>JBBPBS010000276.1:16614617-16627387 GCA_037974835.1 Cicer judaicum
TTTGTTTTAATTTTTTAAATTTTATGATAATTTTATTTAATAATAAAAAAATAAGAAAATTTTAAAACAAAATAATTGTCAATATTTCTAAATAAAATATAAATTTTTTGACATTATTTTAAAAAGTAGTTTTTCATCAATTAAAATTTCATTTTATCTTAATATAATGATTTATATCAATAATTTATAATTAAGGTAAAATAAAAGTATTTTGAAAAATAAAAATAAAAAATATTTTTATAAAAGTAAAGTATTTTTAATTTTATGGCAATAAAATAGTTTGATTATTTTTTATTGAAGTTGATTTTTTTTAAAAAAAATAAAAAAAACAAAAGTATTAAAATTTTATTGGCTTTAAAAACATATTTATCGTTTTGGTGGTTTGGTCAGTGTGAGCCCAATTAAATATGCCACTTACGGCGCTGAAACTCAAACCTAAAGAAAAGTAAAAACGAAATATCTTTCCATTTTTCTTAGGTGGGTGGTGATATGGTGTGAATAAATTTTCGCTTGCTTCATTGACACGTATCACGTGTTCTGATATTGACACGTGGATGTGAAACAGGGTTCTCGCGCTGTATGACACGTGTACGCCGATAGGTTTCTATGCCGTCATTATCTACTATTAATTTCTGTTTCTAGAAACTGGAACTAAATCTAGAACGGTTAACTAAATTTTAATTTTAATGTGAATAAAATAAAATTTAAAATTAAAATGGGATGGACCAATGCATCATGGATGGAATAAGAGAAGAGCTAATAGGTAGGGTGTTCATTAATACTATTTTTTTTAGTCAAAAAAATCAATACTGTTTTTTAGTTGTTGTTTGTTAAATTAAATTTCTCAACAAAAATCAATGACATCAAATAATGAGGTCGCAGCTGGTTGAAGATGATTGATTAATAAGCATTGAGCAAGGACCAACCACGTATTTGAACCCACATAATTCACTTGATTGTAGTAACAATTAAGAAGAACTTGAGGGTTGATTCATTTGCACAAGTGAAAGGGACAAGATTTAGGCATGGTAGAGTATACTCTATTGGCTATGAGTACAAGGGCGGTGGGAGTTATTTTATATTATATATTATATACTATTATAATATAAATATATAAACGGCTATAACATGCATATGAATGAATGATGGAGTATTCATTATGAAGTAAAAACTGGAAAGGCAATTACGTTCACGGATTATGAGCAACAAAGAGAGGATTCTAAACGTATTATTATTTACTGCATTAATTGTTTGCTCTGTTAAGAGTCGCTATTTTGGTGCCACATAATGCAATTGATAATGACCATGAACGTATGTGGAAAGTAAAGCATTATAGGCCTAGCTAGCATGAGGATAGAATTTGCTAATAAAACCACGATCAGAAGTTCCACTAGAAACGTTTGCTATAACTAATTGTGTAAGAAAACAAGTAGTTGTGGCTTTCTTGTTTAACAATATTTGTTGTTTCTCTGTCTTATGTGGAAATTTTTATTGGTCGGCTGAGAAGTGAGATAGTTGCAATTCATAGATTTGTCCGTTTATTCAATATTTTTATTTAAATATTTAAGTAGATACTCTGCCTTTTGCATACGGCAGGAAGAATAGGCTTCCATATTTCATCATTTATAGCAAAATATATAAAGGTTCCTTGTAAATCCTAAGTTTGATGACTACCCGGTGCCTCAATGAAAAAACATTAGATGTTCCATTGAAGTAGCTAGTGATTAAAGATCCCAATTACGGTGTGTGAGTCATGACATTTTAAATGGATTATAATATGAAAATAATAATAATAATTAAATATTTCAATTTTTGTGACGCATTCGTAAATTTTATTTATTAAATTAATACATTCGTAAATATTGATTGTTCTAATAGATGTTATTTTATACGAGATTATGAGAGTATATATTTTCTTCGTTTTTATTTATAAATAAAAACAAATCAACTAAAATTAATGTATTTAATTTAAAATTTAGATTAAATATAATTAAATTTTATTGATTTAATTTACTTATATATAAGAATGGATATAGTATATACCAGGATCCCACACCATTTATATATGTATATATGTCAAAGTTATAGTATTCTTATGTTTGGATTAAGTTGGCATGTTAACTAAATCAATATTGATTTCAACCTTGTATGGATTGTCAAGCATGAGTGTGAAAGGCTCATAACTAATATACAAAAGATTTAACTAATAACATTAATTTATCAAAATAACATATATAATATGGATTAAGTCTTTTGATATTTGAAGTAATGAATGATCCATACTCTACCAATTTGAGATTTAAGAGGTATGTGTATTAGAAAAAAGTTATTTTGTTTCAAGTTTCTCATACCAATATATTTTTTAATGAGGGAAACAAAAACATATCATTTTCACGTATTAATTAAATATAGAGTAACTATCAAACTTAATTCTCGAGCAAGATTATGAACAATGAAATTTGTTTGCCTCTTTAAATAAAATTAATCATATAGTTTTGGTGAGAGCTAATAATTGACTTGAATCAAGAATGAACAACTCCTAAGTAAGTGCGACACAAAATATTAGGGGAGGCGGTGAGCGATAAGTATTAATTAAAATATTATAATTGAAATTCTTAAAAGTTATATATATTTTTCACAATTCATACATAGTCAATATGTTGAAAATGTTAGAATTTTAATTCTGATAAGTTTTACAATTTTTTGTCATATAATTCACACAAGTTTTTAAAATTTCACACAATTTAATCAAATAAAATATATGTATTTTACGATTTTCGTCTCTGTCGAAAATTTTCTTTTTGAAAAATACATCAATTTTCTTATGTTTAAACATCATATCACTTCTAAAAAAAATATATAAATAAGTTCACAATTAAAAAATAGAATTTCATTATATTATATATCAATTGTTGTTAACTAAAAGTATTAGAATTTGTTTGTTCATTATTAGTTAATAGGTAATATTAGATAATTTATCTATAAATAAATATTGTTATATTAATTTTACTATACTTTATTAATATAAATTTTAAAAGAGAGAACAAATTGATCGTATTTAAGAGAGGTACACAACTGAACAAGAAATAGAGAAAAAAACGAAATGCTATTTTTTCAAAACAAAAAATGTTAAGAAAGATATTTTAATAATTTATCACTATTATTTTATTTTAATAATTTATATAAAAAAATATAGGGAATATTGTGTTTCTAAAAAAAAATTATAAAATATTTTAATAATTTATCACTATTTTTTTTATAACCTATTATAAAAATAAAGAGCTAAATTATTTCGGGTAATATTTATCTAGGATTATTCCTAATAGGCACTATATGTTGTCTCTAGTTATGTTTGGTTGGTTGTTACAATGAAAAAGCAAGATAACTTTTCATATAAATTAAATTAACAAAACATTAGTTCTTGATGTTTTTTGCAAGCTGAAGCTTGAGCTTTAAAATCTAATTAAACCTCAAATAATATTGTATTTTCTTCCTTTGCAAAAAAACCGTATTTTCTTGATTGTGGCCCATCATCAAACATCAAGTGACTATATATTACTTTAAAAGAAATATAAAGTTGGGCAAATATATACAAATAACTTATATCACAAGTAACACAAGGTCAGCTTATATGTATAGGTTACATCAATAGAGACTAGAGTGAGATTTGTATACACATAAAAGAATATTACAATTTGGCTTTGTTGCTGGAATAAATTTGAAGTAGTATTATATTTGTAAAATCAGTAGGAAACAATATATATTTGGATTTTGGCATGTGGGGATGGAAAGACATACATAAATACCGTGTTCACATATAGTGTTAGAAAAAGTCATTCCAAATTTAGAAAAAAAATTCCAAAAAATTATAAACCATGGTTTAATTAAGCCTCTTATTAACATGCGGATTCTACGCCGTTGGAGAATTTTGCTTTTACATTTAGATATATGAATGAAATTAGATGACTCAAATTTAAACTTTAATAAATAAATAAATAATAATAATTATAAATTAATGATCAACATTAGTGGGCTAATTTAATTGATAAAAAGGATCATGCGAATTAAGTTGGGTGATAAGAGATATGTAGGTCGAGGTGGATAGCACTGGTGATGTGGGGTGTGTGATGTTAACCACCCACATGGCTATTTTGTCTCATGGTTCACAACCAACCTCTATCTATATAAATATGAAACATCATTCTCTTTGACGTCATTTCATCGTGCTAAGGTGGTCTCACCCAAGCACACACTACAATTAATTAATCTATGTATGTAATGAAATTACGATACATATGTATATGGATCCTTCTATTCTAAAGTTAATAAATTAAGAGTTATTTGTCTTTAAAATCTATTTATAATAACCGTTGATATTGTTACAATCAACGTTTTATTTTAGAATTTAAATTTAAATTTATGTTAATTAATTATAATAATTTTTTTTAAATAAAAAGAAATTATAATTATTTATATTTGTTCATGTGTTTATAATATTAATTATTAATTTATTTATCAATATATATATTAGTAATTATATTTTTAAACTAAATTGTTTATTTTAAAGGAACTTAATTCATTAGTATATGTGGATTAATGAATAGGCTAGAGATAAAGCATGGAAAAATAAAGTTATATAAAATAACTAATTTTCCAATTAAACCACGTTCATATTCATAATCGATTTAAAAAAATTAAATATTGTAATCAAGTTATATACTTTAAATATAATCATCTATTTTTTAATTAGTTGTTAATTAGGATCTATATATATTATATATATCACAAGCAAACACTTTTTTACTTTAAAAAAAGAATTATCTCTATTTTTTTTTGCCAAAATTTTCAAAAAATATTATAATTTTTTTCCAGACGAATTTTGATAGAGAATAATTTTAGAAAGAATTTTCAAAACAAAGTTTAAATATTTTATCAAAATAATTCATTTTATAAAAAAGAGATTTTAATATAATTTTTTGTTTTGAAAAAGATATTGATTGTAACACTAGTTATAGATATAACCGATTTTTAACTAATTTTATAAAATCAAATCCAATTATATAAATTTTAATTATAATAAATGATTTTATATGGACGTGAATATGATATCATGAACAAGGAAAGGATATGCTTATTTATTGGTCTGGCTGAATTGAATTGGTATAAGTTGGGATGATTGATAAATGAACGAATGAATCTGGGGCTTTCGTAATAAGCTGCACAAAATAAATCCTTGACTTGGAGATAATAGTACGGAAACGCAAAACCTATTGCTTAGTTTATTTTTATATATTATGATCGATCATGCATTATATTTTTATTTGCTTTAATAAATAATATTTTTTAAAGGAATATCATTGATGTTTAATTTTCATATATTAGCGGTGGTGTAATTATAATAACAATTTAAATATATTTATAATATAATAATTATAATTGATTGATAATATAAAAACAACTTACATCTACAAAATATAAAAATTAAATTCATTTATTTTAATAAATAATTAATTACATGATAACACCGCAAGTATAGCTAACTTTGTGAATCAGCAAGGGAATGAAGGATACGAAGATTGGCAATAATGATTAAACAAATATCATTATAAAAACAAATAGCGTGATGTTACTTTTATCATCCATACTTTCCATCATTCAAAACAATAAACAAATCCATACATTCATAGTAGTTGGTGTACAAAATTCCAATTTGTGTCGCGAACCCCACCCATTTTGACATGTAAATAATGGATTGAGTTTGACTCAATCTAAGATAAAACAATGATAAGATAAAAAAAAAGTAATGTAAAATATAATTAACTTTTTGTCATTATTGATTTACTTTAAAAAACACTGTCAATCAAATTAATAATTTAATAATTTAGAGTTTATAAAATAATATTATGAATTATTATTCTCAAATGAATTAACAAACAATAATTATATCTAACTTATTATGAATTACTTTATATTTAATTATTTTTTTTAAAATAAAGTTTAAATATTATTATTTAATATTTTATATTGGGATCAATCTATTCTCATCTTTATTTCGTCTCATCTTTAATGAACTCACAAAATCATATTTGATTGAATTACGAGACAAATTAAGGTCTAAATTTTAATTTGATCAAATATTAAAATTGAATAAGAGAGATACCAAACACAACTTAACCCATTATTTTTACACTAAAATACTATGAAGGCAAAGAAAAATCCCCCATACAAATAAAGACCAAGAAAAAAGAGCAGTTGTTTCTACCACTGTCATGCAAATTTAATTTCATTATTTTTCTCTATCACTTAGTTAAGGATGAAAATTAAACTCCGACTCTATACATACATGCAAAATATATTTGTAAATGAGTACGATAAAAATCTACACAATAAATAAAGTAATTACTCTTAAAATTGAGCGGACACAATTATTTATAATATTTATGAGTTGATTTGAAAGATATATAAATTGTATTTTAATTAAAGAAATAAATTTTTTATTAATTAAAGTGACACAAATAACTATTTTATAATTATTTTCAAAAAATTTAAATTTGATACCTTAAAATTACAAGACTAATCTCTTGTCAGAGTTATTTATGAATTGTATTTTAGTTGAGTGTCAGCAAACATTTTTTCATCATTGAGAACAAGGAAAAATCTCTTTAGTAAAAACTAAGTCTACACACCAAAAGGAAAGAAAGACCCAAATAGATAAAGAGGCCCAAGGTGGTTTATGTGTGATTTATGAGTCACACCCCCACATCATCATTGAGGTTAAGGGGATCACCCAATGGTAGGTTATGAGAATCTCAGGGAAATTATTTTTCATGATGATGCTCATTCAGTTTTACACACTTCTGCTTCAAGGTTAGGGACAATGGGATGAGGTTTCTGTGGCATGAAGGGACAAGTCTCAATACGAGTCTTTGATTTAAGGAGGATTGATAAAATTCAACTCAAACAAATATTTAATTCCAAATAAGACTGATATTGACTTGCACTTTAGAAATCATCAAAGTAATTTAATTTTATCCAAGCCGAAATTGACATTGAGTCTCAGAACAAGAAGTTTGGGGCTTGTATTTAGCTTTACCTATGACTTATAGGGGTATATATAGCTTGATTTAGATAATGTTGTTTGAGTTTGATTCTCTCACAGTTGTACAAGATTTATTAACAGGCAAAACAAAACAAATGTATTTTGGGTGATTGTAGATCTATCCTTCAACTGTGGAGGCCCTAAGATTTATTCTCAAATCATTTCTTCACTGATGTATTTTACTCATGATTGATGCTGTTTTTTTTTTTGGGTACAAGATTGATGTTGTTTCTTTTCAATTGCTATTTGATTAATATTCGATTAATTCTAGCCTTGCCTCCAGTCCATTTACATTTTCGAGCTGCTTGATCATGGGACATATATCTAGGCAAATGAATAAATTCAGGTTCACCATTTATTACTCATTTTTTCCATCCCTAGTTCTAGGAGACAACCTCTAACTCTAATCACCAAACATGAAGGAAAACAACAGAGAAAGGGAAGTGGTACCAATGCAATTTTTTTCTTGATGTATCTCTACATGACTAGTACCTTTTAAACACTACTCTTATTGATAAATACTTGTATTTTAATTACTTATAGCCTCTTCTTTTGGGAACTATTCACCACCAAAAAAATAATCATTCCTAGTAAAAAAGAAGCACAAAATTTATATTTACATTTTCAACGTTAGAATATTGGAGCCAGTGAATGTGTACATGTTAACCTTTCCTTATTCAGGGAGGACACCATTCCAACTAGCAACCAGAAAAATAAAGCAAATTCCTTTTGCTATGATTGCGCCAATGCTTCTAAAGTTGTTGCTCCTCAAAGTTCCTTACTTAGTATTAACTAGAGCTTTATGTGTAAAAGATAAAACTCATGAAGGAAATCATTCTGTGTGTGTTTGGATCTTAAGTGAGCTCGGTAAAATTACAATGACATCATGATTTTGCTGAAATGTAGTGAAGTGTAGCTTTTGTTAAAATTGAGGTGATCCACCATATGATTATATCTCCCTTGCTAGCTGTCTAGATGCCATTCTTTGTCATTGTTTGCAAAAAACTTGCAGGTTTTTTCTGAAAAACAAACAAATTTACCAAATTAGATTCAAATGGAAAAGGACACCAAAAAGAAAGGGAAACACTTGAATACAACAGTTAACACGCCAAAAACCATTATTACTAAAAGAGGGAAGAACAGAAACATATTTTTGCTGCCAGAGATTATAGATTACAGATGCTAACTATCCAATATGAATCCAATAACTTTGTCTTTTGACTTACTAATTAGAGTGATTTATCCAATGGCTGTGATTCACTAGATAGAACGAACCATTGCTCATAGACAATTGCTTACTTCGATTAAATATATTATTATTATTATTTATTCTTTTAATTAATTAAGATAATTAATACAATACCTATGTTAAATACACTTCTGAGTTTTTCCAGAACAACCCTGAAGTATGAAGAACATAGCAGTACATTCTACATACATCTTAGATCTGGATCAAACTTCATATTCCCACTATTTCTTTTCTTTCTATTATTAAATTTTCGTGACACAATGATTGGTGATTGAAAATTGAAAATTGAAAATTGAAAAATGTTAGACCAGTTGATTAAGGAATACTAGTAAAAGGAAATATGCACAAAAAAATAAGTGATTACGGGACTAATTAAAGGATTAAAAAAGCAAAGAAAACTCTGTATTCTCTGCATCCGTGCTATACTATATTGGTTCCTAACACTCAAATTGTTAGTTAGCTGAGCTCACAATAGTTTAATAAGGATTAATGTATAGACAAAACCAACCTAATATTTCAGATGTCAATCTACATAACCAGTGTTTGTCTCCTGAAGTTTGTCACTTTTTTTCTAAAGTATAAATGCCTCAAATACAACCTCAAAAATTAATTGAGATCCAAATTATCAAGAATGAAATTAGTTGTACCTTGGCTCCGTAAGACTTAATGACTGAAATCAGTAACTTGTCTCCAGCTATTTGTCTCACTTTTTGTATCAATTCATGTCTTGAAATCTTTCTTTCCTGCCAAAAACAGAGCAAGTGATGAACAAAAGATGAAAACAAACAACAATATCAACTCTCAAACCAATATGCAATCCAAGAAGGAAACAAACACTTACTTTCTTAGCTCTGTAGAACTTGGAAATCAGGGAAATATCAAGTGGTGGCAAAACCTTGGAAAGCACAGAAATCAAAGTTGGAAACGGCATCCAAGGTGAAGATGGTCTTACATGTTCTTCCTCAGTCTTCTCAATCTCTACAACCACGATAAAAACACGTCAATAAGTAAATTCATAGAAGGATACTCCTCATGTAGCACCAACCAACACTTTGAACTAAAAGACATTTTCGATGTTTGATATGTGTTGGCGTATTGGACATTTGTGCTTACATTCAATCATATCCATTTTGTTTTCATAAACTAAAGTATCTCTGCACGTAACTACAAAGATAAATCCCTTGAGGTAACTCAAATTCATTTAAAGGGTTAACTTCTTCCAATGTATGTTTTTCTATACACACTATGATCAAATAGTTAAGGGATTCGATCACTTTCATTTTCTTAAATTATCATTGGTGTCAACGTGTCATTGTCATGTGTGTTCGTGTTTGTATCAATGCATCATTGCATTCAACAGATGAATCACTAAACCACATTAATAAAACGTTAAAAACACACAACAAACCTTTGAAGGAAGGAACCCTGAAGCTTATAACATATGCAGGCCAAACATGAGTATTCATTCTACTACTCCAAATCATGTACTTGGTAGGAGCTGCAAAACTATCCACTCCAGAATCATAATCCTCACAACTTGGATAACATTGCTTCGTATCATCTTGCACAATCTCTGTTCTCCCTAAAACAACCCTACAGAGTATCAAATGCCTCATACCATCTCTACCAACAACACACCTTTTCACACTGCACAATCACAAATTTTCAAAAATAGTCAATATTCCATCAAACAAATATATTTCTGAAAACTAAATTTGTGGAACTGACACGAGTCAAATTAACATATGAATATCCTTAATCCAACACCGAAGCAGTTGTCTATAATAAAATAGAAAATTGATGAATAATAAGATATGAAGGAGAAGGAAATTCACCTTTGGAGAGGAGAATCATCTGGAGAGAGGCACAGGTTATGACCGTGGACGTGACTAAAACCGTGTGAAACAATGTCTCTCACATCATTCTCACCGGAAGTACCGTACCAAGCATATTTGACGTTGGCATTACCACCGCGCAGTTTAGAAACCGCTTCTGCGTAAACGTGAAAGGATTGAAGACGCGCTTGTGAAACGACGTCGGAACACGCGTTTCTGTGAATGGCGAGAATATCAATTTGGGCCCCGAATAGGCCCAGTCCACGAAGGAACCTCGTTTTTAAAAGATTGTGAACGACGTCGGTTTCTCCAATCCTAACTAAAAACGATTCGGGAATATTTTGTTGTAATCTAGTGGTGCCAGAAACACCGCTTTCGCAATCGGAAATAACGGAAGAGTCATCTTGTTGTTGTTGTTGTTGTTGAGGGAATAATGTTGAAGTTAATTCCATATTATTATATTCGGAAGCTAAATATGATATAGGATTAGGATTAGGATTAGGGAAGTGATGTTAGTTAGTTGTGATGAGAGGAGTGTGAGTAAGTAGATATAAGAAGATGTTAAAAAGAGGCAGAGTAAGAAAGGTTTAATAGAATTGGAAACAGAGTATGCGATGTGCGCTGCTAGTTTTGAAGAGAGAGAGAGAGATATGTTTATAGTTTAGCCTGTAGTTTTGGAATTTAGAATGGCGGCACCAACACCCATCCAATATGCATAGGGAATAGGGAGATATAGTCACTTATAGTTATATTTCTATATTTACATTTTTTATTATTAAATTTCGTGTCTTGCTCACGTGTCCTGCTCCAACTTGCTTAAAAATTTACTTCTTTTAGAGTATTATCATTTTCTTTAATACTATCTTGTTCAATAATTTATTTATATGCAAGCAGTAAAGTGGAATGGCCGATCAGAAATAAATGGAACCAAATTTAATCTAACCAAGTTTGGTCTTTGAGATGCACATAGGTTTACGGTTTGGATCGCAAGAAACCGACGCTGCACACTATTGGCATCTAGATTTGGATATGTCTTCTTCAAGCAAAGGATCTATATTTAATTTACTATCTTTTAGTACTAATATTAATTGTTCCAGAAGGCAAATGTTTTTCTAGACTTGGTTTGGTTTTAAAAGTAAAGAACTTAATACATAAGAAATTCAATAATTTTTTTGAAAACAGATGTAATGGATTTTGTTTATTTCCCTCGCGTCTTTGTTTTTTTTTTCTCTTTATTTTTAACTTTTATATACTTTTAACTTGTAAAAAATATTACAATTACCTTTGATGAAATTTTATATTCTCCGGATCACTTCATTTTATAAGATCTTTTAAAATTAATAATATAATAAAATAATAATTTCTCATTAGATTTTACCATCAATTTTTTAATTATTTAATTGAAGAAAAAAAGTTAATTTTTTTGTTTTTTTGTTTTTTTAATTTCTTAAGTGATTGTGTAGAATGAAAATATGTACTAGTCGTAAATACCCTTAATTAAATATATATACATCATGTTAAAATTAATATGAGAAAAAATGTGGGAGGTTTTGACTTTAAAAAATAATATGTGTTTAGGAATTTTAAAAAGAAAATAATTTATTAAGGATGAATTTGAAATATGAAAGAAAGAAAATATGAGAATATAATTTTTTATTTGAAGGATGTCGTTTCAAGGTTTTTATAAATTTTTCAATAAACAATGAGGAGTATATATTTTGTTTATGAAAATTATTTTTTGATTGTTAGACTAAAACTTAAATATAACTTCATAATTCTTATTATCATGTCTAAAGGTGAAATTATTTGGAAAATAGAACACGATAATTTTTCAACCCTCTATTTGTTCAATTTAATATTTTCAAAGAAATTTTCAATATCGCATGTTTTGTTTGTTTGTGGTATTGTCATACACCATTTCACTCAAACTAAATTGGGCCAAGACAGTAAACTTTCAAATATGTATGCGAAGTTAATTGTATCAAATTCAGTTTTAGCATGATATCATTTTCATCCATATGCAAGTATAGATGGATATTCAAGATATTTATAACCACAGAAAAATAGGTCAACCCTCCGTTAGCTAGTTTAATTTTAAAACCCGAATTACAATGATGAAATTATTGGTCATAGCGGATCATTAATTAAACCGCATATTGTTAATCTGGTCTATATAAAAAATTCATGACTATAAATTTAATACTTTTTTGACAAAATACTTATTATACTAAATTATTAATTTTTACTTGAAAAAGTAGTTATAATAATTTATTTTCTAAAATTTAAGTGTTAATATTCATAATATATCATTGTGTATATCATTATTTTATATTTATAATTCTTCCCACAATGAATGTCACGTTAGTACACAAAAATTGTTTTAAAATAATTGTCATTTATAATTTTCAATGTAATTTTTAAAACATTATTAACATTGCAGTGATAATATAAAAAATCAATCAATAGTTAAAATGAGTAATTTAATAAAATGAATTATCTTTTTTTTTTAGTTATTGTATTTCTTAATATACGTGCAAAAATCTAAAATGACATTCAGTATGAGACAAATGAAGTATATATATATATA
>JBBPBS010000276.1:16627584-16705399 GCA_037974835.1 Cicer judaicum
CAAAATAAAAACTACTATTCAATCATCGTTTTTTGTTAATAAAAATAAATTTGAAATAAATTTGTATTTCCAAAAAATCCCTTGAATTTGTTTTTCAAAATTAAAAATAGAATTTGTAAAAATTGAATTTATTAACAAATTAATGAGTTTTTTAATAAAATTGTTTAGAATAATTAATTCTAAATTAATAATGCTTAAATAAAAAAATAGGTTATTAGATTATATAAACTCAAAATAACATTTTCAATAATTAAATTATAATGATTGATATTTGAAATTTGGGAAATTTGAGCCAATAAAATATTACAATAAAAAGGATTGAATTTTGAAAGTTACAATAATATTATAATAAACAATAAAAATTTAGGTTTAATACAAATAAAATTGTTGAGTCAAAAAAATATAAAATAGTATCTTTATTAAAGAGTTTTTAATTCGAGTTATTTCGAAAATAGAAAGAATAAATTTAGAGGTATTGGGTGGAGATACAATCACATAACATTTTTAGTTAGTAATTTAATATTATGCATTAATTAAATTCAATGGTTATTATTAATAGTCTTATTTTTCACAATAAATATCAATTTTCATTTGATACGCTCCCTATATGTATATATAAATAAGTAAGCAAGAGCAGCAGCACACCACATGTATCTTTCACATGAGAGTCAAAGTCTTTGAAGCACTCCAAGTAGGTAACACTTATATCAAATGTAATTTTGTCACTGAAAAAGATGCGATCAACAAAAAATAATAGAAATGCTTTCACAACTATCTCCCATAACTGGTCACGACAACACTGATTGTGCACTTAAAGTAGCTAGCTATATCAAACTTGAGTTGTCCGCGTGACATTAAATTCAGCATGAACAGAGACTTCAGTAATTCAAAGCAATTCAACTAATACTTTTACACACATATATTTGTTAAAAAGTTTAAATATGTATTTGATTCTTGCAAATATACAACTTTTTGATTTTAGTCTCTATAAGTTTTTTTTTAATTGGATTTAGTCCATGTAAAATCAGAGACGATCGACTTTGGTCCATATCGTCAAATAATCATTAAAAGAATAAAGAGTTTTAAAAAACCCCCTAAACCCCTTTTTTAATTTTTATTCTTATTTTATTTATAATATAACACTAATTATTAAATGATCAATAAATAAATTTATTAATTAATAATATAAAATATTTTAAATTTTAGTATATCATAAAAGATGATGTGTTGGTATATATTTATAGGCACACGTGTCATGGAAGTTTACCAGCTCTATTTTTAGGGACCAAAATCGATTGTCTCTAATTTTACGGAGACTAAATAAAGTAAAATAAACTTACAAGGACTAAAATAAAAAAAGGATATATTTTTCGGGACAAAAAAAATATTTAAACCTTGTTAAAAATAGTGACAAGTAAAGAATGCTCCAATGATGAGTAAATTCAAAAGTGAGGAAAAATCGTCAAGTGTAATCATCATCTCCCAATCGAAAGATGAAAGTTGTTTGTGTCTTGATGCTACCTCTATACGAAATCAGATATGGTCCATTTGTCAATCATTTAATAGGTACTGTTTTACCAACATATATAACCCTTTAACTCTTTACCAATTGCTCTACCTATTCATGTTCAATGACTCATTCTTTCAATTTTTTTCATTACTAAATACCCTTAACTTCCCACGATCTTGCAATGAATGAAGGAAAAAATGTACGTTAAAACACATTATGACAACAACTATTATAAATTTATTATGATCGATAAAATTACCACTCCGTTGTAAAGTTGAGTGGCCATGTGATCACCAAATGTCTGAAGGAAAAATGTATCAGCAGCACGATCATCAAGATATCCACTAGCTTGTCGAGGCTGATCCATTACTCTGGTTAGGTCTCCTGTTGTGTCAACTGATGATGTTTCTGCACCTCTTGTCTGTCAAGATGTTGAGCCCGTGTAAAAATAGTTGGTCTAACGAGTTGACCCTCATTATTACCATAATCATTAATTGTAACCCATTTTGTTTTATCAATAAACATAATACACACTATTTTTGCATAAAGATAATCATAATCATAATCAAAATCAAACATATGATAAAACGTGCATAAAATCAATTCATGTACCTACACATTCTCAGTTTGCATAGGCATACATGTTTTACATTAAAATATTTTTAGGTTTGAATAGTTTAGTCTACGTTAATACATTTCACATATCCTATGAAAATTAAGTTTGCATAGACGCTCGTGATTTCAATTCACATGAAATATTTTCATTGATTCTTACAAAAACTAAAATCACATATATTCCTGTACAAACTGAAACAAAACCTACAAAATGAAGAGTATTGTTCTAATCCACTAATGGTGAATCCAAAATAATTAAAAAGAAACCTAACTAATGAAGAGCGATGAAGATGCTTGAAATAGGGGGATGGGGGTGTGAGAAAAATGGTTGAAAAAGATGATGATTGTTCACAATAAAGGAGAAAGAAAAAGAAAAATATGTCAATTTTATATTACGTATTACGGATAATTTAATATTTTCATCAAAACATGGGGTGTAACTATTAATGAAGGGTGTAAGTAACAAAATTAATTAAAAAAAACTCATTAGCCTAACTATAGAACAACTTCGTAACGAAGCTTGTGTTGCATGTTCGACGATTAGGTCACATAAACCCATTTGTTCGCTAGTCCAACTGCAGATCCGACCAGTTCTCACCAAGTTGCAACAAGTCAGATGCATTTCTAGTTCTTTGTTCCTACCAGATTAATCATGTCATTGAGCCATGGTTCAACCAGTCCTACCAGCTTGGTTGGACTAGGTTTTAAAACATTGTATAGTGAAATAAAGAAACGAAGGTATGTAGTTAGATTAATTCATCAATAACAATAGTAAAATACAATTTAAAATGAATAAAATATATTAATTTATAAGCAAGTTGCTTCATTAAAAGAAGTTAAACTTCAAAATTAGTTTTCTTATAATTCTACTTAATTAAATAATAATTATACAATTAGTAAAAGATTTAATTTAGTCTATCTATTTTCACCAATTTATAGAATTATTTTTTCTATTTTAAAAGTAGAACAGTTTTGAATAATGTGACATGTAATTTCATAGTACAAAACCATAAAAAAATATCAATTATTTATATATCATTAATTAAATTATAAAAAATAAATAATTTCTAAAATTAAAGATGAAGTTTTCATAGAATTTTCTTGTAATTTCATAGTTATTAATCATTCTACATCATCATATCATGTTACATTCTTTAAAATGTCATATTGCCATTTTGTGGTTAAAAAATCAAAAAGAGAGACAAAAGTTGTCAAATTTTAAAATAGAGACCAATTTCATAAATTGATAAAAATAAGAGACTAAAATTACAATTAAGCTTTAATAAAACCTAAACCTATTGGGTTATGAACAAAATAACCAAGTCAATAGAACTTACACTTCGTCGTTGTGCTGTTTTTTTAAACTGACCCCCACAATTGACTTATACCCTCTCATTTAAAATTTTTATCCACTAACTCGATAAAATATTCTTGGCTATACAGTAAAAAGTAAAAAAAATTAAGATATTCTAATATTTTCAATGTAATTTTTTTTATCTGAAATTCTCTTATCGAAAATTTTTTATAGTTATTTTTCAATATCGAAAAATTTAATTTCCTATAGTTAGTCTCATCTGAAAATTTGAAAATTCGATAGTTGTTCTTAAAAAATTCTAGTATTAAAAGATAACTATGAGAAATTTAAAATTTTCGATTGAAACTCTAAAAAATTTCATTATTCCTAAAATTGCTTGTAAGAGACTTTTTCTTTTTGAAATTTTAAAATTTGAGATAGAATAACAATATAAAATTTCAAGTTACAAAATTTTCGATTATATCAAATAGTTTATCAAAATTTTTGTTGGAGAGATTTCTACCAGACAATTCATACTATCAAAATTTCACATCTTGAAATTCAGTACATCAATTGTACCACTAAAAATTATAAAAATACAATTTTTATCAACACTAAAAATAATTTAATTATAAAAAATCTTAGTGAAAGAATAAAATTTTGGAGTAATTTTTTTTATCAAAATAAAAGGAACAAAATTAAATTTTTTACATTTTGATGGGTATATAGGTCCATCTGTAGGGTACAAATCCAATTTTCTTTTAAACAAATTAAGTTGGACAATCCAACTTATAGGGTCTAATTCGTCTTACTTGTTTTCCCACCCCTATTTAAGGTTGTGAATTTGAGAATGGTGAAAGAATGGAGAAGGATGAAAAAAAAAAACCCAAAGAATTACTGTATCAAAATTAAAATATAAAAAAAGTAATAATACTTTAAATTTTTTTCTTCTTCTAAAGATTGTAGTAGCTCAAGAATATCCTTATGTTGAATCGGTAAACAAAATTATCTTGGTCACTTAAAAATGCCACTATATTACACTTACAAATAATTTTAACAAATGCATTGCCTTAACTGGAAATGTAAATTGTACAAATTGATGACTAGATTAGAATATACATTGTTTGTCTAAACCTACCAAGTATAGATACTCCAAAACGGACAACGTATCCATATTGCATACTAATAAAATACCAATACTCTTATAATACTCAAATACTATTCAACTACTAGTGCTTTGAACTACTGCTAATTAGTGAGTTTTTAAGCTATATACATAATTTTACCATATAAAATCAATGTAACTGTGAGTTTATTTTATATTATACGGACAAAAAATAAATAAATCAATGTAACTAATTATTATTTCTTATAATGAAACGAGAAGTATATAGACGCCGCCTATACAAATCCCTCAAGGTGTACAACGAACAAAAGTACTCTTCATAACCAAGCCCCCCAACCAGGAAACATTTGACACAAACGCTCAGAATCAATTGCATCTTGGATGAGTTGTTGTACCTACGAATGAAATACACAATTATATTTTCCATGAGATATTTGAACATGTAAAATTATATTTTATATCGGCGCTCACATAACACCAATAGTATCCCACCCACTTTTTCAGCCAAATGATGATATAGATGAAAAAGGAAAAGAAATATGCATAATCAATACTCTAATTTGGCAGGGAATATATCGAAGAAATACCTGCCCATGGATACTTCGCATTTCGCCATCTTCATACCCATCCAGCTTTTGTTTAACCCGCAAAAGTGCACGTGCAGCATCCTTATTTCCTTCATACTCATTTTGAGGTTCCTCCAAACCTGTATCCAAATCATCATCCAAATCCTGTGGAGAAAAGAGGAAAATGAAGCATTGCGGATAAATCAAATCATGCAAGATGAACATACTTCGCCCAATGGAGCTGCCACAAAATCCCATATATGCTGGAATATTTTTTTCTCTTTTGGTTCAAAGGTTAAATGAAGAAAATATCACTTGTGGGTTTAGATAAAGATAACATAACAATTGAGGATTTAGGTTACCTTTTGACGCTGCAAAGCTTTTAGAGGAGACAGAGCCCACTTATAAAGTGGATCGTGGATGAAAACCTACACAAGACACACATCTGTTATGAAAATAAATAGAAATAAGCTAAACTCATTCAATGAAAATTTGAGTGAAGTATGATTACTTCCACAATTGTCAGTAACGCCTCTTTGTTTGTCCTCATTACAGAGAGTGTTTTCTCGCAACATCTTCGGAAAACCCCCTCTACACCAGTTACACCCATTCCATCAATTACATCTCTTGTGAGCCTAAATGGAACCTGCCCGCAGTTAAAGAAGATATCAACAATCCGGATTAACAGTGTAAATGAGATCACGATCAAGGATGCATGGACACTTCAAATTAGAAGTTATTTAGGTATGGCATCCATGTTGGATGGATCTGTGTTCATGTTACCATCGGATAAGGGATACTCCTAGCTGCATTTTACAATTTTTTTTTTTACATTTTGAACTTCTATACCAAACAAATGAGAGTACCTCAATAATTAGATAAGTTTTAAATTTTATCATGATGACTCAAGCTAACATTTAAAATATTGATTTTCTTGTAAACAACCAAGACATGTGGCTCATCGTGAATCACAAAATAACTAATGTATCAGGCAGGGCATTTTCCCAGCTAATAATAAGCTGTAGAAATATGGTGAATTATAATTCCACCCCACATTCTCCTCCCACCCCCTCAGCTATCCACCGCACCCCAACCCCGCCTCCACCATCTCCCCAAACCCATTGGCCACTCACCACCCCTACTCCCACAATCTTTTCCCCAACTCATAGGCCAGTTCCCATCCTTTGTTACGTTATCCTAGTCTCTGATTAAATCTATAATAATTTTGAGTTGTATTATAACAAATTTTTAAAATTAGCTGTAATCTCATATATATGTCTTCACAGATGCATGCTATCTAGATCATCAATGAAGCATTATCAAAGGCATACCCGTTCTGGGGTCTTAAGCATCAAGCCTTGTTCAAAAGCAACACCAAGATCAATGTGAACAACCTCTGCAGTGGTCTGATCAATTAAAATATTCATTGAATGTCGATCTCCAAGTCCAACGATATAACCAACCTGAATATCAATCAAGTAATAAATATTGCAAGGACTGAATGAGATATTTACGACATTTCTGAAAATAATCATATTTCAGATAGAGTACTGAAAAACTATTTCGAAAGAAAATAGAACTGATAGAGTATGTGGTGGGTTTGGATCACAAAATGAGCAATATGAAAAGTTAGTTCAGAAATCAGAGCTGTATTCATTGCAACATGGCTACACTCTGAATGGGAAGATATTTGCTTTAAAAATTGTGAAAATTAAAGAGTATAAAATCTCAAATTGAATCATGTTAGTGTTGTTGAATGGGCCATCTTTACTCGGACAAAGACCATTGACACTACTGGGTAGATCCAGTTACTAAAAAAATAAGCATGCATGTAAAAGTAGAAGGCACTTACCATAGAACTAGCAGCAACACTTCGGGTATACGCAAGTCTCTTTTCAAACCACTCAGCTGGGTGTAAGAACCTCTCCAAGAAAAAGAAATGCATGACAGGCCTGCAAAAGACTATGATTAAACTAAGTTGACTATGACCTCACGATCCTTTAAAAGACAAGTAGAGAGTGAATAGAGAGTTAGAGAAATAAGAAAACATGTGGGCTGAGCCCATATACTCAAGACTAAATCTAATGACTTATTATAATAACTACAAGAAATAAACCTGAAATTCCTGCAAACTTCCTGAAATGCTTTGCGCTTGTCCCTTTCCTATAAAAAATCATCACTATTACTATTCTATTTGGTATTTCAGAAAGTGAAAGGTAATATATATAAGCTGTGCCAGTCTTTTCAATTTGTTTTACTTCTAGGCTCAGTGTAAGACTTGAATAAGTAAAATAATTGTACAGTACTTGATAGTGAATTTTAAATGAGCGTTCCCAACAATTCTCTCCCGATGTTAATGATCCTGTTATAGGAACAAAGGCATCTAAAAGAGCAGTAAGAATGGAAATATTTAAATTGTAGCTTCTTCATAGATTAATGAAATACATGCCAGCTAGATCCACAAAGTTTCCTTTGGATCATGGCAGATTTACCCAACACGAGTTTACTAGTTGTTTTCCGACAAATATATAACAATTGGGAGATTCAATTTATCTATCCTTCGTATGTTATTGCTAGGACATAGATTAGTAGAGTTAGTTAATAATAATAGTTGGTTCATGGGTTAGTTAGTTGAGGTTGTTATAAGACTATTTGTATAAATAGGAAGATTAGGGACTTAGAAGGAGATCATTGAATATTGTAATCAATTGTTGAATAGAGTAGTGACTCTATTGTGAAGGGGAAACCTTTGGAGGAGAAAGTCTTCTCACCTCTAAAGATTTTTTTAGTGCCATCAGAATTAATAGGTCTGATTTTTCTTTTTCTCTATTCTTTTTTGATAAAAATTGAGTGTCGTCAGTTTAAGAAACTACACAACAAGCAATATAAATTCGTGAAATATTTTTATGATACTCATGTTGCCATACTATTAGCTTACATTTGCCATGTGCTCTCGACATTTAAGGAATGACCAATCGCCTACTCCATAGCGACCATGAGCACCACCATTTCTTAGGCTGAAGTTCAAGGAGAATTGTTAGATAATAGATATAGATTATAGAAGCATACATGTACTTTCACCCAACAACTAAGCCTAATGGGATATTTAGTTCATGAGATGGCATATCAAAATCTCCACGACTTTAAGTTCTATAGTTTGAACCTTAATGCATAATTTGCATTTGTTCTTCAAAGTAGAAATTAACTTTGAGCACAACTAAGGTCGGTAAGTGCATTGCTTACTCTTAAAGCCCAAAGAGCTCTTGCCTGACAGGGCAAGTTAAATATAAAATCAATCACGTGCCTTCACCCAATAGCTTAAGTTTCGGGACAGTTGATTCATGACAAGGACCAACCATTTTGAAGTTGAACAAGACAATAAATTTCGTAGTAAAATAGGTCTCTCTTTGACTGACCTCCCTAAAAGATATTCACCGAGAGGAAGAGTGCCATTGACCCATTCAAGAACACCAGCACTTGGAGTAAATGGAACAACCTATATCATAATATAATATTCTCAATCATTTTAATAATTCAATCTTTTTCTAAAAACTACAATACAGTACAGAACCTCAGGCAAACAGCAGGGACATTTTCCTCCATGAAAAACATTTAGGATTAGCAGCATTAAATTACATAACATATAAGAAGTTCAGACTGGGATGCTAGGAGTATACAACAAAGAACTCATCCATAGATTAAGTTCATGATGAACAATTTGTAACATAAATCAGAAAGCAAAAGTAGGACAAGAAAGAAGAGACTATGTATACAAAAAGTGTGCAATTCACATATTTAAAAAATTATCTATAACTCTTGAGTATATCCCTCTTATGGAAAGAAAGTTTACAAATGCTTCCAACCAGCAAAGAAAAAAAATGTTCTATTGCTTACTGTAACATTTTCAAGGAATATGATTTCCCTTAATATGTATTCGTAAGCTTATCATAGACAATCAGGAAGAAACTTTTCTAGTCCACGTTACTGTATTGTTTTCAAGGAATACAATTTCCCTTAATATGGATTCGTAAGCTTACCATAGACATCAGGAAGCAATTTTTCTAGTCCAAGGAGAAAGAGTTATATGATGAAAGAATCCTGGGAATAGGACCCAGCTGCTAAAGCATATTCTATGAAAAATAATCATTTCTAATAGCCATCAGTAATGAAAATAAAGGAAACTCTGAACTTAGCCCCACTTTTGTTTTCACTTATTTATGTCACTGTGTAGCAGGAAATTCTCGAAAACGGTTTACTAATAGATTCATCTCTAAAAGACATTGTAACAACTTACCAGCCAATCACCAGCACTAGAGACCTAGAACAATAAAAAGCAGAAGATACCTTGTAAGTCCGTACACCTAGCCTTCTTCTCCATGTATCTTGATGGTTCCTCAAGAATGTGTTAACTAAACCAAAGAATTGTTCCATTACCTATAAAGAACCGACAAGGTTAACCATCAAAATAAACAAAATTCAGGGGCATATATATATATACACACACAATATCTAAGCTAAACTTTTACTAAGCCACCAATATCTAGGACGAGTACCAAATATTCGAAAACAGAATTACAACTTGTGAAATAGAACACAAACCCAATCCCAGCAAAAGATAAATAGCAGCTTAACACCCACCCAACCATAGCAGACCCAAGAAACAGAAACATTAAAAACAAACTAAGCCATAGGATGAACCCTTCCTCTACTCTACATGCTATACAAATCAGTAACCCCAAGCATCTTATGGGGTTAACAAACCAGTATAACACCAGTTAAGATTCCAAAAACACCGAAAATCTAAGAGGATGAAAATAATTTTTTTTTGTTGCTATGTCTAATCTATACCAAAAGGTTTAACTTGGACCAATAACCATGTAAGTGAGCTAGATGGAAGGTATCATTTTTCAAAAACAGGACGACTCAAACCAGAAGGCAGAAAATACAAATGGTTAACATTGGATGATTGTTTGATTGAAAATTAGTATTGACAGAAAACTAGGGGTAATAAAACTTATTTATTAGAAATGCTTGCTTGGGTATGGAAAGTTATTTTTCTTTCTAAGAATGGAAATGTTGAAGAATCAAGGAAATCAAATTTAATTCTCTTTTATTTATATTATTCTGTTTATTTTTATTTTATGATTCTGTTATTATTATTTAGTATTACTATTGTAATTTCTATTCCTATATAAACAGTTTAAGGCTGTAGTAATAAAACATGAAAGTATTTTGCCATTTACTTTCTTCAGGAAAAATAAACTAATTTAACATAATTTCGGCAACAATGCCAAAACGATTTGAAAGCATAAGGTGTTAGAGTTCACACAGCATCCTGTCTTAGGTCATCATTTCCAGATTTTGCTAGTTGCCGATATCTGCATCCATCAGAACCCAAGCATTCAACCACTTTAGGAGCATTTATACCATTCATTATCCTGTACGTTAAAGCAACATAAAGATGATTTAAGAATTAATATTGAATGCTAGAAGAAATAATCTCTGAAGTCTATAAACCATTGAGACATACATAACAGAATCTGCTAATCCTTTGAAGTACGGAAAAGTGCCTTCATGATATTGACAACTATGATCAATTGAAATTGTAGCTGTCACTACAGGTACCTGAATGGCAAAGGAAATGCAAAAGGAAATACTTTAGCACGTAAATAGCTCTACAAAAAGAGGATTTAACAAAGCATAGACATAGCAGACCTAATGTCATTGTTGACACCGTACAAATAATGTCATATAAATGTTCTTATAGAATTTATCACATGTTTATATCCTTAGCTATATAAAATCAGTGATTAGAAGTAGTTTAAACAATCACGTCAAATTAATATTTATTATATTTGTTGAAGAATCAAGGGAAATCAAATTTGATTCTCTTTTATTTTATATTATTATATTTATTTTTATTTTATCAATATGTCATTATTACTTAGTATTACTATTGTAATTTCTTTTCCTATATAAACAACTTAGAGTCATAGTAATAAAATATGAAGTATTTTCCTTTTACTTTCTTCATGGTATTAAGAGCTTTTGGTTTTGGAGCTCCAAAACTAAAAGGGTTAAACCTTCGACCTTTGATGCTCTAAACAATTGAGCTTTAAATGGCAAACAATACCCCAAGGAAGGCAACCTTTATAGGTAGTGGCGACAGTAGCAATCAATGGTTTGGGTGAAAAATCAGAAGTACTCAACAAGGCGATAACATTGGTTTAGGCAGTAGCAGCGACTCAGGTGGCTGAAATGATTTATCTAATAATGGTTTTTCCAATTTTTGCCATGAGGGAACTTCTAATGCCCTCAAGGTTGAAATCCAAAAAATCAATGGAAAAAATTATGTCCAATGGTCCCAAACTGCAAGATTGAAACTAGATGGTAAGGGAAAATATGGTTTCCTCACAGGAGAGGTGCAAATGCCTGCCACAACTGATTCGAATGACAGATTTTGGAAATCTAATAACTCTGTTATTATTGCTTGGCTGCTTAGTAATTGGAATCAGCCATTAGAAAACCTTTTATGACTTTGCCTACTGCGAAGGAAGTTTGGGAGGCTGTTAAAGAAACATATTCTGATATTCAAAATTCTTATCAAATTTTTTATCTCAAATAACTATTGTGGCATGCCAAACAAGGAGATATAGATGTCACTACCTATTATAATGAGTTGATGACACTATAGCAAAAATTGGATCTCTGTTATGATGATCATTGGAAGTGTTGTGAAGACAGTGTTTTGTTTCTTAAGAGACACGAAAACGACCGAGTATTCATGTTCTTGGTTGGACTTAATAAGCGGCTTGATGAAATCCGAGGCAAAGTATTGAGAAAGATTCCATTGCCATCACTTTGGGAAGCCTTCTTAGAAGTTAGAAGAGAAGCGGCGAGACAAGGTGTTATGATGGGTAAGTCACCTTTTGTTTTTGAGGTTGAAAGCTCTGCCCAATCACTAAGAATGAAGATGGCAAGAAACCATAGTGTGAACATTGCAAACGTCCATGGCACACACGTGATACATGTTGGAAGCTCCATGGAAAACCTCTAAATTGGAAGAAAAAAGGAGGAAACGAAGGTCATGCCCTCCAAGCTGGTACCTCTGATCAATTGTACAAACTCCTTGAGTCTCAAAATCCTTCTTGCTCTATAGTTCAGAGAGGTAATTTTTCAAATACTGCTCTACTTAGTGTCACTCCCAGCCATACTTGGATTATCGATTTTGGTGCTACTGATCATATGACTGGGGAGTCAAGTCTATTTTCTTCTTATAGTCTTTGTGGAGGTAACCACAAAATTAAAATTGCAGATGGCTCTCTTTCAGCCATTGCAGAGAAAAATTCTGTTATTCTGTCACATGTGTTAACATTAAAAGATGTCTTACATGCTTCCAATATATCATGTAATCTGTTATTCATTACTAAATTAACAAAGGATATAAATAATCAAGTTAACTTCTTTCATTGTCATTGCACTTTTAAGGATTTGAACACAGGGAAGATGATTGACAATGTTAAGGAGAGTGGAGGACTCTATTATCTTGACAACAGACTCGACTTCAAAGACCAACCAAAAACGAGTACCTGCTTTGAATCTATTTTTGTTTCTTCTAATAATGATGATATTATGTTATGGCATTTACGGTTAGGAAATCCTAGTTTTCTGTATTTGAAACATTTGTTTTCTAAATTATTTTCTAAGAAAGACCTATCTTTATTTCATTGTAAAACTTGTGAATTTGCTAAACATCACCATTCTTCTTTTTCTACACAACCATATAAACAATCAAAACCGTTTGCAGTTATTCATAGTGATAATTGGGGTCCTAATAGAATAAACAATTTTTCTAATAAAAAATGGTTTATAACTTTTATTGATGATCATACTAGAATTTGTTGGGTTTATCTATTGAAATAAAAATCGGAAGTTGGACAAGTTGTCAAAAATTTCTTTAAAATGGTGTACACTCAATACCAAACAAATATTCAAGTATTCAGAAGTGACAATGGTAAAGAATATTTTAATATACTTTTGTCCGATTTTTTTCTTGCAAATGAGATTGTTCATCAAAGTTCTTGTGTTAATACACCCCAACAAAATGGAATTGCATAGAGAAATAATAGTCATCTTCTTAAAGTTGCTAGAGCTTTACTATTTGCAAATAAGGTTCCAAAATATTTGTGGGGTGAAGGTGTTTTAACTGCATCATATTTAATTAATCGAAAGCCATCTAAAGTTTTATATTTTCATACCCCTCTTGATGTTTTTCAAAATTATTTTCCTTTAACTAGTGTCTCTGCTGATTTGCCACTAAAAGTTTTTGGTTGCACTGCTTTTGGTCATGAACATAAACAACTTGACAAAGTCGAGCCACGGGCAATAAAATGTGTCTACCAATTACTCTCCAACTCAGAAAGGGTATCAGTGTTTTGAACCAAAATCAAAAAGAATTTTTGTCACCATAGATGTTACTTTTGTTGAAAACTACATTATGTATTCCTTCACTTCTAAACATTAAATGGCAGATGTATGAAGAAAGGGCTTACCAACTGAAAAATTCCCAACACCTGCAAGCTGGGAATGCCGAATTACTGATTATTAGGTGTATATTCTGTAACAAATTGGTGATTATTGTATCCGGCCCAATTGTATGGCCCTATAGGTAGA
Source organism: Cicer judaicum (assembly GCA_037974835.1). Lineage (NCBI taxonomy): Eukaryota > Viridiplantae > Streptophyta > Magnoliopsida > Fabales > Fabaceae > Cicer > Cicer judaicum. The sequence continues at coordinate 16,641,369 of JBBPBS010000276.1, forward strand.
GCATAGGCTTTATAATCATTTTAGATTTGTATGCATTATTCAATCATAATAATATTCAGAATATTATTTTCCATACTCAGTCCCAAAGGCCGTCCTAGAAACAAATAAATCATTGCACCATCCTGAATGCTTCATCATCATAAATAAATTCAGCAATTGACTTACAAGTTCTAGCGCTGGGAGGTTACGTAAATCCCTTGGTAGTGTCACTCTTTTATTGGTATCCTACATAAATAACACAATTAGAAGGTTGTGGAAAACAATATTTTCAGTTTACTTTGCATGCCATTAATTGAAATTTATCTTCAAATAAATTTATGGTCATAAATAAGAATGGTTATGAAATATAAAAAATGTGTCACCTCTCTCTTTGTTTCCATCTCAGCAAGTTTAATATAAATATCCACCATTTGCTTCATCTACATATGTAACAATCAAAGTTTGGTGATAATTGATTGATTATTTGAACTAATAGAGAAGAAAATATAAAATAAAAAGTGATTTTACTTGTCGTATGATATCTCCATGATATGATGACAACTCATTTAGAAGATTTTCTGCTGCAAGTTTTTTGTCCATATCAACCACAAACGAATTTCTACTACGTTGTTTATCCTTGATACGGTCACCATTTGCCAGGGCCAGAAGCTAAAAACAAAACAATATAATGTTTTTGTTTTCATTTGATGAATAATAATAGAAACAAATGAATAAAATGCATCCAAAAATTGAAAATAAAATAAGTAAATATACAATTTCAAATGGGAAAATAGATATATGGTTCAACGGAGTAAGGTTTGGTTTATGTTTCTCTTAATCATAGATGTTTAGTCACTCATTGTACTTGACTCTCAGAAATATATATGTACATATGTTAGTAACGGTATGCAAAATATTGCTTGATGGCAGATAAGTGGCACATACTTGAAGTATTGTATGGTATGGATGATCAATAGCCATTTTCTTCACAAGGGAAACCAAAGCAAACTGCATGGTCCATGTTTATGTTACATTACATAATGGAAATAAAATATGAAAAACATTTTAAGTGAAATAGTACAGGGGAAAGCAGAACCTGGAAATTAAGAGGTCCTTGAACATCCTTTGAGCTACCCATTCTAGAAGCAATTTGGTATACTAAAGGTATAAATTTGAAGGATTGAACCTGTAAACAGGTTCAAATACAATCAACATACAAAAGCCACATATCCAGGTTATGAAAAAGGGAGAAATCATACAACTCAGAGCACTTGATTGGCAATGCTTTATACTACATACCTCATCAATCGTGCTAAGCATGCTATTTACAACATGTTTTCGAGAAGAAAGGCTGAACCACAAGGAAACAATTCGAAACACCTGAAAGCAAATAAACTTGATAAAGGAATTTATACTTTCTTGCAACACATACAATATTTAAATAGTGTATATGCTTGAATCTATCAGTAGAGAGTGAAACAAAGGGCAACTCCATACCACTCGCACATCGTACTTGTCACCTAAGACTAAACAATGTTTGTATCCCTCCAATGCAAGATTAAGAAAATTGTCTCGGTCATCCTGAGGTGTTGAAAGACAGGGAAAATGGCACTTATTATAAACTGTGGGATTTAAAGAATATATTCATCATCAGATCTTGTGATTTAGTTGTGCACAGAATTACAAAAAATATCCTTCCTAATTGATGAAACAAAATATACCTGTAATTTCTGGGCTTCTTCCTTATCCATTGCTACTTGCTTTTGTAGTTCTTGGATTTTCATGGTGTAGTCAGTTTTCTCACCCTATGTTATGTACTACACGAATTAGAGCATCGGAAAATATAAGCAGGAAAAAAATGTTAGTAACTACCTTTGTTGAACTCCTTAACCTTTTAATGAGTGCTTCCAACTCTACAGTCTGTAAAATCAACAATACCATGATCATAATACATAGCGGCAATTAATGTCACTTGTGATTGTCTTTTAACTGGACATAGTCTTTTTATTAGAATCAGTGAATTAGGTACCTTGTGCTTTCTTAAACGCATTGCTGATTGCCACTCATTAGAGTTAAGTCTTTCTTCATGGCTCCTAAATAGAGCATCAGTATAGTGTGCAAGATGAAAATGAGTCTGACATCTTCTTTTCATGGCCTTCTTATCCGTAGTTTTCATATCCTCAGCAATGGAGACAGCAGGTTTCAAATACTTTTCCAAAATTGTTCTTGAACTGCAGTTGCAATTTAGACAAAAACAGGAGAAGACAAGAACTCGAACGAGTCAGATATATAAAGGGAGTAAGTATATTACAAAAACATTAAACAGAATTAAGTTTTGTCCAATAACTTGCTAGATCTGGTTTCTGCCAGCCACTTGCCAATCAACCGATAAACATCTGAAGCTTCTTTATTACACTGATAATTTTGTGATATGTACATTCCAAGGTTGATAGCCATCTCATTTTGACCTTGAGCACGAAAAAGCTTTGCTTCTTCAATCTGCCATCCAGAAGCAGAGAAAACAATAATACTACTGTTGATTTCTTTTTAACCAATGTATCAGCCAGAAGCAAAAGCAAACAAGCACAAGTTAATGCCAATCAATACACAGTTTTCAAAATTACGAACAATATGGATAACAATTCCATTCTCAACCAGCCAATCTGGTCTAATTAATAAAGCACATAGCAGAAGAGTGTGTCTTGATCGAGAATTTGATGGGGTTTAAAACATAATCTTTGTTGAACTGCACACAAAGAATACACAAATCTGGTTGATGAGCTTCTTCTACCAGCCTTAGAGCCAAAGGTTCCAACAATTCTCTTCCTTACACAAAAGAAAAACAGAATGCACACCCAAAACACTCACAAATCCTCCCTACAACTACACTTACTGCATAATTGCTTACCATATAACTTCACTATTGCATAAATAAATAACTAGTACACAACTGTCGTACTATATAACTTCCCTATTACTAATTCTGCCTGTTATTTTCTTATTTCTCCAAGAGTACATGTTAGATAGGATGTAAATAGGGTAATTATGGCCTGATTCTATGTAATTACAGTAATAAGGATGATTATAAATTGTATTTGTAACTACTTCCTCATATGCTACCTTGTATCCTCATTCTCAACATGGTATATAGAGTCTAAAAGAGAGGCAACCCTAATCCATGCTTATTCAGTGGATTAACTGCCAGTCATTGGAGCTGGTACCATCAAATCATAAGATAACATTAAGATTATCTCTACTCTAACCTTTCAAGTCTATCTTTCTAGCTTTCAAGTCTCATACTTCTTCTCCTACTACTTGCTATTGCAATGAAATTTTGATTTCTATACAAATTATCCAGACCCAGGATTTCATAAATTGACGTATTTTATATGCTGCGATTCAATTTCTCTATATTTCATATTACCTTATATTTTAAATTGCTGAATACAAACACAGCGTAATATTTTATGAAAAAAATCACACTTGACATATTTCAAATTTTTCCTCATTTGCCCGTGAAGTGTGGTTCATTCCAGTTTTTCCCCAATAAACAGAAGCTATTGTGTATAACCAGACACACACACACTCACTAGTCAGTCATGGCAGCTATCTTACCCTTCCAAGCCAATATAAAGCTGAACACTGTCCTTCGTTTCCAACACAGAGGGACTTAAACTCGTGCAAAGCACCAGCTGCTTGAGAAAACCTAGATCCCTGCAAAAAACGGTGAATAGTATATATAAAAAATAAACCAGGATTGAATCATTATGACATCGTGACAATATCAAGGACCAGTTCTCGTAAAAGCTTAAGCTGTTAGCTAGAGACTCACTGATCCAATAATGGTTTTAAATCTATAACATACCCCCATGTACAAATGCCCTTGCGCTGGAAAAGTGAACAAACAATGCAGAGGCCATCCTTAAGAGCATAAAATTAATTTTAATGAGAAAGGAAGAAGCAAGCATAGAATTCTTCACTAATTGGTCAAAGTGGTTGTCATAAATCCATGTCAATGACCAAATCTCGTTAAAGCTCAAGTTGTTAATTAGAGGCTTGGAAAAGATTTTTTCATCTCCCACAATGATGACTTTATAAGGTATTGTGGCAGACTATGTAAGATGTTGCAAAATACAATCTCCATAACTATGCTAAAAAATGAACCACTTATTTAGCTTGTTATTAAATAACAAAAGTACTTGTTAGGAACCCAAGAATTGGATTCCAATGATTTAGAGGAAGAACACTAATATTTAGAAAAAAGATAACAAATAATAGGAGATAATCTCTCCAAAGAAAATGATACATAAGAGCGGATATGCTCCTACAATAGTTTACACCACTCGATTTTTAAAGTTGCAAAAAGATGCTTTTTTAAAGGGGTCGAAGCCTCTATTTAAAGACCTCCAATACATTAGGATAGAGATTAGGTCTATGGTAACTAACTAATAACAGAAACACCAAAATAGTTACACCTATACAATTACTAACAAACTCCTTATTATCCCTATTTCTATATCCTAACAGTACCCGTGATTCTTTTAACCACGTACACTACTTCATTAACCTACGCATTGCAAGTCATTTACCTCTTATTTAACTTGTTATAAAATTACCTAAGTATCATGATATCTCACTTCATTAACCACTTAATTCACAATTATAAAATGATTGAAGTATCACGATATCTCATTAACCACTTAATTGCACGTCGCTGTCCTAATACACACACACAAACACACACACACACACACACACACACACACACACATATATATATATATATATATATATATATATATATATTAATGTAACTTCCATCCGTGGAAGTAAGCGTTTTATACCTTCCGAAGTGTGGTAGCCGACTGCAGAAGATGATGCAACATACTATCTTTACAACTCAAAGTTTGAAGTAGAACTCGTCGAAATGGTAAAAATGGTTCTAGCAAATTCATATGCAGTTGCGTCCGTTGCAAAATTGAGCACCAATCCATATCCAGCCAAGACAACTAGTTGACAATATAAACAGTGCAAGGCATCATCAGTCTATGAGAAGTAGTCTCAAGGATTGTCTAATCCTTGTCTCAATACAACATCAATAACCCAGTATTTTCTCACTAGGTTGGCTCATCTACATTAATCAAATGTAGCCATCGATCCTACCAAATACTAATCACTGTGAATTTTATAATATACTATACGTAGCAAAAAAAAACATGCATTTGCCATGAAAGGCTCAGATACACAAAATACCTGTTCAATGGAAAGAATCACAGGCTCAAGAGACACATTTCTCTTCTGAAGAGAGAAACTGCTGCTATCATTTTGGCAAGTTCTCCAGCGTAAATCCCAAGCCATGCCAAGATGATAAAGCATCTGTCAAAATGATTATATGGAAGACATAAGAAAATAGCCTCATTACTTTATTTGTTTAATAAATTTAAGGATCATTTTTTGGTGCTTAGCCTATGGTTGTACCAATGGACTTCTACTACGGACAAGCAGAGAGGTTGAACAACTGAGTTGCATATTGTAAGTCACTTTGAGGTCAAATACACATCATATTGCTTTATGCAAAACACACAACATAAATCCTCTCAATGCAGAGAATTAGTTAAAATAAACAGAGTATCTTAGATCATCATAGGAGTTAATTATTATCATGATTAGTTTCTGTTGAAGAATAAAAAAAAAATTAGATTTTATTCTCTTTTATGTTATATTATTATGTTTATTTTTATTCTGTCACTATTACTCAGTATTACTATTGTTATTTCTTTTTCTATATAAACAGCTTAGGGCTGTAGTAATAAAACATGAAAGTATTTTGTCTTTTACTTTCATCATGGTATCAAAAGCTCTGGTTAGGGTTCTGTAAACCTTTCCACAACCCATTAGGGTTTGGCGCTCCAACCAACTGAGCTATGGCACACAGTACCCCATGGAAGGTAGCCCTCATGGGTAGCGGCGACAACGACGACGGTTAGGGTAAAAACACAAAAGTAGTCAACAACGCCGACAATTTAGGCAACACCCCAGGTGGCAGTAGCAATGGCACAAATGGCAACGACCCAGGCGGCAATGGCAGCGACACAAACGGCAATGGCAGCGGCCCAGGCAGCCATAATGGTTTTTCCAACAACTTTTTTGGCCATGAGGAACTTCTAATGCCCTCAAGGTTGAAATCCAACAACTAAACGGAAAAAATTATGTTGAATGGTCTCAAACCGCAAGATTGATTTTAGATGGTAAGGGCAGATTTGGTTTCCTAACAGGAGAGGTGCAAATGCCTGCCACAACTGATCCGAATTACAGGTTTTGGAAATCTAAGAACTCTGTTATTATTGCTCGGCTGCTTAGTAATATGGAATCAACAATCAAAAAACCTTTTCTGTTTTTGCCTACTGCGAAGGAAGTTTGGGAGGTTGTCAAAGAAACATATTCTGATGTTCATAATTCTTCTCAAATTTTCGATCTCAAATCATGATTGTGGCATGCCAAACAAAGAGATAGAGATGTCAGTACGTATTATAATGAGTTGATGACACTATGGCAAGAATTGGATCTATGCTATGATGATCATCGGAAGTGCTGTGAGGATAGTGTTTTGTTTCTTGGTTGGGCTTAATAAGCGGCTTGATGAAGTCCAAGGCAGAATATTGAGAAAGATCCCATTGTCATCACTTCGGGAAGCGTTCTCAGAAGTTAGAAGAGAAGAGGCGAGACAAGGTGTTATGATGGGTAAGTCACCTTCTGTTGGTGAGGTTGAAAGCTCTGCCCTAGTCACTAAGAATGAAGACGGGAAGAGCGTTGGCAAGAAACCATAGTGTGAACATTGCAAACGTCCAGGGTACACACGTGATACATGTTGGAAGCTCCATGGAAAACCTCTAAATTGGAAGAAAAAAGAAAGAAACGAAGGTCATGTGCTCCAAGCTGGTAAATCTGATCAAAAGAAGCAGTCTCCTTCAAGCCCATCTCCTTTCACCAAGGAACAGTTAGATCAATTGTACAAATTTCTTTAGTCTCAAACTTCTTCTTGCTCTATAGCTCAAAGAGGTAATTTTCCAAATACTGCTCTACTTAGTGTCACTCCCAGCCATACTTGGATTTTCGATTCTGGTGCTACTGATCATATGACTGGGGAGTCGAGTCTATTTTCTTCTTATAGTCCTTGTGCAGGTAACCACAAAATTAAAATTGCAGATGGCTCTCTTTCAGCCATTGCATGGAAAGGTTCTGTTATTTTGTCACCTAAGTTAACCTTAAAAGATGTTTTACATGTTCCTAATTTTTCATGTAATCTGTTATCCATTACTAAATTAACAAAGGATATAAATTGTCAAGATAACTTCTTTTCATTCTCATTGCACTTTTAAGGATTTGAGCACGGGGAAGATTATTGACAATATTAAGGAGAGTGGAGGACTCTATTATCTTGACAATGGACTCGATTTCAAAGACCAACAAAAAACAAGTATTTATGTTATGGCATTTACGGTTAGGAAATCCTAGTTTTCTGTATTTGAAACATTTGATTCCTAAATTATTTTCTAAGAAAGACCCGTCTTTATTTCATTGTGAAACTTGTGAATTTGCTAAACATCACCATTCTTCTTTTTCTACACAACCATATAAACAATCAAAACCGTTTACAGTTTTTCATAGTGATGTTTGGGGTCCTAATAGAATAAACACCTTTTCTAATAAAAAATGGTTTATAACTTTTATTGATGATCATACTAGAATTTGTTGGGTTTATTTATTGAAAGAAAAATCAAAAGTTGGACAGGTTTTCAAAAATTTCTTTAAAATGGTGCACACTCAATACCATCAAATATTCAAGTCTTCAGAAGTGACAATGGTAAAGAAAATTTTAATATACTTTTGTCCGATTTTTTTCTTGCAAATGGGGTTATTCATTAAAGTTCTTGTGTTAATACACCCCAACAAAATGGAATTGCAGAGAGAAAGAATAGGCATCTTCTTGAGGTTGCTAGAGTTTTACTATTTGCAAATAAGGTTCCAAAATATTTGTGGGGTGAAGCTGTTTTATCTGCATCATATTTAATTAATCGAATGCCATCTAAAATTTTAGATTTTCGTACACCTCTTGATGCTTTCGAAATTATTTTCCTTTGACTAATGTTTCTGCTGATTTGCCGCTAAAAGTTTTTGGTTGCACTGCTTTTGTTCATGAACATAAACACCTTGACAAACTCGATCCACGAGCAATAAAATGTGTGTTTACCGATTACTCTCCAACTCAGAAGGGGTATCGGTGTTTTGAATCAAAATCAAAAAGAATTTTTGTAACCATGGATGTTACTTTTGTTGAAAATCAACCATTTTTTACTGCCATTCATCTTCAGGGGGAAAATTTTAAGAAAGATTCATGTTTTACTTTTGAAAACATCATGACTTTAAGTGATATAGTGTTGTCACACAATTCAGAGACATATATTGATGCACCAAAAGAAAATGCCAAAGAATCTATATTGGAACTCAATCCACTTATGAATGAGGTTTTGACAGATTCGGGGGCGACAATTTCAAATCAAAATCACAATGATAAAATTCTTGATCTCAATAATAATGAAGGACCATCTGAAATGCCACAACATAATAATTCAGGTGTACTACAATTGGCCCTACTTGGAAGGGAAATGTCTTTGAAAGAAGAAACCATAAACAGAGAAATGAAGGACCCATTCTCCGACCCTTCCAAGATTCTGAACCAATAGATAATCCAACACATCATCTTAACACAGGTAAGTCTTCTTCTATTCTTAAGAGTCATGTCGAGTATCCTGATATAGACCTTCCTATTGCAATTAGAAAACCTGTTAGATCATGCACTAAATATCCTTGGTCTAATTATGTGTCATACTCAAAATTGTCTTCTTCATTTGCTGCATTTACCTCTAAGTTGTCTACTGTAGAAATTCAAAACAATATACAGGAGGCTCTGAAAATTCCAAAGTGGAAGGAAGTTGTTCTTGAGGAGATGAGAGCTCTTGAGAAGAATCAAACTTGGAGAGTCATGACGTTACCTACAGGAAAGAATATTGTTGGTTGTAAATGGGTATTTACTGTGAAATATAATCTGACAACACAATTGAAAGATACAAGGCACGCTTGGTTGCTAAAGGGTTTACTCAGACATATGGCATTGATTACTCAGAGACTTTTGCTCCCGTTGCCAAATTAAACACTATTAGAGTTCTCTTGTCCTTGGCAGTGAATTTAGATTGGTCTCTTAACCAACTTGATGTAAAGAATGTTTTTTTGAATGCTGATTTGGAGGAGGAAGTATACATGGATAGCCCACCTGGCTTTGAAGATAAATTTGGTTCAAACGTGTGCAAACTACAAAAATCCCTTTATGGTCTCAAGCAATCTCCAAGGGCTTGGTTTGAGAAATTCACTCAGTCGGTTAAAAGGCAAGAATATATGTAGGGACAATCAGACCATACTCTGTTCATGAAGTTCTCTGATGTTGGTAAAATTGCAATTCTAATTGTATATGTAGATGATATTATTCTCACAGGAGATGACATTGTTGAGATGGAAAGATTAAAGAAAAATTTAAAAAAGAATTTGAGATAAAAAATTTAGGTGCGCTTAAATACTTTCTTGGTATGGAAGTTGTTAGAATATTAGAAAATATCTTATAATATATTATAATATCTTTTATATTATATTAGAGTATCTTGAGTTATTTTCTATGATCAATTTATAATCATAGAGAATCTTAGAATATCTCTCATTATTATTATGATTTATTCCTAATTTAGGATTTAGTCTATATTTCTCTATAAATAGAGATTAGTATTGAGTCTATTGTAATCAAGTCAACATTAAACTATTATCAATAATATTCAAACCCTTATTATTTTCTATTCTCCTTTTCTCTAAAATCCCACAACTTCAACATGGTATCAGAGCCTATTTCGATCCTCCTTGAACGATATCACCTTTATTCCGCTGCAGAGTTCCCAACAATTAGGGAATATAATTATAGTTTCTCTTTTCCAACATTCTGACACGTTTCACTCGATTTCCATTCAATTTGCTACTGCGGCCACTGCCACTATTTCCGGCAAATTTTTCTGCAAATAACAGTCATCTCCATATCAGGTCATGCTTGAAAGCGCGTCGCCAAAAACCATCACACGGGCTGCAAATCTCTCATGCGAGTAGATTTGTCGCCGCTGCCGTCTGCTACTGCCTGTCGTTGCTGCTGCCCTGTCTGCTACTGCTGCCATCTGCTGTGGCTGCATGTTGTCGCTGCTGGAAAAGTATTCCAGCAAATTTTCTGAAACAACCATTGTCTCTTCTGTTTTGGATTCATTTTCTCACTTCGTTGATCGATCATGGCTTCGTTTCATTAGAGTTGTGTTGCTTCTTCTTTAGTGTTTGTCATGCAATTTAGTTCTTACTAATAGATTATAACAGTGGCTTTTATTCCCACCGACGATCATTCCGGTGGTGTTCCTTTTACCACAGATGAATCATATTAGTGATGACTTCTTCTTCCATTGATGGTTATTTTGACGATATCTTTTATTTTCATGACTCACACTTTAGCATGACAATTTATCCCAGATGCACTGGCCCTATCTTTGTCCCAGATGTATTGGCCTTGCCTTTCTCTCCTTGAAGCATGCCTCTCTTTCCTTGAAGCAAATTCAAGTTTAAATATTTTGAGTCTCTGATATTATTGGTTTGAAGCTTCCAAATGCAGTTTTTTAGAAGGACGGACCTTGCTTTGTTCAACTGCTTGCCATGAATTTCTCTCATTCTGATGATCATTCCGGCTATCTGGCTAGACTGTATTTATAGCAATTCTCTCCGACTTCACCTGCATCCCTGAGTTGCCTTTCCATCTTTTTTTAACTATTTTACGGAGCAAAACATTGTTTTTCTTGTAACAAGCTAAAACTTAGTAAGCTTTAGCTTGAGGGGGAGTGTTAGAATATTAGAAAATATCTTATAATATATTATAATATCTTCTATATTATATTAGAGTATCTTGAGTTATTTTCTATGATCAATTTATAATCATAGAGAATCTTAGAATATCTCTCAGTATTATTATGATTTATTCCTAATTTAGGATTTAGTCTATGTTTCTCTATAAATAGAAATTAGTATTGAGTCTATTGTAATCAAGTCAACATTAAACTATTATCAATAATATTCAAACCCTTATTATTTTTTATTCTCTTGTTCTCTAAAATCCCACAACTTCAACAGAAGTTGCTCTCTCAAAGAAGGGAATTTTTGTTTCTCAAAGAAAATACATCTTAGATCTCTTGGAAGAAACTGGGATGAGTAGGTGTAGACCGGCAGATACTCCTATGGATTTAAATGCTAAACTTTGGGAGAAAGGCAGTGTTCCTGTAGAGATTAGAAGATACCAGAGGTTAGTCGGCAAACTTATTTATCTAGCCCACACTAGACCTGACATCGCTTTCTCTGTGAGTGTTGTAAGTCAATTCATGCATTCTTCCTATGAAGAACACTTGGAGGCAGTTTATTGAATCTTAAGATACTTGAAATCCAATCTTGGAAAGGGTTTGTACTTCAAAAAAACTAATGACAGAGAAGTCTCTGTATTTACAGATGTTGATTGGGCAGGATCAATTACTGATAGAAAATCCACCATCGGATATTGTGCCTATGTTTGGGGAAATTTAGTTATTTGGAAAAGTAAGAAACAAGGGGTTGTTGCTCGAAGCAGTGCAGAAGCTAAATTCAGAGCAATGGCTCAAGGAATTTGTGAACTTTTATGGATTCGTAAACTCTTGGGCGAACTGAAAATGAAAGTTGATTCACCCTCAAAATTGTTCTGTGATAGCAAAGCAGCAATAAGCATAGCTCACAACCATATACAACATGATAGAACCAAACATATTGAGATTGACTGCCATTTCATAAAAGAAAAAATTGATGCTGGAGTTATATGTCTACCATTTGTGACTTTCAATCAGCAAACTACTGATATCTTGACAAAAAGTTTAGCAAGACCCAATTTTGAACGACTTATAGCCAAGTTGGACATGACAGATATCTATGCACCAACTTGAGGGGGGTTGTTGAAGAATAAAAAAGAAATCTACTTTTAGTATACTTAAAGGTGAGTGCTTAGTCTTCTAAAACTTCACAATAAAACCAAAATCAATTCAAAGTTCGCTAGTTAATCCAATAACTTCGACTTAACACTCATGTCAACTATAACAATAGAGCATAGATGTAACTGCAATAGATATCATCTTAAGGACCTACAATTTGAATAAACGGGTACCTGGAGTCTGATGATAGTCAAATAAATGTACTCAGTGCTCTCTTCACTTGCATGAGAAACAGACCACACAAGCTCCTAGAACGCAAAACATTTTTAATTGCCTGAAGTCCTAAAGCACATCAACTCAACTGAGGAAACAAATATTACCTGCTTTGAATCTCTCAGTTTTCTCTGGAAATCACTCAAATCACCTTCCTGGAGTGCCCTTAAACAACTGCATAAAAAAATAATTCGACACTATTCATGAGAAAGTTTCTAACGGTAGAAAGTTACAAATTGACTTTCATTCCAAATTGACTAGTGTCATGCCTTGCATAGATATGCAAGTTACACAATACACTTACATGCATGACCCCCTAAAAGGAAATGCAGATTATGGATAGTTAATGACGTTTGTAAATATCTTCAACTGTCAATTAAATTTTAATACATTAAGTGGACAATAAATAAAATACAATTTCAATTATAAGGAATCAACCATACCACAAAAAGTAATGTTGTAGATAATTTAGATTAGTATTAATATATAATAATTTTATTTGGCCCATTAATTAGGCCCATTAGGTTTAGAATAGTTTATTTAAACAAATTAGTGCATGTACTCAATTAAAAACTTGAATAAAATATCAGAATTATTTTCCTCAGTAATCAACCATGGCTAGCAACCTATACACTCAAATACTATACTATTGCCACGACATAGTAGTTTCTAAGTGAAGTCTGAGGTTCAAATTCACACAAAAGCAGAGGTTTGAGTTCATACAAATCAATATTTGGTTCCCAAGGCTCCACAAAAGCACAATTAACAACTAACTAATTACATAGTACATTATCTGACTGTGGGCATGAATGAATGCAAATTATCACATAACGTTAGATATTATGATGTGTGCATTTGTGTGCGTATTGAACAAGAATTTTCAAATTAGACTTAACATAAGAAAATATCTACCCATATTACCTGTGCAAATTTTCATTAAAATGATCATATTTGATATTTTGAGTTTGAGGTAAGCTAGTTCCTACAGATGGTAAAGAGAAATCCCAGTTCCCAGCACGCCAAGCCGACTCATATTGCAATTCAGCAAATTCTCTGTCATGCCGAAGCTCTTCCTTGCTTGATGTCAACCCTTGACAATACATATCAAGTACATGTGTGCAGCCAATCTGTTGCAATGATCTAATCAACCCTTTGTAAGCTCTACTCTGCCTAATCTCATCTACCTCTGTGGCAAAATATGACGATTTTGCTGGTCCAGCTTGTTCCAGTGACAAACTTCTCGAACTGATGTCCTTTGGTAATAAGATACCTGATTGAACTTGCAAATCATAGTACTCAAGAGCCTTTCCCCAGTTTCCCTCATGCTCGAACGTGATTACTTGAGAAGTCAACTATTGTTGACAATAACCAATATAAAAGAGATTAAGAAACATAAGGCAGAACCCAAAACAAATAGCACAAGGAAGCAAGGAAAATTATATTATTTGGAAAAGTGAGAACACCAATTAGTCAAACTATTTCCTCACAAGTTGAATGTTAATGGGCCAGCACCTAAAAGCAAGGTTAAGCTTTTAGGTTGATTCGGATCCCGACAACATATTACTCCACCACTCAGTTATGAGATGATAAAGCAACATGAAGAAACGATCATGCTCACTAACCTTGTGGCACTGAAGGATTCCATATAAGCTATCAGGTTCATTGATTCTAGTGACTGCTGAGACGAGAATTTCAATATGATCAGGCAACTGGTATAGAGGAAGACAACAAAGAGAAAGGATATTATTAGTAATGGACGTGAACATTAACCAAGGCAGTCTTCACAGACAGTTAACAAATTTATATCTATCCAAAGCATCCAGTTTACCTATATAAATACGAAATGACTGAAATAGTGTAACATATTAGTTGAATAGTTAAGAAGGATCAACTTGTATTTCACAATGAGGTTGTACTTCTTACCATTTCGTTATGAGAGAAATCAGGACCTCCAACACTCATAGCTTTGAATTGCTCTTCGCACCAGTGTTCCACATACATCATCGAAGTAAAATATGATCCACAACTCTATAATAGAACGAGAAGCACATGTAATCAAAATTTATATAAACAGATTTAAAGGAGAAGAAAGAAAAAGATAATATAACAAACTAAAGTAAAAATGAAATAGAACGAGAAATGGAGTGCAGACAATCTGCCACTTACAACTGCCGCCTTGGCAACAAGAAGATAATCAACTGAAAGCCAATAAACCTTGGAAAATAAAAAAAATAAAAAATAAAAGGAGTTAAATACATTTAGAAACAAATATATTGCACTCTCTAGGTTCAAATTCTTCAGGAAAAAATGAACACTTTCAAGGAAAACTGCAAGGGAGACAATACTTTCTCCCATGAAGATGGTGATTCTGCCAAGCCACTAGAAACAACAGCAGATTGTCTCTGTCTCGCTTTTGCAGGAGTGGACCGGGATTTTGAGCTATAATTTTGAGGTCTTGAATTCTGCAAAACCAAACCACAGTTTACAGTCTATCCCTGGCTTATTCAACCAACAAAGCAACAGTAGAAAGGGTGAACTCATTTGGTTCAAACAAATACTTCAAGAGGTTAAATTTTGGGAAGGTTTTAGTGATAATCATGTTGTACCGCACGTGGTCTCAAATCAAAGCTTTGCCAAAGAACCAAACACATTGAGATAGATTGTGAAAATTCACTAGGGATCTTATCTGAAGGTATCACCCCTCACTTTGTCAACTCAAATGACCAGGAAACACAAGTTTTAACTAAGATCTTGAAAAGTACTTGAATAAATTAACTATATATGTAACAAACTTGGTTCATATACACTAAATGCTTCAGCTGTGATCTTACAACTTAAAACTTGGTTCATGTTTAAACATAGATTTCATCATATGTGTCTCACTTTTTTTCCTTAATCACTTTTCATGAAATGAATTTCATTGAATAATTATGAATATGCTGGAAATTTTTGAAAAGTGGGAATAGGAAGATTTTCTCTGCTTTGATTCACTTACTGTCAAAGGGTTCAAATCTAAAACATAAAAGACTTTGAGCTTGAGGATAATGAGACTGTGATGCAACATAGGCCACCCATATTTGTCCATGTTTAAGATGTCCAATCCTAGGTGTGAATGGTGTGTTAAGATATCTATTATTGGATCCATGTTTCATATGGGTCTAGTCCTTATCGTGAGGGAGTGTGACCCACTCAACTAGTATTGAGAAACCCTCAAGTTCCACATTATCTAGAGATAAGACCTCAACAAAACTTATAAAACTTAGGCAATCCTCACCTTAGAAGCCAATTTTCTTAGTTAAGTGAATCACAACACATAAGATGGTATCGGGGCTTATCCTTGATCAGTAAATAGGTCATTGTACTGTCCACACACCAAGCCCAATAGTGCTAGGCATAAGCAAGTGTGATGGGAAAAACATAAGCCACTCATTGGCTAGATAAAAGGCCTAAATAGACTTTAGGTAAATCTCTCATTATAAGCCAGTTTTGTGGGTTGACTTTGACCTAAAACCTGAAAACTATAGATATGGCTGTAGTAGTCCTTATAAGGCTCACGTAGTTCTTAGTCTTCACATCTTGTGCTAGCTTCTGGAATTGAGTTAGACCTACACTAAATTCAAAGAATTTATTAGAGCCTATCCTTGATAATAAGGTCACATGTATTTGTCCACACTCCAAACTTCTAGTCCTGAGCATGAAGAAGTTTTAGATCAATGTCATTGGACCATATACATATGTTCATGTTCATGTCTCCAGTCCCGAGCATGAACGAAGGACCCACAAAGAGGGCCCAAAAAATCCGGGTGAAAAACTGAAATGGCAAGAACAAACAGTGGTGCAAAGGACGGTCAGAGCCGGTGTGTGATGACGCTTCTGAAAGCAGAGCTTTGACTGTTGGCAGATTGGCGGTCTCTGGTAACAATGGTGGGGCGTGTGTCTCCTGCAATGATGGAAGCAGTAGCTCTGGTGATAGCTTTGAGATCAAGTGGAGGTCTTTCTATTATGTGAGAAGAATGTACATACACACACACACACACATATATATGTACAAGCATAAATCTCCAAATCAATCCCGAGAAATAGGGAAAGAATCAACTAATAATAGAAAAATAAATCAATATAATCAAGACATAAAAACACAATATTCAAACGGATACTAATCCTATTTACAAATCTCAACACATCCCAACCTAAAACGCTGAAAAGGCTAGTGAAGGCTTAATCTGTATATAATTAACATGATTAATTATAAATTTATAGTTATGATCGCTTTTCTCGCAACAGTTATACACCTCTTTTTTATCTCTTTCTCCATACATCATTCTCACACTCGATAGCAGGTGTGCGATGTAGGGAACAGAGAGATTGAAAGGAAAGATAAAACCCAGTGAGAGAAAGTGAGATATGTTAAGGAAGCGAAGAAAAAGATAGAAACAGAGAAAAGGTGTAAAAGTGATGCAAAAAAAAAAAAACTAGATCCCAAAAAGTCAATTATTCTTTGCTTAAATACTTTATTAATTTCATTTATTGATTGGTTATTGTAGAAATTTAATTTAAAATGTTCTAAGTGCAAAATGAGAGTGGGTTTTAATGTTTATATTCTATGCAGGGTCCAGGCTCATCCCTTGGGGTTCGAGCCACAGTAGGTTAAAATTAAACTCACTTCCCGCCCGATTGCCAAGCCAACTAACACCTTCAGACCCTCAGATATGGTGTCCTAAAAACCGTTAATTGCTAATTTAATTTAACAATATTAACACGAATCTTATTAGGTTTTGAATTTGAGTTTAAACTCCATCACCAATTGGAAACAATCATAAAAGCACTTCCTACTTTCTTTGTGAACTTAGTCTTAAAAAATGAAAGAAAAAATGGATTAATCAAGCATACAATACTAGGCTCATTAACAAAATAAAAATGCCAAACCTAATTTAAGAACTATTTAAGGAAAAGATAATATTACTATTTACTAGCATTGGAAAGTTCTCAAACTTACAAACAAAAAGGATAAAATATCATCAAAAGATTAAAATAGGGCATATAAATTATATTCACCTTGGACATTTCATGCCTTGATGGAACAAGTGATCTTTCCATGACATAACAAACACGAAGTTCATTAAGGCAATGCAAAATCACTTGAATAGATTTGATCATCTTATTTGACTCTGCAAATATATGCTCCTTCAACTGCAAAGTTCAACAACAAACACATCATATATACTTGCAGAAAACAAAATGTGACTCATTTGAAATATTTACTTCTCTCATTATTTGTCATTTTACATATTACCAACGAAGCACTAATTACTATTTTCCACTAATATGTACTAAATTATTTTATTTCAATCCACCTAACTGTTCTACTAACTACTATTAATAAGGGTACTTTAATAAATGAAGTTCATATTATCATATAGAAATTAGTACACATAATGATTTTCTTAAAAAGTGTGCATAACTCAAATGAGACACTTATAGCTATCCCTAGTATCATTAAAAACTTTAAAAGAATAATATAAGATACTCTAAGATCAAGATATTATAATATCCTTTCACATCATCCAGCAAAACATAAGTTCGCAGCAGCTAAAGTAAGAAGCTTAATAACTTAATCCAGTGATTTAGGCAGTAAACTGGTAGTGCCATCATATTTATATCATCACCATTTTAAAAATAATTAAATGACAGAATCAATAGCTAAGTAAAAATATATAAAATAAATAAAGGAGCAGAGTTTCCATCTATAAAATACGACCTGCAGAGTAATTAATTTGTGAAGATCAATCTCCAAATCCTTCCTTGCGGCGATGTTGACAAAAATACTTGGCAAAAGAAGCTCGGCAACTTCAGCTTTCAACAATATCATATCTTGACATAATCTGGAAGCAGCGTCCTAAGAAGATGAGCAGTGAACAGGGAAGAGAAAGCACGAGAAAGTCCAACTATTTGCTAATAGCTAGTGACATTTTAACAGCCAATATTTAATTAGTAAGTAGGTCCATGATACCTTAGTACCACATCATTGCAGTAGACACTAAGTGAATACACCAAAGGACAAATCCACGTCTCAAAAGATTTACCATCTGTTAACCACACTGTAGACTTCTCCAATGAAATTTTCTCAACTGAAAACATAAAAGGACAGTTAAAATTATAATCACATAACAGCTAAGAACCATCATATCTTCACATACATTGTGAAAAAAAAAAAAATCAGAAAGAAAACCCACCGATTATAGGTTAGTTATAAGCTTTTAGTATGAATTTCTAAAAACTAAGGAATTTCAATTATCAAGTTCAGAATGATTACGGAATAGAGAATCTTCTAAGATTCTTATCCAGAGTGATTTTCTACATTGCCGCTTACACGAACTGATTATAAGGTCTCCTGGCTCGTAAAGTGAGAGAAGCCTTCCACTTAAAAACACATTTTCAGGTCATATTTTATCAAAGGTTACAGCAGCAGATGAAGTTCTGGACACAACGTTCTACGTGAGGTGAAAACTTAAGCAAGTGATTGCATCAAAGTTCAAGTAAAACTTAAGCAAAATTAACTGGTTTTCACTTCAAGTAAAACTCTTATGTGCCTAAAGTTATTGCGTCAAAGTTCAAAAAACAAAATCAATGATACTTGGGCAGATTCTATTTTCAGCCATTTGAAGTAGAGTTGTGCTAAATATATTAAATTAAGGTTGGAAAAAAAAAAAACGGGATGATAGAATCAACCCCATCAGATGTCTACTTATACCAAAAGATTCTGGGCATAATGTTATTTCTCATGAAACCAGCTCTACAAGAATTCACATTAGCATTAACATTCATGTAAGAAATGTACAAAAATTGACCATTATACCTTTTGACTTCCTATCCAGATCCAAAATAAAATTTTCCACAAGTTCGGTATTAATGCCTTTGGAATGTATCTGCAATAATACAGAAACATTAAATGGTAGGAGAATTCAGAAAACCAAGCCTGATAACAAGGAATAAGTGCAGAAAATATGGACCCAGAAAAATGAACGACAATAAGAGAAGCAGTGCCTTATTTGGTTCATGACATCAGCCACCCCCAACCATTTCAAAAGATAACTCCTCCACACCATTCCCGATTCCCTTCACATCACCCTTCCTAGTGTCCATAGTTCATATCAAATAATGACTCCTCCATTCTGCTAAGAGTCTGGCATAAGAGGCACTTCACTCTTTCTCTAACCATTTCCCAACACACCTGTAGACCTCTTCTCCCTTCAAGATCTTAATTGGAGGCCAACAATGTTGAGCCCATAAATCCCTCCCACAATGAGTTGCACCTCCTCCAGAAGGTGTAAGTTCAGGAAAGTATTTTCATAGTCATTGAGATTATTCTACTTTATGAGAACCTCAGAATGCCTAATCAACAGTTTACAGATGAAAAATTTTCAGGAAAAAACTTGTAATTCCTGCAAATTCTAAATCTCCCAACCATTCCCATGTCCCAACTTATGCACCACCACAATCACAGAAACTTTCAACTGATTCAAATCTCGAACTTCCAAAAGAAAGTAATTATAAAATCAAGGATTTTTTCTGCAAATTAAAATATTACCTCAACAAGAGACCTTTGGTACGAATCAAATGACTGTAAAGCTTTTTGGCCTCTTTCAGTCGAAAGAATTCCCTGTTTACCCAAACCACAAATGCAGTTAATCAAACCGGAAGCAAGGAATCATCTGCAATCAATTCATCACATGAAAGAAGCAAACTCCAAGGCATAGACAATATTAAACATTTAATCTATTTTAGAAGTAGTATATTATAATATAGCAAGTAAACTTTCGGTTTCAGGCCAATAAATTACAACCCACAAGATATACAAATAAAGCTTAAATAGTCAAAGTACTGCGAAAACAGTTTGCCAAAGATCACAGCTATAACTAATGAATGTAGGTCCAAGTGACATAAGGCTTGATTCTCCTTGAGCAAGTTCTTAGATTTGCATCTTGTGAATGGAAAAAATAGGCACCAGTGAGCTTTGTCTGATGCAGCTTCCATATATCATGGGTCTCAGACCAAAAACAAACATATAGCCATATCCACAATTGTATCTAATTTAATTTTACATTTAAGTAAAAGAATAGAATGAAAAAACAATATGAGTTTCTTCAAAGGCCAATTACTAGTTGTTAAATACACTTACACGAAGAGTTTGTGATGCCATATCAACAATTTTCACTGAATCATCCATCAGATACTTCATTAGTAATTTCACAAGGACAACCAGAAGCTCGGCAGATATGCACACATCTGTGTTGCAACTGGTTTCCCCAGCACTGCAGTTATCAATTGATTTACATGGATGGATATGACTGCTCCTGCCTGGAAGATGGAAAACAACAGCATGCAGGTCCCCAGCACCAACCTGCAGCAGCGCAGCCTCATTGAAGGTTTTTTTACAAGGAATATAATCAAATTCATAAGGGCACAGTTTAAAATGATAATTTAGCTACAAACCGTTGTCTAATCAATGATAGTTTTACACACATTTATTTTAGAACACAAACTGAGTTTAATATTTAGTTATTTCTCTTCATCTAATAATCATGCGAAAATTAGAACTATAAAAATAAAAGCTAGAAGATAACTTTTGTGCAAACAGCAAGTAATGCTAGTCTGCAAGACTGCAAGCTACGAGATAAATAATTGGCTGTCGAATCAAAGCCACCAAAAAGACAGTTGTTGTTCTCACACACTGTTGTTACCTTGGGTATTAGTCTAGTCCCCCCAAGCTTTATTTTCCTTCTTTTCATTTTAAAATACTTTTTAGGGTGCTGCAAATAATAGGCGGTTGATTTGGGGTGCCAACATAGTTGGAATGACAAATTTACCATATGATGCTTTTGCAGTCTTTTTCTTTTTGGCTTAAAAAAAATAGAATGATACAAGTGCTAGCGGCTTGTCTCACCTACAAAAAGGATCCCAGTTTAATCCCTTGTCTCTCCCATCCAATGATTTATTGTTTACCACCTCAAAATCTCGTACCCATTTTGTTGTAAGACTTATATATAAATAAAAAAATTGAGTGAATAAATGGGAAAGAGAGTAAACGCGTGAAATTCAAGTATGATGTATAAGTTAAAAGACAAGGAGACGTGAAGCTCCTGTTGATGTCTCACTCTGCCATACCCGAGAAATGAAATCTGAAACCAATTCCCTAACACCACTTGCATCATTCGAGCCACACATGTGAACAAGTGTCCAAACTGCATGCACCATTTCATTGTCACCATGCCAATACTTGTCCTCAAAGTGACCTGTTCTCCCTCTTCTTTGACTGGTTTCTTCGATCAGTAACTTCTTGTGCAATGCCTGGAGACTGAAGAAAGGTCATATTCAAAAATCACAAACCACGGAAATTTCAACACAACAAAACCAAATTGCAAGTTATAACTTATTATGTCGTTCATCTAATATTTATTATGTAAATACCTGTCCTCCAATTTTCTCTATAGAAAAACTCATGCACACACAGTATAAGAAATATTTTCACTAAAGATTAAAAGTTAGTTATATGTAAATAACAGGAAACAATACCGGTTATTTTCATTGAAAACGGTGAAAGATAAAATCACAAGAAAGACTGTTGAAAAAGGAAATCACCTTGACAAAAGTAACCTCGGTGGAAGGTAGCATGACCTCCTTACAAACTGAAAATGAACAATATAACAGAAAACAAGTTAGAAGAGAATTGACAAAAACCTCATGCTCAAGATTTGTAATTTAAAAATACTTATTTTATTTAAAAATCCTTTTAATGTTTTTAAAATATTTGTTTAAGCTTGAATAAAATCAGACAATGAATAAAAAAAAAATGATTTCTGATATTTTGAAAAGCTACTTCAGGTAACTTCTAAAAACTATAATTAGCATCTGCTAAATTTGTGATTATTGTGAGACTAAATCAGACCACACTCATTCTATTTATAATAGCATGTACAACAAATATAATGAATGCTAATTGATATGATTTGTTAGTTCAAATCCTAATCTATGACTCCAATAATCCTAATAATAAACATATGAATTTGATTCTTTGACATTCCGCCTCAAGCGAAAGCTTGGTAAGCTTTAAGCTTGTTACAAAGGGTGTAGCTGCAGCCAGAAATGAGGCACTTAATTTTACATTTTTTTTACTTTTCCCTCAGTCCTCTTCTCTTCTCCTACTACTTAACCCTATGTCCACTTAACTTCACCTCTGGCAGCCACCACCATTTTATCCTCGTATCTCTCTGCTCTCTAATTTATGGAATTGTGCAATGAGTCACAGTCTTGTCTTGATATTTAGTTTTAACTATTGCAAATTTTTGCATCTCATGAATGGAAAAAATGAGAGAACTATGGATCTTGTAGCACTTTACCTCTATTTGCTAAACGTTGCTTAAGATCTAATAAGATAAATAAAAATCAAATGATACGATGAATTTTGCTAGATATATGAATGTATGGTGCTACACAGACGGCCTTATACAAATGTATTCATACAATCTTAAATCATTTTCTTAAAACCTTATACAAATGGGACTTTTTTTATACAATATACAAATGGGCCTTTACAAGTTCATAAAAGTGAAAGTGGATTATAATTCTTTACCTTCAATATGTGATCACGAATAGAGTACGTGTGGCATAATTCTTGATGAAACTTCCGTATCTCATCAAATATTTTTAATTCAGGGAATGGCTCCAACTCCTGTAAGTAATTTTTTTTATGATCCACAAAGCTTAACAAGACCAGATCCTTAGAGGAACAGAAAGAAGTTGAAAAGAAAACACTCACTTTGATGTAATCATGCATAGATGGATCAGAATCCAAAGTAAACGTACAGAGAAGAGATAAAGCTCGTAATACAGAACTGTCACATGATTCTTTATTTATGGAAGGAATGCAACATGCCACCAACTTTGAAACAAGAAACTGGACAAAAGACAGTAATAAATAATGGGCTAAATAAGAAATCAAAGTTGAAAACATTGTAAAATGAGACAACATAAACCTGGAGCTGTTCCCCAAGCATACTAGTGATATCTGATGATGGATACTTTTTAAAAGATAGCAACAATGCAGAAAGTATACGACAGCATTGGTCTTGTAAAGCAGGACATCCAATCAACGGTCCAATCAAGTTGAAAAGATAACTGCATTAACTCAAAATATAAGCAAAGTAAATGTGAAATAAACAGATCAAAATTTCAAACAGACACACTTCAAATTTGATAATGACGCCAGTGAGAAATTGGTCAAATGGACACTGGGAAGGTTGGTAAATAGCATATATTATATACATACATGAAGGCATACACACACACACACACACAGAGATACATATACAAGGCTAAAGATCAGGTGAAAACAACCAACCTGCTACAGCTAAGGAAGATACAAAGGAGAAAATAATCGATAAAAAGCTAAAACCTAATTCAGATATTAATTGCATAACTAGGATCTAATTCTAATTTAAACTAGTTGATCATTTAGATCTTATTTCTACTGTCTATACTATGATACATCTGGTAAGATACTGGATCCCAACAAAGTCTATAGGATGGGTCCAACAAGTTTACACTCATAAGCCAAATCCTACTAAAAGCTTGATCGAAATCAGCAAGACATATATTATAGTTCACAATATCTTTCAAATATTAGATACATGTAATATAGGTCCATAAAACTTACTTGGATGTGCTTAAAACAGTAACTCTCTGACCAAGAACACTAATAAGCACTTCAATTCCAGACAATCGGTGGCACTTATGCCTGTAATGAGATGCTGCTGCAATTTTATAATGAATTTCTACCAAAAACTGCCAGTTAAAAAAATTGAGTTCATTAGAAACACAAAGGCAAGAATAGAAGAAAAGGGAAAAGGATATCTGAATGATGTTGTCAAGTTATATGACATAAAAAATTACCATGAAAACTCTATCAGGGCGAAAAATGTTGATCTTGTCGGCAACAGCTGAAGTTGTGTGATTACCGTCCCTACATCTCAATAAATATTACTTATCAAGATAGAGATGGTAATTGGATAGCAAAAAGGTATAGAAGATAACTCACAAGTCCAGAAATCCATCAACAATTGTTTGAATTTCAAGTGACACTACATCCCTGGAAAAGAAAGGGACTACAGGGTCGGATGAACAAGAGCTCAAAGATAAAATACAGCTGACAATAGAGACCTAAAATTATACAAGAAAAAAATGTTAAAACTTACAACAAAAATATCTCCTTAATCAAATCCAGTAATTATCGATAAAGACAATATTATTATAGCATATGTCAAGGATGCTATATATGCTGTATAACTGCACATTAATTTCAAACAAATATGATTAAAAAGTGCCCACCCACCAGATATTTTGTCAATAATAATGTTTAATAGATATCAACACCCACATCTAAAGCAAAGATTCAAGATTCAAAATATAAGAGGGGTTATAAGTAAAGGACATCCCTCACCACCATGAGATAGCTTTTGAGTTTCAGGACCAAACCCAAGATTCAAAATATAAGAGTAGAAATTTCTGAAAATCTTTTCAAATAGGAACATTTTACTTACAAATATTATGATCTAAACACTATTTATTGAAAATGATGAATTTTCTGAAAATATTTTATTATTCAATTAGCTAAGGAGCAGAATTTTCTCCTTATTTAAGGAATTGAAATAAATAAGAAAAATTTAATTTAAAATGTTACGATAAACAATGAAGACTGTCATTTATCATCCAGAAATATCATTTGTGTAAAACAAGCAGACCCTAAAGAGCAGAGTAACAGACCATATGTCTCTTTATGAGTTTGTCTCGTTCATTCTCAGAGATCTGACCAAATTGGAGAATAGAACTTTGAAGTACAACAGTTCCCTTCTCTGATCCTGGTTTCTTACTGCAATGCAAAGCCATAGAAACTGCAAATATCGAAGCAAAGTGGTTTTTTATAAGAACTGTCAGAGGTTGACAAGTGACCTGCAAAAAGTAACTTTGTTAGAGAAAGCAAGATACGGACACTACAATTAAAAATCTATGCAGTGAAAGAGACGGTGCAAAATTTTAATCATTTCACAAATGGCAATTCTAAAAGCATAAGGGCATCTAATTGAAGCCTTTATATTTTTTATTTCCTACAGAGTAAAATCTAGAAGCTTCCAAAATATAAATTAACATACAATTTAACATCAGTTATGGAAACTGCTCACACCTTGCTAACCCAATTAAGATCAGAACTATTTTGATGAAGAAGCAGAGCAGGAAGAAGCCATGGACAACAATACTGAAGGAAATGACCAGGTTCGGCATCTGGTATAAAAAGATGCCTTGTCTGTAGAACAACAAATTAATTATTAATGGCAAGGAAAAAATTCATCAGAATACACCTAATGAAAGCATTTGTCCAAATAAAAAACTTCACCATAGAAAATATTTTAGATTACCACAATGTATTATCAAGAAAATTATTATTTTAACTCAGGGAATGAATAAGGTGGTCTTGAAAAGTTTGCTTGCGGGGAGATGAATCAGATGATGAAATAGCAAAAGAACCGCATTGTATTAATGTAGTGGAACAACACACTGTTGGAGAATCAAGGGATATCATGATCTCGTGGATTTTATTTTATTTCCTTCAATCTCTCCTTGATTCAAAGAAGATACTTTATTGTAATATCTATTTAAACATTAATTGACTTCGGAATAAATCAAAAGGATCCTTGAATTGTTGGAGACGGTCCAAATGTTTTCTTTAATGGTGGTATCGGCGACAGCTTAAACACCTATTTTAATGTTCAATGGCTTAATGAAGAAAACTACAAACAATCAACCCAAACCGTTCAATTAATCATGGAGACAAAGGGAAAGTTTGGGTTTCTCACAGGGACATAGCAAAGTGCAAAACCTGCAGAAGGGGATCCAACTTTCAGGCAATGAAAATACAAAAAATTCTAATTATTGCTTGGTTAGTCAATTCTATGGAACCCACAATGGGAAAACCCATTATGGTCTTAGCAACTGTAAGAGAAGTATGGATGGTTATCAAAGAAACATACCAACATTCAAAGTTCCACACTGATTTTTCAGCCTAAAGTCAAAATTATTGCATGCTAAACAAGATGACAGATATGTGACTATTTATTATAATGAGATGATGACCATATGGCAGGAATTTGACCTTTGTAATGAGAATTGTGGAAGGCATATCGAGGATAGTGTTCTATTTGTTAAAAGACGAAAATGATTGTGTCATCATTTTCCTTGCTAGGCTGGATAATAAAGATTTGTCTTTGTTTCATTATGAAGCATGTGAATTTACAAAACATCATCACTCTTACTCCTATACAAGCATATAAGTCATCGAAACCATTTTTTGTTATTCAGTATTCACATTGATGTTTAGTGCTCAAACAAAAAGAGTACACTCTCCAACAAAAATGATTCATCACACCACATTCGTAGCTGAACACCCTAGACTTTGTTGGGTGTACTTGTTAAAGGAAAAATCTTATGCTTGTCAGGCTGTCAAGGATCTTCCAAAATGGAGATCAATCAACATTCAAGTCTTCAAAAGTGATAATGGCAAAAAATATTGGAAAATGGAATTGAACATCATAGTTCTTGAGTGTGCTGATACACCCAAACAAAATGGAATTGCAGAGAGATAAAATAGAAACTTACTAATGATCACAGAGCTTTACTTTTCTAAACTAAAGTTCCAAAATAATTGTGCGGTAAAGCCATTTTAACTGTTGCTTATTTGATTAATCGAACTCTCATGCATATTTTTAAAGAATGTTTTCCTATTGCTCGTGTTTCAGTTGATTTACAATTAAAAATATTTGGTTACATTGTTTATGTTTCCTATTGATTGTGTTTCCATTTTCAATTGAAGAAAACAAAATCAGTATTTCTGAAAAATTTTAAAATGAAAATTTGTTTTCATAGTTTCTGAAAAATGCTTCCTCCACTCCTAACTTGCATCAGAACTCGCCATCTATTCTTCTTCGCTGCTCCAACTGCATCCTTCTCCCGCCAGACACTTGTTCACAAGATTAGCATGTCTCCTTCACAAGATCTGCAACACATCTTCCATCCTCTCCATCAAGAACCAGTTCTGCAAGTACCGCCATACGCAGCTCCCATCACCACCAACCACCGCTCAACGACAACGTGGTTCCTGTCTACGTTGTCACCTTACTCGTTATGGTGTTGCACACAAGGCACAGTTCTACATGTCCATTCATAGCAGTGTGTTTCACCCATCCATGGTAGCACGGCATTGGTCTTATCCAACAGCCATCCCATACGCTAATCTGCATAAACGGCCTCTGTTGTACAACAAAGACATTTTCAGTCGCCCTCACCTTCATCTCTCCCTCTCTTTCCCTGATCGCTGGTTTTGAAAATATGAAACATTTTCTAATTTTGAAAATTTGGAAATAAACGGTAGTTCAACTTTTCAATTTGGAAACACAATTTGGTTTCCATTTTCAAATGGATTTTAAATTATCACCCGCAGCTTGTTGTTGTCCTATATATAAGTAACACAAATTGCCTTCGCGACTGACAGGCTTTGTGGAGCAGTACTTGAGGCAAAACTATAACCTTGCAGTAAATCTCACTAAAGATTTAATACAATTTATATAGAATCGTAGATTACTAGATTATACCATACATAATGAACAAATTACCTCGACAAGTGCAGCCAAGCTTACACCACAAGCTACCCAATTAAAGATAAGTGATCCCAAAAGTTCCTCTAAATACTGCATAAAAGAAAATGAAGTAAAAAAACCATTTAGTAATCATAAGATTTTTTAAGCTTCAATACCATAACGAATTAATTTTTGGAAGTACTAATCTCAGGCTAAATGTGAATGCAGTTTAAAAGCGTAAAACCAAGTTATTGTCTGAGATCATATTAGAGCAAAGTCTAACAGGACAGATAGAGCTCAACTCTTACCTCACTTGTCAACAATCTAAGATTTCAATTTATTTTGTCACACCATTGAATAATTTGTACGATGTTGTGGGATCAATAAAAGCGGCCATATCAACCTAGAGGAAATTTCTATTCATACAATTTAAAGGTTATTGGCAGAGATAGAGGACACCCAAATATTATTATGAAATGTGGATTTTAGAGTTCTTTAGTAAATTAATTAGACAAAGAGCCCTGATCTTTACGGAAACCTCTTCAATTCCTATATTTGCTTGGGATTGAAACGTACGACTCACTCGTACGCAGCTTGTGACGGTTTAAATTGAAAGTGTTCATTTATGATGTGCATTAAGAATACAGAAATTTGCTACATTCTTGATTTTTTTAGTTTTTCATCTTTGTCTATTGCCATTTCGGAAGACATTTTTCCTCCCTCATGTGGCTTAGAACTTGTACATTCTTGAGTTTTAATGAAATGGGCTCTTCTTTAAAAAAAAATACAATTAAATTTGCATTTAACAATAAATTTTTCTTTTCTAAAGAAAAAAAGCTCAAACTTTTGGATCCAGTTCAAAAAACTTCAACCTATGTCTCAAACGTGCATTTGGTAGTACCAAACTGCAGAAACAGGGACCTAGCATAAACAATTACAATCAAATAGTCATTGCAAAGATCAAATTAAAACAACACGTAAAAAACAATTACCTTCATTCTAGTCATATACTGAAGCTCTTTCGAAAGATTGTCAAGAACAGCACATACCAATTCCCTAGAACACATTATGAAACATAAGACACGAAAGTGGTGGTTTTAAAATGGCAACGAAATTTTTGTGTACCTTTGACAAGGATCAACAGCAGAAACCACGCATATCATAAAAACAGCCTGGCATCAAGAATCACCCAGTAACCACAAGACTCTCCATAAATAATATGAATGGATATCAAAATAACATACCGAATCCTAGTCATAACAATTTCAGAGAGTTGGGCATATAAAAGAGAATCAGAAAGGAAACAAAAGCAAAGCTAGGTAAAAAGAAAACTCGACCATTTTTTTATGCATACACTAGAATACCATTAGACAGCAGCCCAAGAAAGGATCAAAAAGTTAAAAAAGAGTTAAAATGAAATGGCACATCAATAAGTTTACCTCTAACTCGACCTTCTCACTATGTAGTGCAACATGCATCAGAGTAATCAAAACTGTTTCCATTTTAGGTTGAGGCTGAGGACCAGCAGCTAGCACCTCCTTTGAATTGTTAGCTTTTCCTTCGGAATAGACCACCAAAGGAACACCAAAATTTGAACTGGAAAAACAACCAAAGCCAAAGGATGATAATGAACTTCCTTATATGAAGGTTCAATGTGTGACCGCCATAACCTACGCACACATGTTTTTTATTTTGAATTCTGAATTCATAGAATTTAGAGAAGCTAAGGATATTAAATCTGAATATTGTTCATTCTGAATCTGAGTACAAAGAGAAATGATATTTTGACAAACAAAACTGACAAAAAAGTTCGACAACTGAATGATTACTGCAGTTTATATACGTGATCAATTATGTTAAGTGGATGGTTAATGTATATAATAAGGCGTTAACTAAACAACCATCCCTTGAATGTAATTAACCACAAACTCAAATCTAATTAACCACAATTTTCAAAAGTTCAAATATACTTGATATTCATTTATCATTCAAATTGCGTTGAGATTTCTTAGATTTTTATATTGGGCTTAACTCATCATCCTCACAAAACCGGCTTGCAAAGAGAGGGTTGTCACTCTTTATAAATTATTATAGAGCTCTATCTCTTAACAATGTGGGACTAGGGTTTTTTCCAATAAGATTACATGATTTTATAGTATTTCTTAGAATATTAAAAAATATCTTATAATATCTTTGATATTATATTAGAGTATCTTGAGTTATTTCCTATGATTAATTTATAATCATAGAGATCTTAGAATATTTGCCATTATTATTATGATTTATTCCTGATTTAGGATTGAGTCTATGGTTCACTATAAATAAAGATTAATATTAAGTCTTTCGTAATCAAGTTAGCATAAAACTATTATCAATAATATTCAAATTCTTATTATTTTCTCTCCTCCTTTTCTCTAATATCTCACAACTTCGACATGGTATCTAGAGCCTATTTCGATCCTCCTTGAACGATCTCGCCTTTATTCCGCTGCCGAGTTCCCAACAGTTTGGGAATATATAATCACAGTTTCTCTTTTCCAACTTGATCATTCCTTTTCCATTCAGCTCGCTACTGCCGTTACCACTGTTTCCAACGACTTTTCCAACAAACGACCACTCCATCAGCTTTGCCTCTTCCAGATCGGCCCACACCTCAAAGCGCATCGCAAAAAGCCACCGCACACGCCCCACCGTCCACCGCACGTCAGATCCACGCGCCGCCTCTATTCATTGCACGTGACGGCGCGTCCGACAGCCATTTTAGACACAGCCTTTTTTGTTGAACTCGCCACGGTCTCACGATTCCAGATCTACCTTTACTTTCCAATTTTGATCAACGGAAATATGTGTTATTGTTCAAACAACCGTTATCTCTCCTGTTTTGGATGCATTTTCTCACTCTGTTGATCGATTATGGTTTCATTTCATTAGTGTTGCGCTAGTTCTTCTTATGTGTTTGTCATGCAATTTAGTTCTTACTAATAGATTAAAATAGTGGCTTCTATTCCCACTGACGATCATTCCGATGGTGTCCTTTTTCCCGCAAATGAATCATATTACTTATGACTTCTTTTTCCATTAATGGTTATTCTGACAATGTCTTTTATTTTCATGACTCACACATTAGCATGGCAATTTGTCTTATATGGACTGACCCCATCTTTGTCCCAGATGTATTGGTCTTGTCTTTCTCTCCTTGAAGTACGGCTCTTTAATATTATTGGTTTGAAGCTTCCAAATGCAGTTTTTAGAAGAACAGACAATGCTTTATTCAATTGATTGCCATGAATTTCTCTCAGACTGATGATCATTTAGGCTATGTGGCTAAGCTATATTTATAGCAATTCTCTCAGACTTCCCTTGCATCCTTGAGTTGTCTTTCCCTCCTTTTTAATATTTTGCAGAGCAAAACATTATTTTCTTGTAACAAACTAAAGCTTAGTAAGCTTTAACTTGAGGGGAAGTGTTAAAATATTAAAAAATATCTTATAATATCTATGATATTATATTAGAGTATCTTGAATTATTTCCTATGATTAATTTATAATCATAGAGATCTTATAATATCGTCATTATCATTATGAGTTGTTCCTGATTTAGGATTGAGTACATGTTTCTCTATAAATAGAGATTAATATTGAGTCATTTGTAATCAACTTAACATAAAATTATTATCAATAATATTCAAACCCTTATTATTTTCTCTCCTCCTTTTCTCTAAAATCACACAACTTCCACAATATTAAAATATACATGATATTCATCAACCACGATTTGTGTTCAAACATACACAAGAAAATTGTGGTTAATGATGTTTAAAATCGTGATTAATTACATTCAATAAATGGTTAATGAGTTGTGACAGCTTGCTATATGCATAACCATCTGCTAAATATAAGTAACCATTTATTTGAATTGTGTTAACCATCTAAATTGGTGTCAAATTTAGTTGTCACATTTTGTGTCAAAATAACACAACTATTGTACAAATGGTTGACAACTGTAACTTCCGAAAGCAGATACAGACGGCACTAACAGAAAACTGCCCAAGGCAGGTACAGCTGGACTAACAGAGATATAGCTGGCACTAACAGAAAGTAGTCAGACTGCTGGGCTAGAAGGCCCAGATACAACAACATTTGACTTCCTAATACATGGAAGTGCTAATAAATATTTACTATAGTTGGATAATGGCAAACAACGATTTCTACCATCCAAAAAACTCATGTCCCCATTGAATAGAGAAGACCTAAACATGGTTTTTTTTATAAAGAGAAGCATCTCAAACCTTACAAGCAGGTTTTGTAACAAAGAATTAGGCCCAATATAAAAACTTAGCATGGTATCAGGAACCTAGCGATTCGGTCCAGCCCCAATTTATATCCATGCATCAAGCCCAATAGTGTTGGGCGTGAGGGGTATATTGGGAAAAATTCAAGTCCCACATTGAATGGAGATAAAGCCTTAACAGTTTATAGAACGAGGCATCCCTAACCTTACAGGCTCATTTTGTAAGGATGAAGTTAGGCTTAATATGAAAACTTAACAATCACCAAGTAAATAAGGTCTAGTTGTAAAACAATGACCATTGAGCATCATGTTGAGCAAAACCTATTTCAATAAAAATATTGCCTTGTCGATATCATTTGAAATGCAACTCACCATAAGTCCTGAAAAAGCTCTTCATGACCATCCCATGTTTGGAAAAGAACACCAACCCTCCTTGCAAAAGATAACCGAACTCGATAATCGTTATCATTTCGCAACAAAAGTAATCTTTCTATCATTGTCTGTCAAAAGAGAAAAAATAATGGATAAGCATTGAAGGTGGAACTAAAACAAGTAGTCACTATGTAGTGATTAGCGAGTTAATCAGTGCTGCTATTTTTCTGTTACTGAAAGTTGCAATAGTAAGATTCAGTTTAAGTCTAACTGAATTTTGATATATACTGTTATAATAACTGAAATCACACAATGAAAATAATTTTCATCAGAAACATTTAGGAATTATTTCTCCTCTCTCTCTCTCTCTCGTCCTAGGATATTCTCATGGTATCCAGAAAAATATAAACATCAGGCCAAGAAAGTTATAAAAATCACCTGACCAATTTGAGGATGGAGTGAAATAAGATTACAGATGCAATCAATAAGCTTCACCCGCCCAAACCAATCAAGATCAACTTTTGAAAGGTTATGCACCACATTTCCTATTGATTGAAAGCACTGCATGATTAAGTCAATAGCTACTTAATTTCATAACAATAACATTATATATAACAACAAACCATGTTCATTTCAAAATTTTGAAAGGTTATGCACCACAAGATCAACTTTTGAAAGGTTATGCACTACATTTCCTATTGATTGAAAGCACTGCATGATATTAGAAAATAACATTATATTGAAAGCACTGCATGATATTAGTCAATAGCTACTTAATTTCATAACAATAACATTATATATAACAACAAACTGTTAGAATATTAGAAAATATCTTATAGTATCTTTTATATTATATTAGAGTATCTTGAGTTAATTTCTATGATCAATTTATAATCATAGAGAATCTTAAAATATCTCTCATTATTATTATGATTTATTTCTAATTTAGGATTTAATCTATGTTTCTCTATAAATAAAGATTACTATTGAGTCTTTTGTAATCAAGTCAGCATTAAGCTATTATTAATAATATTCAAACCCTTATTATTTTCTCTCCTCCTTTTCTCTAAAATCCCACAACTTCAACATGGTATCAGAGTCTATTTCGATCCTCCTTGAACGATCTAGCCTCTATTCCTCTGCCGAGTTCCCAACAATTAGGGAATATAATCATAGTTTCTCTTTTCTAACATTTTTTTTTCGATAAACCGTGTCCAAATTCCGATTTACCAATTCTTTGTAGCTTTTCATTTATTTTTCAGCAGATCAGTCGCAGCACTGTTCATCGCGCGGTACTGTTCACTGCGCAAAAAAAAAAAAAAAAAAAAAAACTCTGCCGTATCCCGAAACCCTAATATTTTTCCCTAACTAACGTTGGCCAGACCCTAGATGTGCAGTCAGCAACGGTAGAGGATGGAGGTTGTTCTTTAAAACGTGAAGTTGGTTTTCGCGGGTAGGAGAACGTGGGTGGCCTTCTAAACCTACAATTCAGGGTTACATAGATTGGGATATTCCATCCATGGTGGTGGTGATCTAGTCGAAAAAAATTTGGGCAGCATTAGACAGTATAGGGAACACATAGGAAAGATATAACACGACAGAAAAAAGCGAAAATCGAAAAGGAAACATGTTTGCTGAAAAAATTTGTCCTAAGAAGACAGAGACCACTAGGTAGGCAGAACCTTTAGAGCCCCTCTGTCAGGATCTAGATACCATAACGAAAGAGACAAAGAGACATAATGTTGAAACAAAAATTTGTTTCAACGACACAACAAAGTCCATTTTACATAGCTTAAAGTGATAAATACAAAATAAACAGGTTAAGATCCTCTCCAAAAGTCCAAATATATAGAAATTCAAAGATACCTGTTCTGTTTCCGTTTCCCTTAAATACAGACCACATTTCTCCTTACCAACAGCATCCAGGGAAGATAAGTTAGACAGCAAAACATGGGTAGACATCAAAACATTTCCACAGGCAAGCTTAAGTCCAACTTGCTCTGTAATGATATTGTTCATTACATTAACCTGCAAAACACAAAGCAAATTTTGGTATGTGTGCACATACGCATAGTTTATGGAAATCTGGACCCAGATAATTCATACCAAATCAATTAATCTTGAAGCAGAGGACCAATGAGGATGTGCACAGAGATGATACAATACTTTACCACGCACCTGAATTTAGAAAGGATGAAAATCACGTCAAGTGTTAGAACAAATGATAGAATATATAGAAATATCTTATAATAATTGAGTCATGTCTGATTTCCGTGTATTTTAGTTAGTTACAATAAGGAGTCTTGTAATTATCATGGTTAGTTTCCTTATTTAATATGGATTGACATTCTATGATTAGAATAAATAAGAGTTAGTCTTTTGTGTCAAGGTAAAATATAGAACAGATCACCATGATAGGTTGTCACAACATCTCTCTGAAACATTATAACCATAAGATATAACGATAAAAAGTTCAGTGTCAAAGATTGCCAGGAACTTATTATGAACTAAAGTTTCATAGTTTCAAACATATTTAGGTTTTTGCATCATTTCCCTGGCAACCCACTGCTCCAGCCACCCACCAACCCCTCAATCCTCATACCCTCATGACACATCTCTTTTTCTCTCCTCTCTCAGTATAAAGTTCCAACCTTTACACGAACAGAACAAGTATAAAGTTCCAACGTTCTAACCCTCAATGTCCCTACTAGGAGCTACCTTATATTATTTCCTAGGATTATATTATTTCTTAGGATTATGTTCCATATTTTTTATATTTCATGATTTGTTTCCGTATTTAATTTAACTTAGGATTAGGTTATAGGAGTCTAATATTTATCAAAATTAGTTTACTTATTGTCGAGAGTCCTACATTGGATGAGATATGGTCTAAAAATATGTTCATAAATGGGAGGCATCCTTCACCTTACAAGTCGGTTTGTATGGTTGAGTTAAGGCTCAACCCAAATTCTATGACTTATTTAAGTAGAATTAGGAGTCTAGTACTTTTATAAAAAATGTTGTGCTTCGCCGCTCTTTTATATTATATCATAATTACAATTCAAAGTCTTTATTATTTCTCCTCCGTCCATTCTTATCTAAAACTCTATAAATAGGAAGAAATTGTTCAAAAAACAAAGAAAATATTAACATTGAACAAATAAATCTGTCAATCCTAAGCAAATATGACAGTGTCAAAAGTCTACCTTGGGATCATACTCTTTCTCCATTAGTTTGAAGAGTGTTTCCCACGTAAGAACATGAGAAGCAGAGCAAAAACAGGAAATAAGTGATATCATGCCAAGTTTCCACTTCTCTACAGAAGACACACCAGTGCCGATTCTTTTCGCAACAGCTAAACTATCCACATCTCTTGATTCGTCATTAACATCCAACTCCATATCTACAATCCTGCTTTTACTTATGTCATATGAGCAGGAACTTTGAATACTATCAGTAGAGGCTGTATCTTGCATGATCATATCGGACTGAAGACTCATCAAATGTTGAGAATAACCATCATATAGATTAGCAAATGCGTTCAAAAGTCTCTCCACAGATTGGATAACCTCACCAAATGGAACACAGTCCAAATTTTGATCCCTCCACTCACAAAATATAGGTGATGATAGAAAACAATGAACAGAAGCAGTGAGAGAACCTGTATCCTCACATGTAGGATCATAACTTAAGCAACTAGCCTGGTGGTCACTGTCTTCTTGAATGATTCTGACGGCATAATTAAGCATCTGTTGCAAGTATTGCCTTAACTTTGAACATAATGAAACATTTAATTTCCTGAAAGAACAGAAAGCATCTATCAAAACTAAATATAGAGATGGAAATAATGGTGCAAAACAGGTGACACGAGTCTCAAGACTACAAGCAATTAATTATAGAGGAGATTTTAACTATGGGATTGAAAACACAGAATAACTCAGTTGGTTAGAGAGAGAGAGAGAACTGTTAATTAGGAGACAAGTTACCACTAAAAAGTTCTCACATTTCAAACTTGATATTATTACTTCATGGAAATTGTTGCTTTATTTAATGTACAAACAACACTTTTTGAGCACTAAAATTAAAAACCTAGACCTAGGTCAATTAATATATTTCTTGGAATTAAGATTACCCAATCAAAGGCTAGTTTTATAATCTCGCTGAGAAGAATTCTCTTTGACATTTTAGAAGAAAGAAACTAAAATGTTAGACAGTAAACCTACCAACACTTATAATATGTTAACCGCTACCAGATCAATGAGAGCCCTACTCAGTTACTACCACGGGAATTACCAAAATTATAAGTATTAAATTGTTAACAATTAGTTTAGTTTTTTCAAGTTTACCCTTCATAACATTTATTGCTAGGTCATTAGTTACAAAATAATATGTAAAAAAAATAAGAGTATTTTGGTAATGAAATAATTAATGCAGTAGAAATTTTGTAAGAAGTCCTATAAAAAGGGACAATAAAATTTCTCAAAAGGGACAAAGGTAGTATCAAAAACTAGTGAGAAGACTTTATGAGATGCTTTCCCACTTCTCCTTGTGACAATCACAGGGATGCATTAATTTGGATGTTGAGTTACATCAAGGACCCTCCCCAAAAAGGGTTGCTATATATACATAGGAACTATGTCGATATTGTCGCTAACAGAGAATTATTCAAGTTAAATCTTGGTGTCCTTATTGGAAAGCGAAGAGTGCCTTGGTCAAACTAAAGGATATTATTACAAACTAGCAATGGACTTCATGTATACAAAATTGAGTCTTATCAACATCATTTGCCCTCATTCTAATCTAATAATAGTCTGCCTTTAATCCAATTTGAAAAAGATGGTGGCCCATCCTAGTTCACCAAATCGTCATTGATGGGGAGAGGAAATCAATTCAAGATTGTGACTTTATTAAGCATCCTATAGTCCAAGCAAAATCCCGACTCCCATCTTTTTTCTTCACTGAGACTTGTGATTGGCCTTGTGACATTTGCTTGTAGCATCTCTTTCACCTGTCTCTCAATCTCATAATTACGGTGATGGAATTAACAATATGATTGTATTTGGAATCATTGTATCTTCCTTCAAGTTGATTGTGTGGTTGCAAGAACCAAAAAAAAAAGGTAGGGGAAATTGGTAACATGGTATATTGAATAGTGCAATCCTTTATTGAAGAAATCATACATCCTCCCCTATGTAGGAAGGCACAGCTGAGCCGAATAGAAGGATTTTTAGATACTTCAAGCCTCCTAGCCATACCTAACACTAGTTCTCATTTACTCAATACCAAGTACTCCTTAATCCTTATTAAGTTTTCAACTTATTTTTTCTCGCTATACAGGCAGTCAGTAATACTAATTATTCTGTTACACTGCCTTCTTTAACCTCTTTTTTGCCCCTCCTAATGTACAAGTCTAATTGGAGGTCTATTCAAAAATTGTTAATTATTCTACTTCTATTTGCAAATATAAACAACATAACCTCAGTACCGAAGTTATAACCAAATAGAAAGAGGATGACTTTACAGTGACAAACCTTGTGAAGAAATAACCGTATAGTAGGTTAGACAAGAGAGAACATTTTAAGAAAATATCAGGTAAGTGCCTCTCATTATTTTCCTCTTCTGCCAACAATTCAAGAATAGAGGTCTCCATTTCATGCAAAAGCT
This sequence comes from Cicer judaicum, assembly GCA_037974835.1. Taxonomy (NCBI): domain Eukaryota; kingdom Viridiplantae; phylum Streptophyta; class Magnoliopsida; order Fabales; family Fabaceae; genus Cicer; species Cicer judaicum. The sequence goes on from JBBPBS010000276.1 coordinate 16,679,707, forward strand.
GATCACTTATTTCCTGGGGAACCCTTATACGTGGAAATATTTGCATTTCAGAAACCTGAAAAATTATAGTTGCCTTTATGCAAACCGTGAAAGTTAAAACATACAATCTTCTGTAAGCAAAGGATCAGACCTCAACTTTGGAAACTTTGTGAACTTCTGTGAGAACTTCCACAGAGCAATCCAAAAATTCATGCAAACATTGGTGCTTAGGGTCTTCAAACTACGATAAACTTCATAGTGAGTTTCTTATTAACAGTTTAACTAAATATATTAAATCAAAAATCAGTTTCGGAAAGAGTGATAGGCTGTACCTTTTGACTACTATCAAGAGACTCAGTGACATCCAAAGAGCTGTAAACTAGAGGAATTTCTTTAAAGCATTCAGGTAAGGCAACACAACCTACACAAAGTGCAAACATAGCACTCGGCAGGTACAAAGTCATCCGCTCATTCAATGTTGAACAAACCTGCACAATCAGTTTCATAAGTCAAATTCTAAACTCAACTTGTGATCGCCATTGGAATGTAGCAGTTTGGATCTTAAGGTATATTATATGGTAATCTTAAATAGTCATATCCTGAAGTATATTAAAAGGTAACCTGGAAATGGGCTTGTCTGTACAAATACAGGCCACCCCAATATTGTTGGATATTTAGATGAAAATTGGGCCGGTGGTGCTAGAGATAGAAGGTGTGCTTCAAGTTATCGTGTTCTGATCGAGGGAAACTATTTCATAGAAAAGCAAGAGTTGTTGTTCTCGCACACTGTTGTTACCATGGATATTGGTCTAGTCCTCCCAAGCTTTATTTTCCCTCTTCTCATTTTACTATACTTTTTAGGGTACCGCAAATGAGAGATGGTTGATTTGGGGTGCCAACATAGTTGGGATGCCAAATTTACCATATGATGCTTTTGCACTTTTTCTCTCTTTAGCTTAAAAAAAATTGTTGCAAGGTCAAGTACAGAGGCCATGTATCGTGTTATGTCCAACACTACTTGTCATCTTTTGTGGTTGAAATATTTACTCCAAGAAGGATTTGGTTATATGGAACTTATATTTAATAATTAGTTTGCATTGAATCTTTCTTCAATCCTCATCTTTCATGAGAATACTAAACACATACAAGTTGACTGCTACTTTATCAGAGAGAAGATTCTTCCAGTAATAGTTAAAACCACTTTACTGAAGTTGACCAATACCTCCACCAAATATCTGTGGAGACCTCAAATTGATGATATATGTAGTGTAACAATCTACATGCATATGATATATGCTCCAACTTGAAAGAGAATGCTGATTATAGCCATAATCAAGATTATTCTCTCCAATTATTATTATTTTTATAGTTTCCTATTCTTTTCTTTATTTTAAGATATTCGCTTTAGTATATATATTTCTATAGTCTCAATGAGTAATAGAAGTTATCTATTCTAAATCATATATTTTCCTTTTTGTATAAACATAATGAAGTATAAAATACTTTGTTAATCACAATTTAAAGTAAACACACCTTCCAATCAAGATGATTCAAAACTTCCTTCAAAAGGTTCTTTCGAAGATGTAAAGTATCTCGAAGATCAGTCTGCATGACAAAGACAGTAAATTTTAAACAAAAGTAGCTCAGGACACAAACATTTTTATTTCTACCTAAATAAAAGTCAAAATTACCCACATACTCTTAGATTTGTTTCTAACTCAACCCCACAAAAACGGTTTGTAAGGTAAGCATTCACCAATCTAGCAATGTGGGACTTAAGCTTCTCTCCAACACACACCCTCACATTGGTCTATCATTATGCCTTGTGCATGGAAAATATGGATGACCCAACAACAGCTCTAGGATAGGCTCTAATACCATTTTAGACTTAAGCTCTAACTGAACTACACAAAACAGAGTTGTAAGATAGGGACTGTCAAAGCTATATACACACTAGTTAGGCCATATCACTTGCGATAAGGGAGTTTTTCTACACTAAATTTGAAAAAAATTCCTTTATTGAGCAACAAGAAATAGAAATGTAACCATAATTTTAGATAACTATAAGAATATTTGTTCAAATGGACCATATGAAGGCTCAAAGGTTGCTTCATTTTATTGTAAAGATATGAATTATTTCAACAGGGGTGTGACATATTAATGCCATAACAATCCAATTCAACGTGGCATTAGCATAATCATGATACCAAAACATCTGTTTTATTCTAGGAAAGGAATTAATAAGCAATCATTTAGTCTATATTGTGGTATTCTTCATGATCAATAGGAGGATTAACTAGACCCACAACAAGAAGTCTTTCAAAACAGTCAACAAAGTTAAAACCAGATAGCCTTTTGGTAATTAAAAATAAAAAACAACACATTTTCTTAATTTTGGATCTAACTAAACTCCAAAGCAAGCTCATGGGATGAGGGTTTCCCTCGACTAATAACTGTTGTTCAGTTCATATTATAGGACGCTCAAAAAAATTCCAACCAGGCACTTAGATTTGCAAGTTTAATAAGGCTATGTTTGGATAGATGCGGTCTCCCCACGTCTGTGATCCCACTACTTCTCCTAATCTTCTTTATCAAGGTCTAGGTTATCCCAATTTGTCACAAGTCAAAACTCCAACACCTTCTCTCAAGTCTTGCCAAATTAAAGCCTTGAAATTGAGTCCTGCCAACATGGGAACATGCCTGCACTCCCTTTCCAAGTAAGGTCAAGAATCAAACAAAATCTATTTTTCCATTCAATTTAATATACTTGAGAGTCTTAGACATGTCCTTCTACTGCATTGAATCTTACATATTTGGTTTCTTTTATTGGATACTTTCCACAATGTACTTGATACTTTTTTAGAGATCATTTTGAGTTATTTTCCACATTCAAAACTTTCTATACTGAAATTTGAAATCAATATGGTAACACAATTCTATATAATCATAAGATTATAGGTCCATTACGAATCTCACATCCAGTAAATATCTAACATGAAAAATATGGTGTTCCCTTGGCAACTTACATTAGAATTCTTCCTTGAAAAGTAACATGAGAGAAAATGCAAGATAGGTCTGCATAAAAGAAAAATCATGAATTACAAAAGAATGAGGAAACAAAAAGTATGTAACAAATTTCATATTCAGAAAAGAGATAAAGAAAAATATTGAAAAGGAAAAGCAAGTACTTAGTTTTCTATAAAAGAATCTGTTACAGTTTCAATCTTGAAACAATAACATTGCTTTTGGTCCTTGTTGTTGTGGTTTAGTTCTTGTAATATTGGTTCATGTAGGAATTGATGGACAAATATTTAAAAAGTCAAATTGAGGATCTAACCCAAATTTTTCAATGTTATAGAGGGACATGAACTGGATTGAAGATTATTTGGAACTATATACTACAGGGACTAAATTTAGTTAAGTCTAATTAATTTAGAATATTTGGTTGATGCCTTTCCTCAGAAATGTTTGTTTGGGGCCTTCATCTGAAATATAACATCTCCTTATGTCCTACTTTATTTCTGTTCCTTTCATTCTCATAATAATTAGCAAATATAAAATAAATATATTAGACAACTTTTTTTGCTTTAATTTGAAATACAACATCTCCCCTTCTTTGTCCGATTAGGATTGCCCAAACCTTGTATAAGACTAATTTAGCCATGTCTCTAGTCGGTGTGACATCTCAATAGTTATCATACATATTAGTTACCTGCAATGTCATTTTACACTAAAAAGTTATTATTTTTGGAAGGATCTGCGTTGTCTCATGTTTTGGCTCCCAATCCTAGCAAGGATCTCGATTTTGACAACCCTGCACGTCACAAATAACTCCTACTTCCCCATAGTACAACATACAAGTAGGTAGAAACATAACTAATTATTTCCTCTAACAGCATATGCCCTACAACATATAATAAGATAAAAACATAACTAACACTCCCCTCTAACAGTCAGTAACTAACTTGTACAACAGTTGCTTAACTCTCCACTCTCACAGTAATTGCCCTAAATAGTAGTTCCTTAGATCTTGTGGTTCTTTTTGGAGAGAACATTCCAAATGATTGATTTGTTTAAACTTGGATCAAGCAATTGGTGCTCATCACTAAGCAAAGTCATGGGCACTTCCAATGTGTATTTACAAATTAGACTAACCCTATCCTAGAAATGATAATTGGTAAAATGATAATTGGTAAAATGAATAAAACACATTGCAGATGTGTTTTTCTTTCTGTTTAAATTTAATCACTGTATGTGTCTATGTACTCTACAAATTAATTGCATTAAAAGCAATTAAATCGTTACAAACATCTAAGATGCAACAGCCAAATTTCTTTAAGTAGCATTGTTCTGTATAATCCTGAAACAGTAACAAGATATTCTATACATCCATGAAAACTTAAGCACTTCATCTCTAAGTAGTTGACACGAGTGTGAAAATATGTGATTGAATTTATTTACTTGCTGAAATGATAAGCTTTCATTAAAATTCTGACAATCTTTAAACCATATTATATTGTAATCGAGGTAAAACTGTAAAAGACACTTACATTGAAGTTGGCCTTTTGAAAAACTGAAGATCCCACACATCTTGTGGTATGAGACATCTATCAACTAAATCCTGTATAGAAACATGTATAGTTAGAATTATAGACTAATACTAACAACATGCCAATCTGTGTGAAGCCTGTAACTAACATTTGTGGTTATATTACTCAGAAGCGCCAAAGCAGCATCCACCTGCATCAACGTGTCGTTACAAAATTAAAATCTTAGCAGAAATTAACCGACAGAAAATGTATATATGGTAACAACAAGTTACATAAACAAAGCAGAAGATGAAAACATAAATTTCCAATCCGGGAAAACTGTAAAAAATTAAGATGTGAAGTAAATAAAAATGCATCAGCTCAAAAGAACTTCCAAATCTTACCAATATATTTGGAAGTGTTAAATTAATATAAATGCAAAGCACGTTCTGTCACTCTATCTAGGAAATAATTGGTGTTCTGTTGTAAAGGTTCTGTAAATAGTTCAGTGTAGTTGGTTAAGATGCTAGCAGTTAGACCTGTAACAGTTGGTCAGTTATCCCCTCGGCAAATACTTGTAACTCATCTCCCTAGATATACAGAATTGTAAACTCAATTTGTTTAAATGAAAATCACAGAACTTCAGTTCAATACTTTTTTCTCAAATACATGGTATCTAGAGCTTGAAATACCCATTCCATGGCTTTGTGAGAACCTTTCTCTACCTTGCTACCACAACCTCTCCATTAAACCCTTCTCCAAACTCAACTGACCTATCTTATCTTGGGAGAAGCTGAAATTATCTCATTGGATTAAGATCAAAACACTCAGCTATTATCATGATTAGTTTATGTTGAAGAATCAAGGAAAATCATATTTGATTCTCTTTTATTTTATATTACTCTGTTTATTTTCATTTTATGGTTTTGTCATTATTACTACTACAACTTATTTTGCTATATAAACAGCTTAGGGTTGTAGTAATAAGATATGAAAGTATTTTACCTTTTAATTTCTTCAAGGTATGTAGAGCTCCTAGTCAGGGTTCCACAACCTAGTAGGGTTCAAGGCTCCAAACATAAAGGAGCACCAACATATTGTTTTTAATTAATGTACGAACCGACCAGTTTTTCCGTGGTGCAAACTACCCCATGGAAGGCGGTCCTTATTGGTAGCAGCAGCGACGGCAATGGTTTTGGTGAAAAACCAAAAGTGATCAACAACATTGGCAACGATGGTTTAGGCAGTTGCGGCCCAAGCAGTGCGGCAGGAATGGTTTCACCAACAATGATTTTTTTAAATTTTTTTGGCCACGAGGGAACTTCTAATGCCCTAAAGGTTGAGTCTCAAATTCCTTGTTCTATAGATCAAAGAGGTCATTTTTCAAATACTGCTCTACTTAGTGTCCATCTTAGTCATACATGGATTATCGACTCTAGAGTTACAGACCATATGATTAGAGAGTCAAGTTTGCTTTCTTCTTATAGTCCTTGTGTAGGTAACCACAAAATTAAAATTGCAGATGGCTTTTTTTCAATCATTATAGGGAAGTTTTGTTATTTTGTCACCTTTGTTAACCTTAAAAAATGTCTTTACATGTTCCTAATTTATCATGTAATCTGCTATCCATTTCAAAATTAACAAACAATATCAATTGTCAAGTTAACTTCTTTCATTTTCATTACACTTTTAAGGATTTGAACACAAGGAAGATGATTGGCAATGCTAAGGAGAGTGGAGGACTCTACTATGTTGACAATGGACTCGATTTCAAAAATCAACCACAAATAAGTACCAACTTTGAATCAACTTTTGTTTCTACTAATAATGATGATATTATGTTATGGCATTTACAATTAGGACATCCTAACTTTTCGTATTTGAAACATTTGTTTCCTAAATTATTTTCTAAGAAGCATTGGTCTTTATTTCATTAGGAAACTTGCAAATTTGCTAAACACACCATTTCTCTTTTTCTACACAACCATATAAACAATCAAAACAAGTTGCAATTATTCACAGTGATATTTGGGGTCCTAATAGAATAAACACATTTTCTAATCAAAAATGGTTTATAACTTTTATCGATGGTCAAACTAGAATTTGTTGGACTTATTTATTGAAAGAAAAATCCAACATTGGACCGGTTGTCAAAAAATTTCTTTAAAATGGTGCAAACTCAATGTCGAACAAATATTCAAGTCTTCAGAAACGACAATAGAAAATAATATTTTAATATGTTTTTGTCATATTTTTTCTTGAAATGGGTTTTTGTTCATCAAAGTTCGTGTACTAATACACCCCCACAAAATGGAATTGCATAGAGAAAGAATAGGCATCTTCTTGAGGTTGCTAGAATTTTATTGTTTGCAAATAAGGTTCCAAAATATTTGTTGGTTGAAGTAGTTTTAACTGCATCATATTTAATTAATCGTATATGCCATCTAAAGTTTTGGATTTTCATACTACTCTTAATGTTTTTTGAAATTGTTTTCTTTTGACTCGTGTCTTTGTTGGTTTGCCACCAAAAACTTTTGGTTGCACTGTTTTTTCATGAACATAAACAACTAAGCAAACTCGAGCCACGAGCAATAAAATGGGTTTTTACTGGTTACTCTCCTACTCCTAAGGGGTATAACAGTTATGAACCAGAATCAAAAAGAATTTTTGTAACCCTGGATGTTACTTTTATTAAAAATAAACCATTTTTTACTACCGTTTATCTTTAGGGGAAAGTTTAAGGAAGATTCATCTTTTTCTTTTGAAAACATCAATACTTTAGGTGATATAGTGTTGTCACGAAATTCTTAGAATCATACTGATGCACCAAAAGAAAATGTCCAAGAATTCATATTGGAACTCAATCCACTTATGAATGAGGTACCGACAGATTCGGGGGCAACGGTTTCAAATCAAAGTCACAATGAAAAAATTCTTGATCTCGATAATAATGAAGGACCACCTGAAATGCCGCAACATAATGACTTAGATAAAGAGACATGAGCAAGTTTGCTACCACTGATCCTACTTGGAAGGGAAACATCTTTGACAAAAGAAACTATAAACAAAGAAATGAAGGACACATTGTCCGACCCTTCCAAAATTCTGAACTAATAGATAATCCACTATATCATCCTAATACAGGTAAGTATTCTTTTGTTCTTAAGAGTCATGTTAAGTATCTTAATATAGACCTTTTCATTGCAATTAGGAAACCTGATAGATCATGCAATAAACATCATTTGTCTAATTATGTGTCATATTCAAAATTGTCTTCTTCATTTGTTGCGTTTACCTTTTAGTTGTTTGCTGTAGAAATTTCAAAAAATATCCAGGAAGCTCTAAAAATTCCAAAATGGAAGGAAGTTTTTCTTGAAGAGATGAGAGCTTGTGAGAAAAATCAAACTTGGAGAGATGACTTTATCTACAGGAAAGAATATTGTTGGCTTTAAATGGATATTTACTGTGAAATATATTTATAATAACACAATTGAAAGATACAATGCACGTTTGGTTGCTACAAGGTTTACTCAAACATATGGCATTGATTATTCATAGACTTTTGCCCCTGTTGTCAAATTAAACACTATTAGACTTCTCTTGTCCTTGGTGGTGAATCTAGAATGGTCTCTTTATCAATTTGATGTAAAAAAATGTTTTTCTGAATAGTGATTTGGAGAAGGAAGTATACATGGATAGCCCTCCTATCTTTGAAGACAAGTTTGGTTCAAATGTGTGCAAAGTACAAAAATTCCTTTATGGTTTCAAGCAATTCACTTCATGGATATATATAGGGACAATCAGACCATACTTTGTTCATGAAGTTCTCTAATATTGGTAAAATTTCAGTTCTAATTATACATGTAGATGATATTATTCTCACAAGAGATGACGTTGTTGAGATGGAAAGATTCAAGAAAATTTTGACAAAAGAATTTGAGATCAAATATTTAGGTGCTCTTAAATGTTTTCTTGGTATGGAAGTTTGCTTGCTTAAAAAAGGGAATTGTTGTTTCTCAAAGAAAATACATCTTAGATCTCTTTGAGAAAACTAGGATGAGTGGGTGTAGACCAGCAGATACTCTTATGGAATTAAATGCTAAACTTTGGGTGAAAGGCAGTGTTCCTGTTGATATTGGAAGATACCAAAGGTTGGTTGACAAATTTATTTATGTAGCCCACATTAAACCAGACATCGCTTTCTCTGTGAGTGTGTAAGTCGATTCATGCATTATCCCTATGAAGAACATTTGAAGGCTATTTATCGGATCTTAAGGTACTTGAAATCCAATCTTGGAAAGGGTTTGTAATTCAAGAAAATCAATGAAAGAGAAGCCTCTATATAGAAAATCTTGGATATTGTGTTTATGTTCGGGAAAATTTAGTCACTTAGAGAAGTAAAAAATAAGGTGTTATTACTTGAAGCAGTGCGTAGGCCGAATTTAGAGCAATGGCTCAAGGAATCTGTGAAATTTCGTGGATTCGTAAACTCTTAGGAGAACTAAAAATGAAAGTTGACTCACCCTTAAAATTGTTCAATGATACCCTTTTTGTTTCAAATGGTTTTCTCAAGGGCGTCAGCAACCATTAAACACCAGCCGTAGTTTTTCATCACAGAAAGAATTGGCGTCCCCCAAAGCTAAGTATGCTGCGGCCACTGCCTGAAAAAAAGTCCAGGGAGGGTTTCTTATGATGTCACCATCAGATGAAGCAAAAAGGCCATCTATCACCTGCTGGAATGCATCCATCATTGGAGTTGTCACTCACTGATACCCATGTGAAAAGACTGCCAGATTTAATGGCTCATTCAGCCCACGTGCCACTGCACAATGGTTTGTTCAAGCCAGTGCCAGTGCCAATCTTCTTGTTGGCACCTATGACATTTGTTCCCGTGGTCAGCGGTTTGATTTGATCCCTCAACCAATGTTGTCCAGTCTGATATTTTCTCTTCGCTCTGTTTTCATATTAATTTTATGAGCATCTTTCTAGTCTGTGAGCACCATTCAAACCCATGCGCTTGTGGTTGTACTTTTGCTGCCTCTGTCTCTGTCTCCTTCTATTTGAGTGTTCTCTGCATTTGTAGTTTCGCAAATTTTGGTCCAGAATTGCTTATTTTTCTCTGGTTTGGGCACTCATCATATATGCAAAAGGTGCATTGCTTCTGTTTCGATTCTGTGCATTGCCTCAAGCCCACATTGGCACTGAAAAATCATCACTACCTGTGAAATTTGTGCCTCTGTATTCTGCTCAATCTGGTTTTGCTCGTTGTTAACATTGTTCACAGTTGTTCTCCACTTAGGGCACATCTTATCTGAAGAGTATCTTGATTTATCCCGTAGAATTAGGTTCTTATCGATTAATAATATTTCAATACCAGTTTCCCTATTCAATTCCTATTCAATTAGGATCCAGAGTCATGTATCCCTAAAAATAAGGGTTAGTGCCTAACCTTTTTGAATCAACAGATAACCATCAGTCATCATCATATTTGAAAATTATTTATTCTTTGTCTCCTATCTTTATCTAAAATTATTTATTCTTTCTCTCATATTTGAATATTCTGATACCCATAAAAAATGCAACTTAAAATTGGGAGGATGGCTGCTATGTAAAACAAACTTACAAGAGTGGTTATATTGCTGAAAATCGGCAAACCATGCACAATAGTACTCCAAAGTACTTTCCAACCATTGATGAACTGCAAAAAATCACTTGATCAAATCAATGCATACTTGAGGAAGAAAATACCATACTGGAGAAACGACAAGGATACTGACAAATTTCCAGATAAAAGAAAGTAATCAACCTCCACGACAAAGCTCTTAAAATTCAGCGACAGCTAGGTAATGTGTTTTATTTAAATTAAACCTTAGTTTCATTGATAAAATTGTTCAAAATATCAAATTGGCATTTAGCATAAATCAGACATGTAGGGCAATTTTTTTCTGTACTCTATTTTGTTCTCCCATTAGCAATTAATACTAATAAACCTTTCATTTACATTGCTTTTACAAAAGTCTGCCTCGATTTCAAAATATCTAACTAAAATAAACAAATCATTTGATTCAATTTTTTCTCTAGAAAACTCAATACAGGAAGAAAAAAAAATAACATCGAGGGAGGAGGATAGGTTACTCTCCTTAACAAAAAAGAAATAATGGAAAACACAGCTTAGGAAGTAAAAAGGCACATTAGTTCAAAAGAAATTGCCCAAAAGAAGTATCACATGTCAATGTCAATCCTCCATTGCCAACCCTAACTATTAGTTTTTGCCAAAATCTATTTTTGTTTTATAACCCTCAAGTATAGGGAGTTAGTTACATATGAGTACTAATAGGAATTTAGTTATATATAAATACTAATAGGAATTGGTTGTTTAGGAATCTTGTATATATATATATCTGATGTATTGCCAACATATTTTCAATTCAATAAATATATTTTACTTTAATTCTTGAGATAGTATCGAGCTCTTGATCTTTGGGAGGCTCGCTTTCGCATAAACCTACCATCTTCATTGCAGTTTCTATTTTCCTAAAACCTTAGCCATCTTCATTGTGCCCCTTTTTGCTGCCTACATTGTAGCAACTTAAGATTTCTTGTTGGCCTATTTGTTGCCATAGTGTGTTCAATATTCATGTCTACTTAGCCGACTTCTAGACCTCTTTTCAGCGCCGTTTTCAACCAGATTGAAGATCTGTCAATTCTTGTTTTGTTTTGGGGGTTCACTTTTTGATCACAACTTTTGTTTGTGGGTCATTTGAAGCTCACACGGTTTTTCCTCAAACTTTTTTGTTGCGGCGTCATAGCACACTTACAGTTTGTGTATATTTTTTGTTGTTTTGTTTGATAGATCAATCTTTTGTCTCTAATATCGTTTGTTTGTTGTTTTATGGATATGGCAGTTAAAGAAAGCAAAAGTGGATTGGCCCAACTCAATGAAGATGAAATAGAGAAGATTAGATCACTTCTTAGTAAGTTGGAGAAACCGAGGTACTAGTTCTCTGGTATATACAAGTACACTTCCTCTTGATAAGTTTCAATTTTCTTTTGGACTTGATGCTTCATATACAACCTATAACCAATATTGGATTTTTGAGTCACTGACCACATGACACCCTTACCTACACACTTCTCCACTTATTCACCCTGCCCTAGCAACAAGAAAATATCCACATCAGATAGTACCCTTCTAACTGCGGCAAGCCAAGGAGATGTCCGAATAAACTCATCCATAACACAGAAATGTTCTTCATATTCCTAAGTTGTCCACTAGCTTAATTTCCATACAAAAACTAACACAAGACATATCATGTAATATTTTATATAACAAATCTTGAGTCACTCAGGACAAGAATTTACGGAGGACAATTTGTAATGCTAGAGAATGGAATGGTCTATATTACTTGGATAATCAAAATCTTCCTCCAAATCTATTCAGCAACACCAACTCTTTTTTTTTTTTTCTAAATCAATAAAGACCAACAGAGACAAGGTCATTTTGTACCTGCCGCCTAGGTTAGCCTTCCTTTAGAGTCATAAAACAGTTGTTTCATTCCCTCTTCAAAAAATTAGAGGTAGAAAGTCTTCATTGTGAGGTGTGTGAGCTTGCTAAGCACAAATGTGTACCTTTTTCAATTAATAACCAAATGAGTACTTCTCCGTTCTATTTAGTTCATACTGATGTACAGGGTCCCTCTAATGTTCCAAATACATTAGGAACCCGTTGGTTTGTATTCGAGTTACTTAGGATCACTTGCTAAAACAAAAATTTGAAGTTAGCTTTGTGTTCTTACAGTTTTTCTCCATGATAAAAAACCTATATGGAGTGAGAAATGAAAGAATTAGGTCTAATAATGCCAAAGATTATTTTAAACACGGACTTAATTCTTTCAAAAGGAGGGTATTATTCATGAGTCCTCATATGTTAAAAGACCCCAACAAAATAGGATTGTTGAGAGGAAACATAGGTACTTGTTAAATCAAACTCGAGCAATGTTATTTCAAAATAATGTTCCCAAGAAATTTTGGGGTGAGGTAGTTTTAACTGCATCGTATCACCTTCTAGTGTCCTTGCCTTCAAACCTCTCATGGAGGCCTTGTCCTTGTTCTACCCTAATGTGTTTACCAGTAGTAATCTTACTCTCAGAATATTTGGATGTGCATCGTTTGTCCATATTCATAGTGATAGTAGAGGGAAACTTGATCCTAGAGCCTTAAAATGTGTTTTTATCGAGTACTCGTCCACCCAAAAAGGCTACAAATGTTATCATCCACCATCCCAAAAATTGTCTCCCAAGATGTCACTTTCCATGAACAAGAAAATTTCTTCAGAGGGAGAATACAAGGAAGATGAGTTTTTTCTACTTCTTGGCTTGACTCTTGAACTAGAAATTGAGACTAATATTGATTTGAAAAAGATGGAAATGAAGATAATGACAATGTTGAGACTGAAATTGATTCTACCGAAGATGGAAATGATGACACTAATGTAAGATATGGGAAGAATCTAATATGTACAAGAAAAACAAAGGATTCTTGAATATATTCACATCCATGACTCAAATTCGCCCTTACATGAGGTAACTTCCCTTGACACTTCAAACTCTAGCGATCCAATCTATAAATCTTTCTATGCACAAGAATTAGAATCAAACACACCACCAACTTATTATGACCTTCATATCCCAATTGCCCTTAGAAAGAATACTAGGACATGTACCAATAAATCACTCAACCCTTTATCCAATTACCTATGCTTTGAACAATTTTCACCTACCTATAAAGCTTTTCTCACAAGCCTGAACACTACCACTATACCTACCTCTCTATATGAAGCATTGTCTGACAGAAAATTGAAACAAATCATGGACTTGGAAATGGAAGCACTAGACAAGAATGGTACTTGGGATTCGGTCCCTATACCAAATGGAAAGAAACTTGTCGGATGCAAGTGGGTATACACTGTAAAGTACAAGACTATGGATCTATTGAGAGGTACAAAGCAAGGTTGGTAGCTAAGGATTTACTCAAACATATGGAGTAGATTACTTGGAAACATTTGCTCCAGTTGCAACAATGAATATCGTCATGGTGATATTATCTCTAGCAGCTAATTATAGTTGGAAGTTACACCAATTTGATGTAAAAAATGTCTTCCTTCATGGAGATCTAGAATCAGAGATTTATATGGACTTACCCCTAGATACAGTGAGCATATTGATGTCAACACCGTTTGTAAGCTAAAAAATGTTCTATATGGGCTTAAACAATTGCCACGAGCGTGGTTTGGGAGGTTTGCTAGAGCCATGGTGGGTCTAGACTTCAAACAAAGCCAAGGAGATCATACCCTCTTTATCAAACACTTTGAGTCAGGGGGAGTAACAGCGTTATTAGTATATGTGGACAACATTATAGTGACCGATGATGATAAAAAGGAGCAACAACTATTAGGACAACACCTAGCCAAAGAATTTGAGATTAAAACCTTGGGAAAATTGAAATATTTCTTAGGAATTGAAGTGGCTCATACTAAGAAAGAGATTTTCATATCCCAACAAAAATAGATAACAGATCTTCTGCAAGAAACGGGCAAGACAGCATGCAAGCCAGCAAGTACACCAATCGATCCAAATTTAGTTCGGAAATGTAGAAGAAGACATTTAAGTTGACAAGGAAATGTACCGAAGATTAGTTAGAATACTAATATATTTGTCAGATACTAAACCTAATGTTGCCTTCGCTGCAAGTCTAGTTAGTCAATTCATGCACCAACGAAAGGAGGAACACATGCAAGCTGCACTCAAAATCGTGCAATATTTGAAAGGAAATCCAAGAAAAGGAATTTTGTTCGGACAACTGGAATTGTGGGTCTTGAAGCATATATTGTTGCTGAATATGTAGGGTCAATTGTAGATAGAAGATCAACCCCAGAATATTGCATTTTCCTATGTGGGAATCTTGTGACTTGGAAGAGTAAGTAAGAAGCAAAATGTGGTATCTAGATCAACCGGTGAAGCAGAATTTAGGGCAATGGCACAAGGGATATGTGAGTTACTATGGTTGAAAATCATTTTGGAGGACCTGAAGATAAAGTGGGATGAACCAATGAAATTCTATTGTGATAATAAATCTACTATTAGCATAGCACATAATCCAATGCAGCATGATAGAACCAAGAATATTGAAGTCGATAGACATTTCATCAAAGAAAAACTCGACAGTAGCCTAATTTGCACTCCATATCTCTCCTCACAAGACAACCTTGCAGATTTTCTAACTAAATGGCTAAACAGCAACAACTTTGAAAGAATTGTATCCAAGTTGGGGATGGAGAAAACACCTATTCACTAGTTTTAGGGGGAGTGTCAAAATATGTTTTTGTTTTATATCATTCATGTATATAGGGATTCAGTTATGTACGAGTATTAGTAGGGATTTAGTTATATATGAGTACCAATACGATTTGGTTATCTAGTATATCTATCTATCTATCTATATATATATATATATATAATTCTTGAGAGTTTTGTTAGAATTTGGAGAAATAAGTGTGGATACATCAAAGGAAGGACGGTCAAAACATGTTAGAGAGACGGAAAGACCTCATTCAAGGTAGAAGATGGCATTGATGATATCTCTATCATTGAATTTGGAAGCAATAGAGCTGACGAAAGTTCCTGCAAACTCCTTTAGATACAAATGAACAGACATAAGTTCACAATATTCAAAGAGTAGCCAGGGTCCATAGTATAACTTTCTACAACAAATCTGAAATGCACAAGAGACAATAATATAAAGCAAAAGAACCCTTATGCCTATTCAAAGAAGCATACCGCAGAGTCCACAACAAACCATCATAGGCCCGATCAACATTTGCAGAATTAAGGATTCTGCAATATTAGCTCAAATTTGTAAGTAAATAATGGAGGTGATTATCAACAGTCTTTACTACAAAGATTAATTGAGAAGTGCACGTTCAACCAGCAAACTATCAATCATAAGTTTCTCTCCATACATGCACAACATTCCCACAGATAATATTAACTTCATGATGTTTAACAAAAAGAGCAATTTGAGTATAGGAGAAAGGGGAAAAAAAGTGCAAGACAAACCAGGTGAAAGAGCTAAAATGCTAAATAGTAAATAGATGGTGAGAGAGAACATGCGAGTGAAAAAATATGTAAATTATTGTAATCCAGAAATGTTGAGATTTTATCATAAAATTATTAGAGCGCCAGAGATATAGCAATTATAATATCCGCTAATTCCTAAGCAGTAGTTTGTACAGAAAACTGCCTAAAATTTAGAGCCAATGTTAAAAATATGGCCACAATAAAAGTTACTTTGTTTACCATGCCAAATATGAATCCTAAGTTACCTGTCAAAGCTCATCCTTATGCCTTCAAACCAGTAGATGAGCAGATCTTTGCTTATGCGAGTATGAAAGTTTCGAGTCAGATAACAAAATGCAGCATTCCTGTAGCAAATATCCTTCATCAGATTGTGGCATGATGATTTTTAATTTAAATCATCTATAATAACAGAACACTATTAATTTCTACACTACGATATTAGAAGATGCATTCAAGGACTTCACTTCAGATTCCAGCATAAGACCAATTATTTATAAAAAGAGAAATTAAGATAAAACATAACAAAAATCAGAGCAAGATACTCGTTTTTCTCTAAGCACTTCAGCCTCTTCTCATTTGTCCCCTCAATCCACTTCCTCTCAATCTGCTCCTGCCCCAAGCAACAATTTGTTACCTCACCCCAACATGACCAAACTCCTTCAGCTTCCCCTCTTCCAAATACCTCTAAACCTCCCTCATCCTCACCTCCCACTTTTCCCTCATCTTACTCATCAGACCCTGACCCTGACCCTGCTCAACCCCTTATCCATCCTCAAAACAGTCATGACATGCAAACCAGGGCCAAGTCTGGCATTTTCCTACCTCGCCTTCGTCCCACTCTCCTTACACACATGGAACCTACTGCTGTTCAGCAAGCCCTTGCTGCTCCTCGCTTGCAGCCATGGCAAGACCTGATATTACCTTTGTTGTAAGCCTAATTAGTCAATTCATGCACCAACCAAAGGAGGTACACTTGCAAGTTGCACTCAGAATCGTGCAATATTTGAAAGGAACTCCAAGAAGAGGAATTTTGTTCAGATGAAATGGAAATGTGGGACTTGAAGCATATACTGATGTTGACTATGTCAGGTCAATTAGAGATAGAAGGTCAACCACGGGATATTTCACTTTTCTATGTGGGAATCTTGTGATTTGGAAGAGTAAGAAACAAATGTGGCATCCAGATCCAGTGCTGAAGCAGAATTTAGGGCAATGGCACTAGGAATATGTGAGTTATTGTGGTTGAAGATTATTTTGGAGGATCTGAAGATAAAGTGGTTGAAGATTAGCATAGCACATAATCTAGTGCAACATGATAGAACCAAGCATATTGAAGTCATAGGCATTTCATCAAAGAAAAACTCGACAGTGGCCTAATTTGCACTCCATATGTCTCATCCTAAAGCAACCTTGCAGATCTTCTAACTAAAGGGCTAAACAAAAACAACTTTGAAAGAATTGTATCCAAGCTAGGAATGGAGAACATCTATTCACCAGCTTGAGAGGGAGTGTCAAAATTTGTTTCTGTTTCATATCCCTCAAATATAGGGATTCAATTGTATAAGAGTACTAGTAGGGATTTAATTATATATGAGTACTAATAGGATTTAGTTATATATGAGTACTAACAAGATTTGGTTGTTTAGTAATCTAGTATATATATATTTCATGTATTGCCAACATATTTCAATTCAATAAATATATTTTACCCTAATTCTTAAGATTTAGGCCGTTTATATAGGAAAATAATCACAATAGTAATAATGACTAATAAATACAGAATCATAAAAATAAAGAGAAAAATATAACATCAAAGAGAATTAACATTGATTTCTCTTGATTCTTCAACAATATCCAAGAGCAAACTTTCAATTTTTGTGTCTGATAGAGCAAACTTTCAATGTTTGTGTCTGATACTGTTGTTGACCCAACAAATTTTGTTTCATAGGTCGTGCACTAAAATATGCCACCCTTACTAGACCAGGGATCAACTTGTCTATCAACAAGGTGTGTCAGTTCCTCTCACAGCCCTTAGAGGAACACTCGAAGGAAGTAATAAGAATTTTGTGCTATTTTCAGTGGCACTCTGCATAACGGACTTATTATCCAAGCAGCTCCTATGCATCACCATCTCTCTATGGTTGGCTTTTGTGATTCAGATTAGGCCTCATACCCTGATAACCGCAGATCCACCTCAGCAGCATGTGTCTACCTTGGTCCTAACCTCACTTCTTGGTGGTTCAAGAAACAAACTCCAGTGGCACGCTCTAGTACTGAGGCAGACAGAATATACAAGTTTAGCACATTTCTCAGCATAAATGTTATGGTTCCAGTCATTGCTCACTGAATTGGGTTGCAAATTCCAAACTGCTTACATCTTATGTGATAACCTCGGCACAGTATCTCTAGCCCACAACCCTACTTTGCACAAATGCACCAAAGACATGGAGTTTGATATATTCTTCATTCGGGAAAAGGCGTTGAAAGATCAGTTGGCTGATGCCCTCACCAAAACTCTCTTTGTCGCTAGGTTATCTCTTCTGCGTCAAAAGCTTAGAATGTTTGACAAATTTGGTCTTGTAAAGACACCTCCACTTGTAGGGGAAATGTTAGAGATAGTGTGAAAATTGGGTCTTGGGTACAACCTCTGTTTGGATAGTTGTCACAATTGTATTATGAGAATTGGCCTCTCCAACTGTCAGAGCTTCTTCCAGAAGCATCCAATTAGTTAGAGCTTGTGTCTTGCACCACAAGTCACTCTAGACAGTTAGATTTAGATACTCTCTGCTTCTATTATAAATACAGAACTTGTATCATTTGATCAAATTCTAATGAATATAGAATATTCATCTTTCTCTTGGTTTGTTTCACCTTCTTGCATTATGCAATTCTAACATATTTAATTTCAAAATCAATTTTAACAATACACAATGTTAATTTTGTGCTACAATGCCAGAAGATGCATTCAAGGACTTCACTTCAGATTCTAGCATACGACCAATTATTGTAAAACGAGATTATTAAGATAAAACGATAACAAAAATCAAGGTAAACCAAAAATTATGCCCAGACAATAAAAAACTAATAAGTTGAATCATGAAAATGGATTTATGTGAACAAAGAAAATCACACCACATTTAATGTTTCAAGCCTGTTTGATTTGAGAAAACATTTTTAAATTTTTATTTTACGTTTTTCACCTTAAATTACAAGCCACCACCTTGTTTTCACCATTTCCTGTTTTCACATATTTTTACATGAAACAATGAGGCAGTAGCGAATTTCTGAGTACAAAATGAGCTTTTGCGCAGCATGAACTATGAGAGTAAAAATGATGTGAATGCATGATGAACATGTAGCTTATAACAAATAGTTGAAAATTTTATTGAGAGAGAAACCCCAAGCAAAAACATGAGATATAGAGGTGAACAGATCGAGAGAACTTAAATACAAAACATAGTTTGGGTGGTATATATATTAACTACAAACTATTTCAAAATAAAAGATCTTTTAATAAAGGGGACTGAAATTATAGGACATGAAAAAAAGAGTAGAAATGATAAGATAATAGTTGGTCCCAGTATGGCATACAGAAAATGTTTTACAATGCAACCTTCAAATTAGCTAATAAATTACCATAGCCATTTGCCTTCCATGAGTGCCTCCCTCAGGACCACAGCAGCAGACTCTCTCTTAATTCGTTTTTCACTTAATGAGGCTCTGGTTGTATTGAGGCACGCCTGAGGAGTAAATCAGATTAGACACCAATATGGAAATTCTTGTAGGTAAAAAATATTTCCTCTGTATCAATCAAAGTGTCTTGTTTAGAATTTTTTTTATATCTAATATCACAAGATTCGTCACTTTAGAATGCCACAAGCATTTATCACTTTTTCCCATGTTACTTTTATTTATTAATATTTATTAAAACAATTATATCAAAACAGTCAACATGATTGCAGAAAAAAGATAAACTATCAAGAATTGAACACAGAAATTTAAATATTAAATCCACAAATTGGACGCTGAGTTTCTATTAACTACCCTATAAAATAGAACAGCTGCAAGCTCCACTAAGCCACATTGTGAGCTACTCAAAGTTCCAAGTTTATCGTCCTTATTTCCATCAACCCTGGGTAGAAAGTTCATTAAATCATCATAAACTACCGGAAGATCCATCATTGAAATTATATAATGAATAACATTAGAAAGGCTCACCGCGGCATTGAAGTACAAGACATGCTACCCTGATCAAGATCCTTACAAATCACATCCAAAAGCTGTTCAACCAATAAACACCTATCTGCAGCACCTCTCATTAAATTTAACTGTGTCCTTGCGTAGAACATTAGTGAATCCTGCAACAGAAATAATGATGGAGAAATTTGAAAAATGTAAATACAATTCATCAGTTTACGTGATATAAATGCACTTGTAAGACCTTAAGCACTCGATCGTGTGTTGTCAACCAACAGTGAAATATAAACTGCTGCATAGCATTATGAATCTCCAACAACTGAACGCCCAAATTTGGACCATCATGTAACAAATATGTATTGATACACTCAACAAGTTTGCGTGATATCTTTCCTTCTTCCCTGAAAAAGTAACAAAAACAAAAGCCGTACTGTAATCTAGCAGATCAAATAATAGTAAAAAAGAAAACCATTGAATCACCTAAAGAAATACCTGACGAATGAACAGATCCTGACAAACCCCTTGACAATGTTGTCTCTTAGATTATCAGGGTAATCTCCGGGAGGATAATCCAAAAGCGAATGAAGAGTCAAAATATTACGGAAGACCTCTTCTTTGGAAGTAAAATGACTAATATTTTTCCCATTCAAGCATGCTTCAACTTTCTCAATGTACAGCATCACCAGGTCTAGTCATAAAGAATTTGATTAGAAGAATGAAAACGAAAGATTAAAACAGACGATTGTGGAGAGATGTGAGAATAGTGCACACTTCATGTTTGCAAAAACTTACTGCAGTAAATGCGCTTCCTCATCTGAAAACTGTAATCCCTAACTGCCAATAGATGTCGGAGGATAATCCCATACTCTGACTGAAAGCTTGGAACGTTGCTCAAAACATCCCAAACATGATTAAAAAGTGGTTTAACAACAGATGACAAAGGCAGCAATTTCCCTAAAATTAAAGGGGAAAACAGGTAATTAGGAGGGGGGAAAATTAACATCATTAATTTTATAAGATAAGTTTATCATATTTTTTAGTAGAATTTAAAGTTTCAAAGTGATAAAGAATTATATTATTTTCACACCTGTAATAGGAAATGCATGATAACCTTAATGACTGCAAAAACAGTGGCGATGGTAATTCAAAAAAAGAATTGTTGATAAAAAATTATTTATTATGGAAGCAAAGCAACACACATTCCTAGTGGGTATTGAGCCTATATATTATCCATAATAACCATTATTTTCCATTCTACGTAAACATTTAGTGGTTCAATTTAAAATTTTCCCAAAAATTCATGAGCAATTCCACACTAGAATGTACTTTTCAATGATAATGATATCACTAGCAATTATATATACATTCTAATTTTGCTTTGTTTTCATATGGGTGAATCACATTGCCGCTGCACATTATGTATATGTCAGTTAACACTCCATTGTAT
This sequence comes from Cicer judaicum, assembly GCA_037974835.1. Lineage (NCBI taxonomy): Eukaryota > Viridiplantae > Streptophyta > Magnoliopsida > Fabales > Fabaceae > Cicer > Cicer judaicum. The sequence goes on from JBBPBS010000276.1 coordinate 16,700,994, forward strand.
AATTGAATTGCTTTAGTAATTAGAGGTCAACTAGTCATCATTTGGTTTAAGCTGTTAATAACCCAGTCCAACCTGTTAACATGATAATCTGTTCACTACTACCAGAAGTTGGGTGATAATTAATTAAGTGATAATCTTCCAAATATATGGTGGAAAATTACTTGCTTTAAGTTCCTAAAATTGGGGCAGCATCAAGTGAATACTAATTAACGAGAAATATTAAAACAATAATTCCCCTATCGTTTGAGTTACCAAAAGGTTAAATTCCAGAAGAAAAAACATACTATTCTTCCTGTGTGTTAACTACGATAGCCACTACTATGCTAAGAAACAAGGGTAATGGAAAAAGGGATTTTCGTAATACAGCAATATCACAAGTCATACCAAAAGCAATCACTCCTGTTGCCATAAGATGATCAAACTCTTATCAGAGCAACGATACTCAAATGAAACAATAAACATACTCATGATGAGTGTTTAACTGCCCTAAAAGTCATTAAAATATCATTAACATGTTATATGATAAGTTGAAAACTAGAGACAACCCAAAAATTCATCTCTTGCATCTTTGGTTGTTCAAATAGCTTTGTTTGAGCAACTGGGTATTCTCTTTGCAATGTGTTGACAATATCATCTAAAGACTGTTCAAAATCTTTTTCTTAATGACAAATGATGCAAAGTTGTGTTACCTTTGAAGTCTATTAATCATTTATTGTCCTTCTCTCATTGTCATCCATCTATGGAGTGCATTTTAGTTTAGAATTTAACTTCATAAGCTATTACTGTTTCTGATCAAAAGGGAATAAAAAAAATAAGCATGTTACAAACTAAACTACCTTGAACTGACCTGAAATCTTAGCATCTTCTGCTCGTTGCACCATAAGTCTAAGAGTCTTTGCATATATCGTTTTTGGATTTCTCCGCTTACTTGAGGATATTTCCGATGACGCAGATTGAATAAGCAAAGAAATAAGAAAAGGCCATGTTTCAGCTGCCCCCAAAAAAACATACAAATTAAGCATGGGTAAATAAATGTCCTTGGCTCAATAAATGTATAGTATTGCATCCACCAATGCATGTAAATTTGATTTTAAAAATGATCTTACAGTGAGGAACTTCATCTGGCCTAAGCTTTGCCGTGTTGAGTCCAATATATTTGCAGAAGCTATATGATCTTTCTCCTTCTAACCAAGTATTTAACAACTTGATTCCATCCTGGTAAGATACAACACAGTACCACAAATTAGAATCAAACACGCAAACCTCAGCATGTACACAGAAAATAGAAACCAATAGTAATAAAGATTACCCAGCAGAATCATAACACAGCATCTTATAGCAAAAAGAAGTAATAACGAATGAACAACATTAACTCTCTTCCAAACAAGCTAAATGTTATTCTTAAATCTACTAAGTTCAGCAATTAGGATCAAAATATCACATTAGTGAACCTTCAAAGTATGTAGTAACTTATTAAAATTTCTGATCCAGAACGTTGCAATTATTCTAGTGGTAGAAACATGAACACGAAAATGTTTTAAAAGAGAGACCGATCATCACTATTCAATTAAATGATCATTTTATAATATTCTGATTAAAACTACTGAAACTAATAGATGAACAACCTCTTTATCCAAATCAAAACAGATATAGTAATAGAATAGAAGCTTCCTGGAACATTGAGAATTGATAGTACAGAATAAAGAATTTCGAAACTAATTTAAACACAGCATGCATGACATTAAAGTGAATAGTGAAGATTTTGCCACGATGAACTAAAGGAAGGAAAATAGTGAGTTTGTGAAAGGGAATGAAGGTTACTTCGCGAGCTTTGACTTTATCCAATGAGAGTTTTTCTACAATCTCTTGAATGTCTCTGGAACTGACTTTCGGCATTTTCGCTAAGCAATTAGCGGTTACACATCAAATGTAGATAATGGAGGTTGCACGGTGTATTCGTGGAAGCTAGGGTTTGGGCCGTTGAGGTGTGTGGCGGGAAAACGAAGGGTTTTAGAGTCCGGAAAACCAGGGTACCTGTTTCGATGTTCAGAGGAGAGTACTAAGATTGTTAAGCAAAAATATGAAGCTAGTTTGACAGCAGAAATGAGAAATTATGTAGTATTTTCTCATATACGTTTTCTCTATTTCTTCGAGTAAAATTATTCACGTTGCAATGATTATTATATTTGTGTGGCCTTTCTCATAAGTGTTTTAACTATATGTTATATCCATTAATAATTCAAAGTATATTTAAATATATATAATTTTTTTAAATCTGTTTGACCTTTCATAAGTGTTTTAAATATATATTATATCCATTAATAATTTAAATTATGTTTAAATATATATTATTATTTTAATCTGTTTAGTCAAGTGTTTTAAATATATATGATATTCATTAATAATTTAATATTTAAATATATAGAATTTTTTTAATCAAATATGTATATAAGTGATGTATTAAGTTAGAAGAGTGTTTTATTATGTGAGATAAGAACGCTAAATAATAGTCGTTCCATTTAAATCAACGGCCGTTGTTAATTTTCTATTTATAATGCACACCACCTGCTTTTAAAATAATTCTACCACCACCTGCTTTTTCTCTCAACAATTGGGAGGGGAAACTTTTGCAATTGCAATGAATCAAGTCTACACAATTTTATTTTACCAGAGACTACAAAGTTTTCATTTTTGTTAAAAACTTTTATTAGCCATTAGGTGTAATTCTCTCAATTATTTACAAAGATGCTAGAAAAAGTTGGCTGCTTTGTTCCAAAAAAAAAAATTCTATTGAGTATGATATTTTAAGCAGGAGAGGAAAGTTTCGTCGATGTTAATGTCCCAGTAAGAGAGAGGATGGAGGAGCGGTTCATGTGCACAAGAAGAACGACACGTTTACCGAAAATAGAAACGCCTGTGCATTATAACGAGAAAGTTAATCACAGCCGTTCATTTTAATCAAAGAGTCATTATTTAGTGATCTTATTCTTCTTGTTCTTCTCACTTGATATATCTCATTTGTCTATATATATAAATATGATTTTTAAATGTTCTAATAAATGATATCATTAACAATGATTTGTGCTATTTAATTAGCGTCTACTGTTGTTGGATTTGTATGACATAACAACACAACTAAATTAGTGGTTAACATCAATTGTTAAATAGTGATTAATAATTATGCTATAAATTGAATTAATTCAATAATTAAACATCATAAGTCATACTTTTTGGTGGATTTTGAGAAAATAAAGAAGTAATTTTAAAAAAAGTTGATAACTGTGAACAATTAACCAAACTTCGATACGTCGTTAACTTCTTTTTAGTGGATAGTGATAAAACAAAATAATTATTTTGAAAAAATTGATAACTAATTAACTAAATAAATAAATAGAGTAAAGCATTTATAAGTCATAAATTTATCTAATATAATAAAGCAAACATAATTTTTTTTTGGGCAAGTTGAGCACGTTAGCTAAATAGAATGTTACACAAATTTAAAGTTTCTATCAATAAAAATAACCATAAATTTTTTAAAATAATAAATAAAATTTTTATTGATTTGATATGATGCATTCGTTGAAAATTTAGTAGTTAATTAAAAAAAAAATTAAAAATAAAATACAATTAATTATACATTTAGTTGAAAGTAATGATTAATAGAAATAACAAATTTATTGTGCAAATTCATTTTTAAAATAAAATAAAATAAAATTTTCAGTGTGTCACACAATTTGACTCTTCTGTTGAGAATCTAATTGTCAATTAAATAATAAGAAAAATAATTTAAAAATAAAATTTTCAATATATCACGCGATTTGACTTATTTATTGACAGTTTTTAAGTAATGGTTTTTTAAGCACATTTAGTGATCACCGTTATAAATTAATTTAACTAGATTATGGTCCGCGCGCTGCGCGTATATTAATTAATTAGTTTTATAAGTTTTATAATTAATATTTTATGTATTATAAATATAATTATCTTATAATATTACTTTATTGATTTATAATAATTGAATATGATTAGGAAAATTAAAATGAGGGAAAATCATATTTATCACAATCATCTGATTTAATTTTTAAAATATTTTATAAAATTCTTATGATAACTTATTATATAGGATAATTGTTTGACTCGTTGTACTTTGATTGTTAGTTTATTTTTCAACATATAATGGAATTTGTATTTATTTGACGAAATAAAATTTAAAATACAAACCAAAAAATAGGATGTAAAAATTTATAAATATGATTGACTATTTAATATTTTTTATTTTAAAAAAATGTTAATATTGAATTATATTGTAGCGCATTCTAAATTTATTTGTTTTATTAGTATGATGTTTTAATTGCAAGCATGAATAGTTGTTGTAAAAAAAAATATTTAATATATTTCATCAAGAG
>JBBPBS010000276.1:16706049-16722215 GCA_037974835.1 Cicer judaicum
TGTAATACTAATAATCGAATATGATTAGGAAAATTAAAATGAGGAAAAATCATATTTATCACAATCATCTAATTTAATTTTTAAAATGTTTTGCAAAATTTGTATGATAACTTATTATATAGAATAATTGTTTGACTCATTGTACTTTAATTGTCAATTTATTTGTTAACATATAATGGTACTTGTATTTATCTGATGAAATAAAATGTAAAATACATACCAAAAAATATGATGTAAAAATTTAAAAATATGATTGATTGTTTAATATTTTTATTTTATAAGTTATTAATGTTGAATTATATTGTACCGCAGTCTAAATTTATTTATATTACTAGTATAATTTTTTAATTGTAAGCATGAGAAGTTGTTGTAAAAAAAAATTATTGAATATATTTCATCAAAGGTTTTATTAGTATTATGTTTTAATTGCGAACATGAAAAGTTGCTGTAAGAAAAATTATTGACTATATTTCATCAAGAGTTTGAAATTTATTTTATTAAAGATTTATATATACTTTAAATCAATTTTAGGTACTTAAAAGTTTTAACAAATTGTTTGTGCAATTGAATTATAGTTATGTTGATATGTACCAAAAATAAATTATATTAAAAAATAATTTAATTTTATGTAATACTTAATTTTTTATTTATTTTTTAACATTCAAATTATCATTATAATAAAGAAAATTAACAAAAATAGCATTCAATTATAAATATACAATTTAATTGATGAAAATTTAGTGTTAACATATTTTTTTTCAGAACACATATATATAGTAAACTTTTGTTCATTATATTTTTTAATATATTTATATATATACATATATATATATATATTATAATTTTAAATAAATTTGTGTATTTTAATAATTGGAAGTAACTTTTTAAATAATTTTTCATATATTCGTATTTTATGATTATTTTTAATAAATTTGTGTATTTTCTGTCAAACAGAATATATATTTTTATTGCATAAAATGTTACTAAAAAAATGGATTGACATAAATTGAAAGAAATTATAAATGAATTGATATTAATGAGTAATTGAATTTTTAATGTATAAAATAATTATTCACCCATAAGTGGAATAATATAATTGTGTCCATGATAGAGGATATTTATGTCGATATTTATGAGTGATTTGGTGGTTTTTTTCCATTGCATTTAATGACTAATAATATTAATTATTAAATGACTAATAATATTACAACAATAATTTATAAATTTATTATAAAATAATTTAATAATAATATAAATTATAAATTATTATCAAATTGTAAAATAATTTATAAATTATAAATTTATCATAAATAATTGTAAAATAATTTTATAATTTATTAATTTATTTTAAAATAATATTATCAAATAAAGTTTGGAGTTATTAAAAAAATTGTGGAAAAAATAAGAGAAATATGGATTAAAGAGATTAAAAAGAAGTTGGTGAAGGAGGAGGGCATATTCTCAAGATTGAGAGGTACACATCATCTTTTTTTGGCTAATGTGGATGAAATATGATGAGGTGGATGAAGTGGCAAAATATAATGAGGTGACATCGGGAGTCTGTTTTAAATATATATATATATATATATATATATATATAATAGATTAAAAAGTTATTTTATTTTACAAATTCTTTTAGTGCATTCAAACTTTTCTTTACCAAATTTTGTTGCTTCAATTTCTCCAAAAAAATGAGTCATGAAATTCGGTTATTAGAGTTATGTGTGGTTTCTATCAAAGTTGTAAATTATACACAAACTTATTTGGTATGGATAGGAATGGCTGACACGTTGACTGCCTTCGAGAAAAATAGAACCCAAGCGGTCTAAGCCCCGGGACGGACCCCAACCGAAAGAAAGGCGCTAGACGGACTAACGGTAAGCGAGATAAAGAAAGCAGCTGGCCCTATGTGTAAAACCTTGCCGCGGGAGAGTCTTTCTCCAATGAGAATAAAGCAAGTTTTTAGGCAAGACAAGAAAGGAACTCGCCCTTTGACACCACACCAAGGTGTAAGAGCTGATTGCTGGCGATGATTTGGTGAAAGGAATCTATGAGAGAAGGTTCTCAAACCGGGTTCCGACCGAATAGAGCGCGGAGCCAACGAGTCTTTAAGTAAGTGGGCGTTAAGCGTAACGAGTCTAAGGTTACAGAAGCGTTCGCCAACTTTGATAGGTAAACGCTTTGCAAGCAAATAGAGCAGAGAGCTTACCGTCTGTTTCTATTAGAGTCGCGAGCTTGTTGTAGTCGGTCCGTGAAGGGAGAACTTGCTGCTTACTTGCTATATCCCCGCGTTCTTGCACGGCTCGTTCTTCGAGCCCTGCTTCTCCCTTCCCCCTCTCCCCGTTCGTTCTACCGTCCAAAAGCCGTATGGAGTATAGCCAAGTGGTAAGGCATCGGTTTTTGCTACCGGCATGCAAAGGTTCGAATCCTTTTACTCCAGATTATGAACACCCGATCGGATCTGTCAAGAACAAGCTGACGACTACAGGGGAAGCAGCTGATTGCAGTCCCTGAGCCCAGCCCGGGAGGAATGCACGGTTCCCTGGCGCTTCATGGGACGGGCGTTCGTAGTCCCCCTCCCTCTAATCTGTGAGCGGAGATGGTGATACAGGAAGTGTTGTGGCTTTGGTGGAAGGCTGGGAAGATACTCGTTTGGGTTTGGTAGACTCTTAGTTTGGGACGATCTTTCCGGTTTAGGAATTAACTATGGAATTCGGTCACTCGGGTAAGAAAATAAGGCATTGAAAGACGTGAACCAAATCATTTAAGCGTCCACGTATTGGCTTCGATTTTGGCAGAAGCGGGATGGGACTTTATTACGTAGATAGACAGAAGAGGGCCTAGCTGGCTTGACCCAGAGAAGAATGTTGAGTTGAGGAAAAGGAAGCCTACCGAGCGTTATTCCTTGAGTCTCGGCACGTATTAGCTTTGACATATATATATAAATGCCTGGAAAAAAGCCTGAAATCGCTGTCTATTACCTGGGAATTGATCAAAAACATACGAAAAAAGCCGTCGAGCCGAGACGTTTCCGTCAAGAGCTTGAAGGAGAAAAAGACTATGAGAGGTCGACAAAAATATTGGCGCTTACTTCGTTGATGAAGTGCAGTACCCCACTTTGATCGCTAAGAAGGTATGTAGCCAAGTCCCTTTCTCAATGGGAATAAGTCCCCGTGTTCTTAAACTTTAGCGGCTTTTAATCTGGTATATGAGATGGAAGAAGACAAGACTCAGTTCCTTTTCCCTTTTTGCCTCACCTCAGTCTTTAGACTTACTTATCCTTCAGTCGTCGATAGCGACAGAGCACAGAGCACTATACTATAGAGACTGGTCAGTCCACTACCCTATGCCGCTTTCTTGCTTGTCGGACGTTGGCGACCACTCCTATGATCTTGCCCTTATCAAGCATCCCGGAACGACAATTCACATCCGAGGAACTTATAGTGCTAGATGGGACTTTTTCTCTTTCTTGCCTGGGATCACGAATACCTCATCCCTTCGTTCCTCTCCAGCTTTCACTATTCTATTATAGGGCGAGTGACTTCGTTCCTTTTTTACTTACTTGAATTAATGAAATTGTTCTTTCGTGGAAGCCCGGGTGGAGCTAGACTTGATTTCCGTGTGTGATTTCCCCATTTTGGCCAGGGAACACGAACTAAAGGCCTCAATCCACCCCCTTCCCCTTAGGCGGGAAGGTCGTAGGACGAGGGGAATAGATCTTCATGCACTGGCTTTCCATTAGCGAGAAAGAGCCCTTATTACTTCTTAAAAAAGGGGAGTACCAAACCACTAAGAATAAAGTAGGAGCGGCCGTAGTTCAATAGATCATCGAATCAGGAGATGCTCTAACTTTCCAAATGAATGGGAGCAGTCCTACACTGGGAGACCCGGCCTATTCTTACTAACTAAACAAAGGAAGTCAAAATTCCAAGAAGAGTCTGTTTCCTGTGTTATGAATAAGAAGTCCTATCGTTACGTTTCGTCTTCTTTACAAAGAGAGGATATTTTTTGAAAGAGTCAACGGAGCAATGGTTTATTCTTTTTTGAATCCCCGTTACTTTATTAATAATAAAGAATGATTACCACAACAGCATGGGCTTGTTGAATGGCAATGGAAAGGATTTGGCTCATCCAAATCAGATGATCCTGAATCAAATACTCTTAATAGTGGTTCGCTTAAAAGATCTTTACTAAAAACATCCCTATTCCTACCCTGGAGGGGAAATCACACGTTAAAAAGGCGGACTCTTCCGGAGAAAAAAAAGCTGGGACTACGACTTGCTTAGTGCAGGGCTGCTTGTCGTGATTGGTTGGACACTCTCTTCGTCTAAGGTCTTAGCTTGGTCACTCTATTAAGCTTTCCCATCAATAGACTTGCTGGGGTACGAAAGATTGCTATTCAAAGCATCGTAAATACTTATGTCTTCTATGGAGCCGGATGTGAGCTTCTCGCCTACTGATCTTACTCAAAAAGAGTCAATGGGAGCAGACGCATAAATAGCAGCAGTACTCTATTTTCACTATTGATAAGCCGATCTGGCGTTATTAAAACCCCCATGTATCTATTGTTTAACAGCTCAAAGAATCCAACTCCAGCAGTATATTAACTGATATAGACGGAACGCGCCCCACATTTTAAGGACGTTCCTATCGAACACATATCCTACCTGTAAAGGGAAGATCGGGCAAGACCCTTATCTGTTCTTCTCATCCGTACCATACTCTTTATAGAGAATCTGTCAAAGAATATGAGACCTTTGCAGAAGGCAATCGGCCGGAAATCGATGCCTTACAGCATAATCTTGGACTTGGCTTAGCTTCCTCCTAAAAAGAGAAAGCAAGTGGTAGGCTACAAATAAGTGAACTTTAGGTAATAAAGTAACTAGTTATCTCTCAAACAGCGGTTACGCCTTTTCCTAATGCCCTTACTAAACCACCAACAGCGGTTATTCCGCAAAGACCGGATAAGGCGCATCTATCTAATAGCGGACGATTTTCGGCAACTTCGGAGTCTTTCCGCCCCGCCTGAGAAAGAATACATTCCTCACGTCTGCACAGGCCTATGGGCTTTAGCAAGCCCCTTTCCAGTCGCGGCGTATCATTTCCAAAAGTTCAAGGCATATCACCGTCAGTGCGCTGTCGAAAAAAGATTAGTAGGATGATATAGGAGCATACCACAATAAGGAGATTTTTGTACGCCTAGGCAGTGACTCTTCCATGTCAAATAGTCTTCCAATTGAGATTTACGGTTCCGAGTTAGATTCTAATTGCGAGAAGGAGGAACTGAACTCCGACTGTGATGGCGACTGCCTAATAAGAATGGAGAATAGGGTAGGAATTGAAAGGGATAACGATAACGGCGGATAGTGAGCTGGAGTATGTTATTAATTTAATAAATTTGTGTTTCTTATTCGGGAGGGAGTTGTATACAACTTTTGTTCTCTTAGTGTTGCATCTAACTATGATAATTTGACATTAATTCGAAATGTTGACATAAATTGCTTGATTGATAAATTTATTTTAATATGTCACATCAATTCGAAATGTTGACACAAATTACGTGGTTGTTAAATTTATTTTAATTTGTCATTGTTATTTTATTTTATTTCTAAAGAAATATTACATAACTTTAATTAAAAAAATTATGTCTTTATTTTGTTATATATATATATATATATATATATATATTTTACTGTTTAATATTCTAAATTTTGTCTAAAAAATTGTACATTTGTATATGTATATGTCTATCTTCCAACATTTAGTTGCAAAATTTGTCTTAATAACTCCCATTCTAAATTCTCTAATAAATAGTTGTTGAAAGTTCCCTAAAAGTGTAATGACTATTTTTCTTTAATACTTTGTAAGGAGTAGTACTAAAATGAAATATATTTTGTCATTTGATACACCAAAATTGAAACGTCAACAAACATAAATGAGACTACAAAGTTTTCATTTTTGTTAAAAACTTCTATTAGCCATTAGGTGTAAATCTCTCAATTATTTACAAAGATGCTAGAAAAAGTTTTCATTTTTGTCACTTCATTTATGTTGAGACTACAAAGTTTTCATTTTTGTTCATAAATGTACTCCCAATAGTTTTCTTCACTCTAAAGATGTCAGTCATATACACAAACAAGTGATGACCAATCATCACCATGAACAATCCTTAACAATCTTATGAGTGTTGCTACTACTCAGAATAATCCAAACATCGTTCCAAAATCTAGAATATAAGACATCAATGATGAAATCCCTAACCTTTAGGTATCTATAGTACTTAGACTCAACAAAAGCAATGCTAGTTACCAAGAATTCATGTTGTTGTTGATAAATACTCTTCAAAGCAATAAAGATTGTGGCAAAACATGTTGGACCAAGACATATAATTTATGTCCATCATTATCTCTTCCTCAACCAAACTAACAAAAAACCATAATTATAAACAAACTTTGTAATAAAGGATGCACGACACGTGACAAGATGCACCACATTCTTTGGACAAACATATTCAACCAATTCAAAATAAACATAATACAGAGAGTGGTTGCATCCGTAACAACATCTAAAATATCAACTGGTCTAATAAAATTAATTTTTTTAGAGAAATACACTAAAAAATTAATCAATTGTCCATTTTTTTGATCTTGCCACCCATCTGCCATGATAATACATCTTGTTTCTGAAAACAACAATTATCAGCCGATAATTCAACAATATTTTTCATATCAAGCAATAATTTAGTTCTCATAGCACAATAGTTTGACCCTTTTTAACCAGGTCCAATGGAAGCAATTGGATCAAATTCAAAGCATTCATAGAGATGCAATTTTAAAAAATGTTATAACAACAAGATCAATTTTATGTACAATTTATTTACTTGCAAACACACTCTTAATAGTTGGTTGGGGTCCAGAGGTAGTTCTAGGAGCAAAGTAATTACTTATCCTTTCAATTGGTCTTTTTTTTACAGGTTGTGAAGAGGATCGGATGGTAAAACATTGTCAACCTTTGGTCCAACAACTTGTGATTATGGAAGTGATATTTCATGAATTTCATATCCATCCAACTCCACAACATTAGGCCCTAAATGATATTCTTCATCCCATATATATACACCTATTTTATTCCTTGTTGAAATTTCCTTCAAGTTCTTTTCCATTCTAATCTAGTAGTATCACTGTCCACTTTTTTGCAACTTAATTATACATCACCAACTTTTCTAGCAATATGTTTTACTTTTCTACCAACCTAATTATATATACATGTATAAAATTTATTCCCTCCCAGTTCTATGGTCAATTTGCAATGATCCCATGCTAGATATAACTTCTGTCTAGTTGTTTTTATAGATGTTTTCATTGTTTGTATAAATGTTTCCATTTGAGTCCGATTATGCAAATTGGGTTGGAGTTGATTAAGAAGAATGAGTTGCTAATGATTGACCAATAGATGTTGATGCCAACATAATATCCTACAATAGAAAATCAATACAAATAGAATTAAAGTAAATTATCAAACACTCATTCAATTCTTAAAAATAAAATACAGCACGTATAGAATTAAAATTATTAAACACTATGTATCGTTTTCTAATATGAACAAAGTATACGTTAAACATAAGCACAAAAGTAATAATACAAGTACAAACATAATAGAAACAAGTGACATTAAACATAAATCAAAAGTAAAAGGAAGAATCAAACAATAATGAATACAAAATAACAACTAACAAACATAAAAGATTAAAAATATGATTCCTCCAAAATTAGAAATAGGAAATAAACAAAAATCATTCATAAATAAAAAAAAACAATAAAATAAACTCAATCAATACTTAATACAATAGAAAAAATTAAAAAATATCATGAATGAATTCGAATTTGCATCGTGAAAGGAGATAAAATAAAATAACTATTTTTATGGAAATCGAACTTATAAAGCAGTGGCCTGAAACTTGAGTGGCAACATACAAGAATTTAAGTGAAATCAATATTTTTATTTATTTATTAAAATTACATTAAAAATACTGTTTTATTTGTTTTTTAATTTTTTTTTTAAATCATGTGGTTTTGACAAAAAGTCTCCAATTCAGTGATTTGATATATTTTTACAGTTTTTTTCCTTCAAATTTTCACTTACTAACGACTTTTTCTGCTTGATCAAATCGACTCTTGCTTGAGTTCGTAATCGAACCGATTGAAGATCGATCAAACTTTTAAAATACTCGTTCAAAAATTTAAAATATTCATTAAAAGACGAAGATGCCAACCAGTGAAAAAAAATATTTGATTTGAAAAACACATTTGATCGAGGCCAATAGAGTGTGGGGTCTATGCAAAATCCAATTATTCTTGCTTAACAATTGCTAGTAAGGAAGGGTGTTCATGTCCAATCAAATCCAATAATAAATGTAACAATCTAGCTAAGTACTGAAAATCATTAAACAATTTGAAGAAAAAAAAACCATAAAATCATTTTTTTAATAAATTAGATCAATTTTAGATTATATGATGCAAATGGATTCAATCGAAATCGAACTACAAAATTATAATATTGATACATGTGTATCTAGTATTCACACACCACCTAGTTAAACTTTATTTGAAGTTTGTTATTATTGACTAAAACTCATGTTTATATTTTTCTCTCCGTTTTATAAAATTAAATTATAAATTAGTTCATGATAGTTAAAAAATTGATTGATAGTTGAAAATGTAGTTAATAATTTATGATTTATAGCTGAAAAATTAATTAATTAAAATTAAAATATTTAATAAATTTAACTATTCTGATATAAAATATCATAAAAAAACATAATTATTTAATTTAAAATAACAAAAATGCGATATTTTTATATAACCTTAAGCATTATTTTAGTTAGGAGTGTACACGACTCACTTCGTCATGCGAACCCGACTTTGTTCATAAGCAACATATTGGGTTATACATAATCCAAAACAAGGACAAAAAAAAAAAGATAGGACACAAACAAAGTAAAAAATAGATCGAGTTCGGACCACCATCCAGTTTACCCGTCTTGTCCCAAAATACATTAAAGAAGATTATGTTTTTTTATATTATTATTTTATTTTACTCTATTACACTAACTTAATCAAGGGTTTGAAAACTTTATCTCCTTTTTTATTCACTTTTTTCTAATAGGCGGTTTTTCTTGTTTTCTGTGTATCGATTTTTATTGTCTTCTTCAATCATATTACTAGAATCTTTCTACAAAACTATATAGAGATACTATTATATAATCAACTTGATTATTTTATGTATCATTTGCTTATAAGTGACATTTGGTATTAGAAACAAACAATAAAAAAGATCTCAATTTATTTTTTTAGTCATCAATTTTTTTTTGTACTCAAATTATTTTTTCTATTTCACTTTATTTTTTGTGTTTTTGGATTTTCCATATTCTCATATTTGCAATTGAAACATAAATCTTTATATTAGGAATTCTATTGTATGAAGCACAAATATTGGCACATAATCATACACAACACTAGTACATCGAGAGTAACAAGAAATTAAGAAAATAAATTAATCAAATGTAATTAAGATGTTGGATCATGTTAGTATTCGACACCGTTTACTTTTTTAATTATAATATAAAATAAATTTGCAAAGCTCTCTAAATATTTAGCAAACCTCGAATATATACATAGTAATTGTGAAAAACAATTTGTTTACAATTTAGAATTTTATGAATTTTTTCAGATGAATAACATGAATGATTTTTTGGGAAGAAATTGAATCTAACTATATTATTTTGGAAGGAATTAAATAAATTGAGTCTAGCTCTATTGCATGCATTTGTGCAATTTTGTGTTATGTAACATAAATTCTTGTCATGCATGAAGTTAGTTTTTTTACTGTGAATTTTTTTGACAACGATCAAAAGAATGAATGTATTATGTAGAATTAATAGTACTACTATGAACAAAAAAACATAAATAATAGCACTGAAGAAAAATATACTAAATATAACAGTAAGTTAGTGGGATGATTATGTTTTACATATAAAAAATAATAAAATTAAATTAATGCGGCTATAAATAGAAGACACGGTAAGTTTGTAAGAAAAAATTGATTATCAAACACATTTGATTTAATCCAATTAACTTATAATTTAATTTAATAAACTATAAACTAGTTTATTAACGTTAACAAATAATGCCTAAATGTCCGTGATTTTTTCTCTCACTAAATATCCATAATATATTGTCTATTATGTTTTTATGTAACAATTTTTTATGGTCATATAAAAAATATTAAACAAAGTAATGTAAACAAAACTAAATCGAATTTAATTTTAAAATAATATGAATATAATAAAACAATTTTTATATTTGAATTTCTTAAATTTTTATACATCTATTTAATATTTTATTTTCTCTCCCAAAAATATTTAAAAGATATTTGGGTGTGCACGAACAATTTTTCATAATAAAACTAGTGATTGAATCAAATGTTTTCCTTCTCAACAAATCCAATCAAACCCACGAATACTCGTACGATCAGAAAGAGAGCAAATCAGGGAACAAAAGCAATACCATCGATGCATTATGCACATAAGGTTGAAATAATAATAATAATATAAATTGGGAGGGATTGATAAAGATGTTGGGCACTTCACCACAGTCCCATAGATTTGTCAATATATTGAAACACAAAATTCATTCTCAACTGATTTTGTTTCGTATATAAATTGTAGATCTTAAACAATTTTGTCACTTAGAAATTATCTGATAGATCTATTATTTATAGATCTATTATTTATATATAATTAATTAAATTTTAAAAATAAATAATTTTAAAAGTGAAATTAAAATTTTAAATTATTTATTGTAATTTTATTAATATTAATATTAATATTCAACATCGTTATATTATACGTCACGTCATTAAAAATATATTACAACAATATTTTTAGTTAAAAAATATGAACGGAAGATCAAAATTGTAGAATTTTAAAATAGAATACTAATTTTACAAATTAATGAAAATATATAAACTAAAAATGCAATCAAATGAATAAATAATTAAAAAAAAAATACTGATCTATTTGACAAATTTTATACATATTAAAAAATAAAATTAGTGCATTTGCTATTATCATAAATTCAAATGGATGAACGTTGAGTTGAGAGTGATGCAACTAGAATCAATCTCAGTATGTTGAAAAATTTATTGATTTTTTGGATAATTATTTTTTATGAATTGGTCTATAATCATAATTTAAATTTTGATTTAATTAAGATACTGGTAACCAATCAAATTCATACGTACTTTAGAATTAATTTACCTATTTTTTGGGCATAAAAATTCACCTAGTAATGAAATTTCTTTAAATGCACGGGGTGAGTATATCAAGTCAACACACATTACATAACAATTACATAATTAGAGCAATGACACACATCTCTTCCAAAAATTCATACCTTATTATAACATTTCATTTCATCTTTATCTTTCTCTTATTATTACATTATCAACTTATTAAGTCTATTACATCATTATTATTTATCTTTCTCTTGTAAGATGCATACACAACATGGTTTCTTTGTGATGTTAGTGAGGAATAAATTCCACAACGTGGTTGCAATTGAAATGCAAGTGGAGAATACTTAAGCTGATCTCCTTGTCTACGGGAGGCACCATTTCCCCCTCATCTCCAAACATTCGCCTTCAAACTCACGTTAACATGTCGCCCTCCTTTTATGACACGTACAAGATTATTGTTGCTTTGTTGTAACAAATAAAAAGCGAGAGAATGATAATCGCGCAGCAAAATATTAAGCACATGCATTTTATGAGTTTTGAATATGTGTGACCGATTCTGAATATTTGTATGTAATGCTATTGTTTGACAAGAGTAGCAAGTGGGCATTTGGTCTAGTGGTATGATTCTCGCTTTGGGTGCGAGAGGTCCCGAGTTCGATTCTCGGAATGCCCCTTTTTTTTAATGTTATTTCTTATTTTTTCAGTTTCTTCCAATTTACTGTTTGCAATCAAATCAAACACAGCCAAAAGGACTAATATTCTATTCTGGTTGTCTATGTAAATACGTAACGTTGCCATATTCCTGTATTCGTTCAGCTCTGTATATATCTGAACTTCCACTCATCATAACTCCTGGTCCCTCGGTGAAAAAATTGTTTAATGTCTTGTGATGAAAACAGAATAACGAAGGCAGATCAGAACACTAACAATTATGGACATATAATATATAATATTAAGGCCCACAAGCATAGAGACAAAAGGTTTTCATAAAGATAATAATATAACAGTACACTACTACTGCATATTTTCTTTAACTAGAAAAAGAACAACTATCATATCTTCCTCGATGTTACATCATATATAAATCCTAAAGCTTTTATGACGTGTCGCACACAAACACACACATAACGCACCAAGGCAGTCGATTTGGACTCTCAAACTTCTCTTTCACACTCCATCCATCTCTTTGTTAATTTAATACTACAACATTGAAGACCACCCTGATTTAGAAACAAACACTACATAAAATAAAATACAAGGAATTTAATTAAACCCTCCCATACAAACACTTTATGTATATATAAATATAAAATATATATATTAGGAAAGTGATTGACTAGGCATTGATCATCCGTTATGAGCTAGATTATCCGTGTATTAATTTCCTACGTCAGTTAGGTGTAGCAATAGTGGAAACCGTTACATCATCCAGTGACTAACAGTTCCACAATTGCTGGATCAAGCAACTGACGTAGAAGATCCAAATCCAGATAATTCTGCCTTTAGACCAAATGGTTTGTTGTTGAAGATCCATAACCATTCATCATGCCAGTCCATGATCCATACCCAAACGACTCTTTTCCAGCATCAGAGCAACCTTGGTCTTGGTTCCATTCAAGGGACAACAGTTTAGGGTTTGGCTTCACATCAATTGACTCATTATTATGATCATCCTCATCATTGGCATCATATGGAAGCATGAGTCTTTGACAAGAATCCATCAAATTATAAGCCCCGATATTATTATTGTTTCCATGATCAAATGACATGCCACCAAATGCATGATGAAAATCATGTGGCAACCCATTTTGACCATTCATCATATTATTATCTCCTCCAACCCCAACCCCAACCCCAACACCCATATTCATACTCATACTCATATGATCATGACTGTTTCCAAAAAAGTCAAAATTCCTAGAACTACTACTCCCAATTATTCCTTCTAACTTACTTTCCATGAAATCAATAGGCCTAGGGTGGTTAATCTCAAGCATGCCAACATTATTACCATACTTGTTCTCCATGAAATTAGGGTTTCCTAATGCTCCATTAGTCCCAAGTAAGTTACTTAGGTGAGAGAATTGAACATCAGGGAAAGAAAGTTGAAGATCTTTAGGGTTGTGATGAATATATGAATTAGGCACGTGTTGTTGTTGAGGTTGATTATGAATATTATTATTGTTATTAGCTAAATGGTGGT
The DNA here is from genome assembly GCA_037974835.1 of Cicer judaicum. Lineage (NCBI taxonomy): Eukaryota > Viridiplantae > Streptophyta > Magnoliopsida > Fabales > Fabaceae > Cicer > Cicer judaicum. The sequence goes on from JBBPBS010000276.1 coordinate 16,719,548, forward strand.
TATGCTCATTGGATTTTTTGGAAGAAACTTTCTTGTTCTTTCTACAACCACCACCAACAGGGATGTTTCTAAGGGTACCTCCTTTTGTCCAATACCTTCTACATGTCTTGCAGAAATACCTAGGCTGAGAGAGACTGTAATTGTTGTAGTAACAGAATTTGGTGTGAGTTGAATCACACCTTGGACATTTTAGTGATTGATCATGTGGTGGTCTTAGCCTCCTTTGATCCATCATTGGTCTTGAACATGTTAACATGTCACCAGATATTGGTGATGATGAATCCATTCCTGCAGATTCCTCGTGAATTGTGCCCTGACATTTTGTATAAAAGAAGCTATAAGTTTTAATGTGTAATATGATGATAAAAGTTAAAGTAAAAAAATGTGTTGATTTGTCTTGTTGGATTATTATACATGATATAGTATATGTCTTTTTCTTTTTCATTCTTTTTGTTGTCTTTCTAGCTAGGTAGCTAGCTTCTATTAATTTTGTTTTGCTAAGCTTTCTCTTTATTTTTCCTTCTTATCACTTTTGATTTTTCTTTCACTTTTAGAGATCACATATTTCAACATACTACATGGTACTTTAAATTAAACTCTATAGCAATTCAAATGATGACATGAATCTAATTATGTTAATAATGTACAAACTACTATATACCATTCATTTGATGAATGCAAGTGTTACTACTGAGAAGTTCATATAATATTAATCAATGTGCTTCTCATATGCATTTTTTCATGTGAGTGTGCATAATGTAAATAAAAATATATACCTGCAACCAATGTTCTGCAGATGATTCCATGCAGGCGTGAAGAGAAGATAAACCCATTGCAAAATCCAAGTTTTGAAAAAAAGGAACTTAATTGTTCTGTTCTGATCAAGCAGTGTACTTGGTTAAATAACTAACTAATTAACAAGTGGCATTACTGTATAGTATCAGTTTGTTAACGGCATTGCATTGCATTGTTGCAATGAGAGAAAGGAAGAAAATGAGAGAGGAATTTATTAGAGTGGGTTAAGTAAGAAGAGAAGTAGAAGAATATGATAGTAGGTAGCTAGCAATTGCATGTGTGTGTTGTGTGGTTTGCTACATGGGACGGGACAAGTGAATAAGAAGGAAGAAAAAGGTGAAGAGAAGAGCAGTGATAGAGTGAGTGAGATGAGAGTAGGGTGTGTAAAACCCCGTCGGTGATAACAAGAGTGGGCCTCACCATGTCTCTCTAGTTTCTTAGCTTGACTACTAAATCTTTAGTGACAAAAATGGACGGCTATGATTGATCAGCAGTGAGTGTTTTTGTTGAGTTGGATGAATGAGAAGCGTTGATATTGATTTGGTGGATGTAGAAACATTAATAGTAGTAGTTACGTCACTGTAGTCGTATCTGACGTGACAGAAGCTATGTAGAGAGAATATTTGGGTTCCGTTCCCAATAAAGAACAATGCATACTACGCATACCGAAAGAGCACTCTACTTAATTGCCCCACATCGTTTGGACCCACTCCACCTCCTCCCACAAGCAAGGCATATATTCCAATTCTAATCTCGCACGCGCCCTCACTCTCCCTTCATTTCTTTTTTTTTCTCTCTCTCTTTTTCCCTTAGAAAAAGCAAAAATAATTACTCATATCGTTCAGATTTTTAAAATTGCATAATCATGTATAAATAATTCATATATTCAAAGAATTCTGAAGATTGCAAATTTTTGAATAATTAAGGTTCATGAAAATCAGCTTAGCTTAGATTATTTGATACTAAAACAGAGAGTAGAGAGCGTCATTGTTATAAATTCTTTTTGAGTTTAACCTTTTTATTCAATAATTATTTTTAATACTTCTCTTACTATATTTTTTTTTAATTCAAGAACAGTTAGACTCTTTAATTTAACACATCATTATAAATTTTATTTGAAATTCAAATTTGCACCACCACATCTTTGATCAAATATTGTTCAATTTGGTTGTCTTGTGGGCCTCACAATTTTATTTTTTTGTTGAAAAATATTTTAATATTTTGAGAGTATGAAAATAGTTTATAAACTATTTTATTTTTAAGTGATGTGCGATTTTTTAGTGTAATTGGAACACATTGTATTGTTAAGAATAATTGAAATGTTAATTCTTTATAATTATTTTTTAAAATGTTATTTTTTTTTAAATGTATAATTTGAGTTTTTTTTTAATAGAACGTTGAATTGCAAGAAATTCAAATCAGTTTCTGAGCTGCTAGCTTACGTACTCTTCAATTTTAGGTTACCCGGGAAAATAAAAAAAGAATATAGCAAAGGTTTTTCGTAGAGTAATAGGTTTGGCCTTATATATAATATAATATGTATATCTTTATTCTTGCTTCGAATTAGGTTGCAAGTGTTATATTCAAACTTTGAACTTATATTCCGCAACAAGGCGGGTTGGTGGGGATGGATGTTCTTTAAACATTAGGGAATAATAAACTGAAAAGCTTTCGTAGTAAGGGTGACACCCCAAAGAGAAACGGTATATGATGTTATCTTCTTCCAATTATAAGTCATATCTATATATATATATATATATATATAAAAGGATAAGCTGAGATTTTTTGATTCTATGAATTATTTAATAATTTAATATAAATAATAAATTTTATTAATTTAATTGTTAATTGTTGACATAATATATATATATAT
>JBBPBS010000276.1:16722611-16806966 GCA_037974835.1 Cicer judaicum
TATGTCATATATATATATATATATTTTTTTTTTTTAATTACAATATCACCTAACAGAATATATGAGTAATATTAAGAAAGATAATAAAATTATCATATTAGTAAAAAAAGAGTTATTGTAAATGTGTGATACTTTATATATTTACTTATATAATTGTTAATATTAAAAGAGAGAATAAAATTCTCTTTCTCAATAATAAATTAATGGCCTAACTTTGGACAGTTGTTAAGATAAAAAGTGAAAATTTTAAATGATCCTTTTCAAGTGTCATTAAGGATTTATTAGCATTTTTCATAAATTAAATAAAAACATTGTTGTAAAAAAAAAAAACTTTAATGCATGTCAAATTAAGAAACAAAATAAAAAATTTAAAGGAAAAAAATGAAGATGGTTTTACAATGAAGGACGGGGAAGAATATGGTTGGCGTGAGGAACACACCCCTATCCATAACAGTACATGCTGCAGCATGTGAATAAAGTGAGTGAATTTGTGTGTGTCCACGTTCCTGCATTCACCTGACTCCGTAGCTAATTATTTACTTCTGTGTGATTGTTTCCCATTGGTGATCATTTTCTGTCTCCTAGCATGAATTATAATTTCATCAATCATAAGCATCTTATCATTTTACTACTCAACTATACTTGACTTTCTTCTAGGTACGTACTTGTTAGTTGTTAGCTAGCTTATGATGTCTAGTGTAAAATCAAGTTTTTGTCGGATGGTAAATACGGATAATTTGGATTGTAGGTGGTTATCATCTATAATCATATGTATTTTAGTCGTCTCATTAAGATTTGAGGGTCTAAGTTTTAAACTATATATGAAATTTTATATTTGAAAATATAGAAATAAAAAACATTTTAAAATTTAGGTTATTTTAACTAGATAGACAATTGATATGTCTAATGAATTGTGTAGTAAGAATAAACAGCATGAGACAAAAATGCCCTTGCAATGGATTATGGAAGACAATTATTTAATTCTTTATACAGGTATACACAAAATTAGATCGCGTGAAAGTTATAAGCACTTTGTTAACAAAAAATACTCTTTTTCCTCAGAAATAAAAAATAATATAATTAATTCACCGGATCATATGAGTATATATGATTACAAAATTCGATAATGCTGTAGTGTTGTAGTGTAGGCTATTTGCTTTTTGTCATGTAATTGTATAATAAGCACATGCCATTATACGTATCTCAATAGGTATATGTCTTGTAAATAATTAATAACAGTAAGTATCACCTTTTGAGATCGAAAAACTTTAATCTGCGAACATATACTTCACTCTCAAGTTACATGTTTTTTACTTCAGTTGCTTTCTTTGATCTTCTTTTCTTCTTTCTTTCTAAGAAATAAAATCAAATCAAAGTTAAGAAAAGGCCAAGCAACACCACATAAATTTAAAAGCCCAAGTTTTTCTCAAAATTATTTAAAGCGGGAAATTTTTTTGCTGATTATTTTTAGATAATTTTTTTGTAATTTTTTTTGCCATAGAATTAGATACTCACCTTCTTGATCATACACTTTTTTCATTGTTTATTATATACGTCTACAGCCTTTAAAAAACTTTTTTACTTTAATTTCCAATTTGTCTTAAGCTACAATTCAATCTATTCCTTGCATGGATATATTTATCTCACCTTTTATTTTTTATTTTCTGAACAAATCTCACCTTTTATTAATATATTGTATGTGGTCGTTACTTTTAGGTGTTTAATTTCTCCCTATATATAGCTGTTGTAAAATGCAATACTTGTGAGGACCAATAATTTTCTTTTTAAAAAATTCTTACATCGTTGCACTAGACAACAACATACGAATACAAATTAAGAAAACAATTGATATCAATTGACGAAGGTCGTTATAAATCTGGTCTGAAACGTTTGTCAACCTTGTTCGAATCCTAGTAGATTGTTGTTTCTAGGTTTCGAATAAATGTTTTGAAAATTAATTTTCAGCAAATATATTATTGAATTGAGTTGCGGTCTAGGTCGTTCTCTTAAAGACGTTTTGCAATATTGCTTAAAATTATACAAGACAAACTCCACCCCCTAACACTGCCTCCACACAGTCCCACTATCAATTGAGCTAAGTGGATAGGAAACGAGAAGATCGTGAGGTAACATCGCTAATAACGATAATGGTCGGGGTGTTACATCTTTAATAGGTAATTTCTAAATAATCACGTCATCTCTCTTAAAATCTTGAATCATGATACGACAAATCTCCAAAATTTAACTATTTTTATTTTAATAAAAAAAAAATTGATATCATCAGACTAATATTATTGGTTATTACTCATACGAATATATCATTAGGTTTCAATTTATTTCTAAGTAATATATATATATATATTTTAAATTTTTAAATATTAATTTAATTATTTATTTTCATTTTATTCCTTTTTTATATCACATTTTTTATTTTTTATCTCTTAAAATATATAATAAATGTGTAGGCATCAATCAAATATTCTTTTTTATCTTTCTATAAATATTTATATGAAAAATATCAAATAAAATAATAAATATTTTATTTTTTATAAATATTTATATGAAAAATATCAAATAAAAGAAAGTGAGTCACCCTCTCATTTTAAAATTACTTTTATTTAATATGTTTCTTTATATATATATATTCTCTCTAGATTATGTGGTCCGCGTTATAGATGATCGATGGTAAAAATTGGAAGCCTTATACCTCGTTATTGGTGCATTCAGAAATTGGTTCTTTAGTTAGATTCTCTTCAAGCAAATCAACCCGGCCCCACCACAATACTTATGTTCTATCTGTCCCAAAATTTTCCATTCACATGTACAACAATAATGTACCAAAGAAAAACAAATTAAGAAGGTATTCCCTCAGTTCTAAATTTTATTTCTGTTAGTTGTACGTACACGGATTAAAAATTAATAAATTTATAATATCTACTCTTTGTATCTTTTATTTATTAAGTTATAGTTAAAATTAATTTAAAAATATAGTTTTTTTTAAAAAATAAAATAAAATATTATTAATTATATTTTAATTTCTTAAGAGAATCAAATCTAAAAAAAAATTTAAAGAACAAAAATAGGAAACAAATACTTGCGTTTTGAAATATTATAACGTATAATTCCGGATCGCACTGCCAATTTCAAGCATTATGACGGAAAAGCATTATTACGAAGAAGTACATTTCTTGGGATGAGTGTGAACTCCAAATTGAAAGACTCTCTGGCAGCCGGCAGGGTCCAAAGGAAAATCATATGCAAGAGTTTTATAGGTCAAAATAATTGTCCGGTAAACTATTATTTTAATAGTTGAAAGTATAAGACTTAATTATTTTACTTTTTAAATTATTAACAAATTTGTTAACTTAATCACTTAGATTATAATGATTATAAATTTTTATAATAATAAATTATATTTTTCATGAATTATTTTGATGATTTAAATATTAATTTAGAATTTTTATTGAGTAAGGAATAATTTTTTTTTATATTTTTAGAGATGGAAATAATAGTTTACTTAATAATTATATGGTTTTGATAATGTCTGCAAAATATAAAACAAAAACATTACACCATTATTAATTCTTTAGAAAATTATTGGAGAATACCCATTACTCAATTGACTACTTGCAGAAAAAGAAAAATATTGTGATGAGAACTCTGATATATGTAATAGGAAGAGAAAGATGAGCGATGGAAAATAAATATGGTGATGAGAATTGTGATAGATGTTTAAGAGCCTCAACTTATTGACCACCATGAGGGAGATGAATCATTGTGGATACGAGGCAACAGGAAAGGATGTGGAAACAGATTATCAGACAACCAAGTCCAGCTGTGTGGATTCCCTGAAAGACCCATTGTTACACTGATGTTGATATAATATTAACACCATGTCGTAGATGTATATTTTAATTAATTAAAAATAAATATATTATATTTAGTATATTTTAAAATTTAGTACATTATATATTAGTACGTTATAAAAGTGATCGATCACACACGATCTAAAATTGAAGAAATTTGTAGTCAAAGTATTTGATATTATAGAACATTGAATTCAAAAATCTAGATTAATGTTGCTGTCTTAAGTTTATTCGACAATGGTTGTTGTTGGTATTATATGTATCATTGTAAAAATGTGACATAAAAAGATCAACTCGTTGCATAAGTCATTTAAGGAGATGACTCTCACATTCAACGATATCACATGCTTTTGCATATTCCTCCATATGATAGATTCTTTAGTGCACCAACAAATAATAATAATAATAATAATAATAATAATAATAATAATAATAATAATAATAATAATATTAACTATGCATAGAAAAATCAACTATGCAAATTTTTAACAAATGTGCTCAACCTGGAGTGGTTTCAAAATCTATACAACATTCTAATTCAAACTAATCATTTAAGTATATTGTAAGAACATACCTTTTGTACTTAATTGAAAACACTTTTTTCCCGACAAAACTCACACTCGAGTCAAGACAAAGTATGTTAGCTTGTTCTCTTATATAGCATGTTGGCGGAATTATACATGGAATACAATTACATTGGCAGTGTTATATGATCTTGTTACATCTATAATTGTTTTTTTTATATAATTATTATCATATTATATTTTTTTTTTATATTTGTCACATATTAAGTTGAATTTTAATTTATTAAATCAACTTTTGTTTTAGTGCAATGGTGAATTTATTAACAGTTTCTTAAATCTATGGACAAACAATAAAAGGGTTTATGAACATACTATAGAACCAAATCCCACAAGCAAATGCAGATGCCATTTTAGTTAAAGATGTAATGTCTACATCATATGACGATAACAAAACCAATCATCTGGTTTTTGAACTATCGACAGTATATTTCAATAATGTTCATCGTGACATATTTATACATTTAAAATTAATAATATCAATTATTATTAATATTATTTGATCAATCATGAATTTATCATAAAATCTATAATTACCGTCAATTCCACTCATACTTGATTCAATTTTAAAAAATATATTAGTTAAAAAAATACCAAATTTAATTAGTATCTATATTGCAAATATTCAAGATCTTCTAAATTTTGAAAAAAGAAGTTTTGAAATATATATATTAGTTAAAAAGACGTTTTGAAATATTCAACATCTTCTAAATTTTTAAAACTTTCATCTTCATCAAAATTATGAAAATCTAATATTTCTCTTCAAAATTACGATTTTCTTAACCTTTTGACAATTTCTGGTATATTGCAAAGTTTTGAAGTCCCATAGCCTTCACCTCACATCAACAATGCTGTTATAACTAAACACCTTTTGAAGTCCCATAAGTGATTTCATAAATAAATAAATAAAAAAGAAATAACTGTTTCAACCATCCATAAAATTATTATGGAAAACATGATAGTTGAATGGAGCCAGGTTAAAATTCTACGTTATAACACAACTATTCCTCCAGACATTCCATCCAGGCAACCAGTCGAAAATTTCTAAACTAAAACAAAACGTGAAAGTAAAACTGTACAAAAACAAGATGCATATGTAAAAGATTACTTGAATATATGTTCCTTCTCCTAGAACCTTAAATTACACAATCAGCTCGTTTATGCTTTCAACTAGCAGGCTGGTATTTGCAAATACAGTCATATATGTTCCCTTTAATCAACTTTTCAGCCAATCTTTGATTTTTCACCATTGCAAGCTGCCAAAAGTGTTTAAAATAGATAAATAAAAAATGAAAAAGAATGTGTCAAAATCTATCCATTTAAAGTTATTCCCTCTCATCAACAGTGGCATCTACATGAATGCAAGCAGTGGAAAAATTAAGTGTAGATATGGATGAATGATGAGAAAGAGAAACCATAAGAATTCTGATCAATTCATAAAACCATGGAACAGCTCTAGAAGTAGCGGAATCCTAAACACAAGATGATCGTCAACACAAAAGAGGACAGTAAAGTTTTGGCTTAGCATTAGCTAAGTACATACTAAACCAAAACCAAATGATGAAAAAAAGCTAAATTAAATTCATCTGACTGTTAAAATAACCATTAACTTAAGGACGATTACCTTCAAAGCATCACATTTAAATTGAGCATAGAGGTTAGTATGCAGAGCTCTACCCATCCCTTCCAAAATTATCTGCAGATAATAAAAGCTTAATTAGAATATATTTCACCTTGATATTCTTAGATGCAAAGTGATTTTATCAAAAAGGGAAGGATTCTCCCACCAAATCGGCATCTTTTGCAGCAGCAGCCAACTCAGAGCTGACTTGTCTTAAGTCTATACATGGGCTACCACACCCATTTTCAACAACCATCAAGGGAACCGAAGATGAATTTTCTTTAGAGATGTCTGTATTAATCATTGCATCAACAAGCAAGCCTCCAGCTTCAGCAGCTCGCCTTAGAATGTCACAATGCTGCAAACAAGAAGATTAGTTTCACCAAAGGATTGTATGATCATAGCAACATCAACAAAAGAACGTTTGCTATAATGTCAATGATATTGTGAACTTTTGACAACTCTTTTCGGAGATACTTGACATTGAACAAATGAACTCTATTCATTCTTTGGGAATTCACATAGAATGCTATGCCATTTTATTTTGGTGGTAAAGGGAGGTCTACGAGACAGAAAAATAAAATGTAAATATTCATATCCCCTTCCATAAATCAATGCAGCAATTTTACTTGATTGAAGAATAGACAATGAAAGGGTAGTTTAGATGTAGTGAAGAAGGAATAAATGATTTGAAAATGAGGACTGACATAGGAAGGTGTTTGCTTCAATTAAAATAAGGGCACTAGGAAATTGAGGTTTTCATAGCATAATGTTAGATAACATTCTTAATTAGGGAGTCATTTATAGAGTGAATGATGATAGGCTGAATTAAGGATCATTATCGGTTTCGGAGGAGGAAATCATATTGGGAAAGAACCAACCTGGGTGTAATAGAGATTTTGTTCAATAAAGAGAAATTTCTTCTACATTAGTAGATTTTGAATCAAAATCTATCAAAATGCAAATAAAGATTAATCTAGGAGGATTCTTCATTAATCACTATGACTCTAGCTAGTGCAGCATGAGGGAAGACAGCATAATAAAGAGATGTAACTGAATCCGACAACATTCAGTTGAGTATAAACAGGCTCCTTAAACATGAAAACAAAATAGAGACCGATAAGAGTTCACAAAAATAGACAAACCTTGGCAGCCTCAGCTACAATATCAGGAAGCTCCATTGCTGTCACATCATTTAAAGCAGGAAGCGAGTTTGCAACCAGAACTACCTGCAAGACACGTCCGCTGTTATCATGGTAACAGCAAAATTTACAGACATAGTCTAAAATGATTGTATTTGTATATCAGCCAAAGTACCAGCAAATGTCAATTGTAGAAATTGGTGGAGAGGAATTCAAAGAAAGATAGGCTTTCTGAATTTTTTTACTAAGTACAGAGTGTCATTGCAGGTATCTGTAACCTGACTAAGCTTAATACGCTGTTATCAGTTGCTAACCGTATTTTACTGTAATAACAAACTAGCTAGACTCTATTTAACTGAAGTATTACAGAAGCTAACTAAGTGCATGTTTGGTTTCAAATTTCAATTTCGGAGGGGCTAACATCAATTTTGGAGTTGTATAACTGATTTTTCCATGTTTGAATGATTTCGCCCAGAATTGATTCTAACTTGAAGCTAGAATTTGTAGCTTTTGAGTCAAAACGCAAATTTTAAACTGAAATTTATTTTTGAACTCACTTTTACTTTAAATGTATCCCAACGTAAATCACTTAACATTCAACTCACTTTTAACTAAAATCAACTTTACAAAACCAATTCACTCAAAATCAATTTTAGTCATCGCATAATCAAACACACACTAAAACAACACATGCATGTGCAGAATATAAAGCCAGTCAGCTACAGCATAATGTCTGTATTCTATCAATCAATCCTAATATTGTCATAAGAGAAATCATAAAAACTAAGTGAAAAAACCACACCAAAAGGCGGAAATTTGAGCAAGCAGGCATATTTGACTTAGGAGATTTAACAACCACTATAATTGGAATGTAACTGATCCATATATTAAAATTACTAAGTTTAAATTCAATAAACTCAAATGAAGTTAATAAATTTTTTTGGAAGGGGAATGCTTTAGATAAAAAACACATAGAAAGTCCTATGCAAAATTGTTAGAATTTCCAAAATATAGAAACTAGAATGTGAACTCACTTCAGTTCCACGACGGAGGAGCTCCCTTGCCAGTGGAAGCATCCCTAGAACAATGTCAGCACCTGAATTATCAACAAAAAGCAAAGCTCTTCTATGAGGGGGCCTTTTCTTGTCTCCGGTCCTTAACATTCTTTCTTTGAAGACATCAAAATCATCCACCTAGATCAGTAAAAGTTGTCTTGGTATTCAACAATCAACTATGGTGAAGAAATTCAAAATTAAAACCACGATTAACCTCATCAATAGATATGCTTAAATCCACCTACCCGCCAAGGTCTGCGCATTTTATTGCGACTCATTCTGTAAATTTCAATAATTGTTCCTTTATGATAGAGATCCACACATGCACGAGATCCCCAATCAAAAATGTTTGCAGCAAGAACACCTTCAATGAGAGTAAGCAGCCTCGTTTCCTAAAACAGAAGAGTTCCATATTACTCGCAGCAACAAGATTTATTAGAAGCTAGAGTAGCTTAAGCACATAGGAGAAGCAAAAAGACTACAAACTTGTTCGTGAATGAGCCAGCATGGCTCAACATTTAACTAACTCATTCAGTTATATGTTTGGTTCCACTATTGACGGACTCAATCAATTTTGGAGATGTAAAATTGATTTTGACATGTTAGGGTGTAATCGAGTAGAATTGATTTTATCTCCGGAATTGATTCTAACTTGAAGCTAGAATACGTAGCTTTAAAATCCAAATATGATTTTTACATAAAAATTAGTGTTAAGCTCACTTTGAATATATCCAAAAATCATTTTATATTGAACTCACTTTTAACTATAATCAATTTTTGTCAATTTAGATCAAACACACGCTAAAAAAAGGAGTGATGATACATTAATTACTTAACCAATCAAAGTACTACACATGAAAGAATGAATAATGACTCCTACCAATATGCTAAATTGATAGGATTGTAGTATTGTTCAGGCATACCTCATCCATGCTATCAAGTTCCACAAACAAGTCAGGCAAAACAGCAAGTGATGCCTCATTTTCCCTATTACACACATACAAACCACACCAATATAAATGTCAGGAGAATACATATGTGAAAACAAAATAAAAATCAATCCATGTTCACATTTCCAGAAGAAATTTCTTTTACAAATAACTTTTTTAGATTTTCAAAAAGAGGAGAGCCTTGGCACAACCGTGAAGTTGATGTCTTGGGATTAGTGGTCATGGATTCTAGTTGTGGCAACAGCTTCTCTGCATATGTGGGCGAGCACTAATTTGTGTAGTGCACATATGATCCACCCAAGACCCCACAAGTTGCTTTTAAATTTATTTTTCTAATAAGCTTATATGATATGTATGAACATTTAAAAATCTCACAATTTCCATCTCAAGTCATTATGGCTATTACAATGGTAAGATCCAATTAATTAATTTTAATTTCAAAGAAATGTCCAAGTAAGAAATCTTGATGAATTATTAAGTTTTTGTGCAAATGAAAAGTTAGAAGTGAATCCTCATATATTCATTCAATAATGCAAAGAGATGAGCATGAGGTCTTTGTGTGTTTCAGCAGACTAGAATACAACATCCTTTTTCATAGAATCATAGTCTACCTAAGTTGAGCTTAAGTTAATTGCTTTTGGAAAATTCATGTAACAATGGGCTCAAAAGGCAATTGGTTAAACATAGTCCAAGAAGAGATTTACATTAAAAAAAAAAAAAAATAACTACCTCTGCTTTATACTTCTGTAGGCATCAACAAACTGGAATTCCCTTAAGCACTCTTCCCTCATTTCCAATAGATTGGCCAAACCTAACTTCCCGTATGCAGAAGGCTCCTCCATTAACCTATTCAGTTGGTATGGAAGTTGATTAATGAAAAAAGATTAAACCAAATAAAATCCATGGAATTCAAAATATTTATTAAATGTAATGAATACAGCTACATCAATAATATAACAAAACTTATCCAAAAGGATTGAGATTTGTGAACTTCATGTTTCAACAACCTATGCTTCACAAGAGGTTTGAGTTGAATTTTACCAACTCTACTTCGTAGTCAACCCAATTTGAGCTTCGGCTGAAATACTAATTTAATGAATTTGAGCTTCGGCTGAAATACTAATTTAATGAATGTTCGCAAAAAATTGCAGTTCTATCTGAGCTTTAAGAATTTGAGCTTCGGCTGAAATACTAATATAATTCCCATGCTGTCACAGAACCGCAACAAATTTGGTTTTGACTCTACTACTTTCCCCTATTCTCTTTAACTTACGACACTAGGATCATTGAATAGAATTTGTCTGATTCAAAGAATTTCATTTTAAGAAAAAATTATCCTCTCATTCTAGTACCTATTTTAAGTCAAACACAACATCCCTAACTCATTGCCATTTGCCACACACTCATAGGCCTTTCTCTTCACATGCTAATATGCTTCAGTAGGAAAAGAGACATACTACTGATTAAGAAAACAGGAATGGTATAAGGTAAAAGGAGACCAAACTAGACAATGTTGTGAATTTCAGCAATTTTGATAGGATCATGTATATATTACATACAAATAATAGAATCATGGTATTGGGCAACTCAAGTTCTTTCTCGTACATATCTTTTTGTTGACACAAGTTTCCCAAAAACCATGAAACACACTGCAAGAGTGCTTGACCCACTAATCAATTGATGTTCCTTTGTTAGTTACAGCTTTTAGAAAAAATGAGAATCTAAATATTGGTCCCTTTTGTTACAGATTATAAAAACATGGTTTTAGTACTCAATAATTTAGAGATTACTTTTTATAGATTTTAAAAAAAAAGCAGAAGCTGTTTTGTATTTCTGCCGTGATGAAAATAATTTTTTAACAAAAAAATCAGTTACAAAATGATTTTTTTGAAAAGCTCTTCTCATTTGAAGGAATTTTTAGATTCTTTTTCTTCATATTCTCATTTTTTCAAAAAGATGTAATAAATAGATGAAAACTTTTAAAAGTGAGTTTTCTTACAAAATAAGTTGTAACAAACATGCTCATCATCTAAAAAATCTTAGTAGTTTCTCAAAAAAATTATGTTTATAAAAATCATTTTTACTACGTCAAATTAATACAGAACAGCTTCTAGTTTTCTCAAAAATCTCAAACAAAATAATCGCTAAACTATTGAATACTACAATAACTTTTTCAAGAATGTGTAACAAATAAGCCCTAAAGATAACAGATAAAAAAACTGTCCATTTGTTCTTACACCTAGTTTGCATCAGGATAACTAAAAATATACATGCCTCAATAATGATACTAAATCATCAAAGCAGGAATCATATGCCAATATTACCTTGCCAAGTGGGCAGAAAATGCACGAGCAAAAGCATCACCCCTTCTTTTGGCATCATCAGTTCCACCTTCACTAGCAACAGCCTATTTATGTCACAATCGTAAACTACATTAGAACTTGATAATGTCTTTTCACGCACTACTTCCAATGAAAGGAGGGGCATCGGAGTACAACTGAACAATGAAGTAAAACTCAATGCAAATTGTTTACAAGAGCAAGTACAGACTGTGCCCCCATTGATTGACAGGAAAATTATAAATATAACATTTTAGAGCAATAAAATGCCAACCATTCAATAACTTAGGTTCACATATCACATAAAATCCTTCCTTCTGAGTGTTTGTATTGAAGTTCTACAGTTCTATCTGATTCTGAGACTACTTGATATTATATTGACACAGTCCACCTGTGAGGTAATTATGGCATAGACTCTCCGGTACTTTTGGTGAAATTGAGTCATCCAATAAACTAATAAACTATTATGTCTGTCTGTTAGATGTCAGAGGTTTAAGGCCATTGATAAGAGAAAAAGCTCTTCAACAATTTGGAATCTATTGAAAATAAAATATTAGAATGTAAATAAATAGAAAATCTGTAAGTATTCCAGTCATTATGTGTACTTATCACACATAGTCTATATAAAGAACTTCCGTTGTGTAGTTGAAACACACGGGATATTCAACATGTCTCTCAATATTTTTTTCTCATTCAATAGAATATAAATGGTCATTAAGTACATTCTTCGGAAGGAAAACCATTTTTATGGACATGAAGACAGACAGACAAGCCTTGCCTAGTTGATAAGGTTTTCATGTTTTCCTTGGTGTTTGAGTTTCTGGATTTCTTTAAGGAGAGAATCTTATGGTTTTCTCTCGCACTTCTCTTTTTATTTATTAATATAAAATGTGTCTTGACAGAAGTGAAAAATGATTAGAGGCTTACAACATTGTTATATTATCACTTTTGTTGATGCAAGGGGCTATCTTTATTGCAAGCAGAAACCTAAAGTTATCTTTAGAGTTTAGTTTCTTTCATAGATGGATATTTCCAATTTTACTTTGTTTATGCAATAAAAGAGACACAAGCACAAAAACAGGGATTTGAACTTTCACAATGACATTAGTTTACTACCTTATCCACAAGATCCGGCAAGTGCTCTGACAAAATAGTGAGCCAATATCTACATAGATACAAATTTTGTAAGCTACAGAAGAAACACAAGAAAATATGAAGCCTTAATTGAGCAATAAATAACAGTAATTAGCTTACTCTAATTCACTGGGATCTGCAAGATCAATTGTATTGGGCTCATATCTGATAGATAGAATTTATTATTAGTTTTAAAAAACAAAATAAGAAAAGGAATAACATAGGATTGCCTTATAAAGCTTGTTTTTGAAAGAAGCAGCACACTTTCACTGGTGAACAAGCCCACAAATCATAGTTATTAAGTACGAGGTGGAATATAAGCAATAAGAGTGGATCAAATCTTGACCATTAGATTAGACCTTACATGGATGACGAAGATTACAAATTAATGTAAATAATCTAGTGGTCAAGATCTGTTCTTGCAATAAACAACTATATATGAGTATGTATGCATACATTCATGTATTAACACAAACATACACATATATAGTTCTCCATTGCCATCTTTGGCAACATAAATGACCGGAACATACTAACTCAAGGGAAGCTCAGCATATGTAAAGTGTTCAATCTAAGAGGAGCCAGCACAGTCCACAAACATCCTTACAATTTTGGGTCAGCTAACAACGGAAACACTTCCAAAGTTGGCACTAGATGGAGAACGCCAACATTTAGAGCACTTGCATCAGATCGCAGAGCACTTCCTTTTGACAAAGGAACTTCAAAACCCCCAAGTCCAGTAGTACCAGCAACAGGAGTCATTGGAACAGGCGCAGTAATTTCAGTTCCCTTTTGCAAGAATTTCTCCATCCATGAAATCTGCATTGGAAAATCCAAATCACTTAAAAAATATCTACTGGATAGAGCCACTTAAGAATTTAAGGGGAAAAAAGCGAAGCAAATAAGTCGGGCACATCAGAGAAAGTTATTACCGTCTAAAAGAATCTACAAGAAATGATGAAATCAATCTATCAATAATTCAGACCAATAGCTTTATCAAACAAGCTCATTTGCTGCATAAGTATACATGTTGTAAGGTACAAATGTAACCATCACTCACTCTCATTCTATGAATTATAATTATAAGTGTGTTAATATCTACAATGTGACTATTCGTTTATTTTAAACAAATCATACCACAGGAAATATAAGCTTTTCTGAAGTATAACGAATTGTACTTCATTTCAAATTATAATTTCATGCCAAGAGGTACTTTACTATTTTCAACTTTCTTTCTTTACTAGCTACTCAAGTAGGTAGGCAGTTATTCCAAATCCAACTCAGTCGAATATGATTCTGTAGAGGTGAAATTAAAAGTCATTCAAGAGAATCTTATTAGTGGAGTTACGGTAGTTATGAAACTATTGCAACTACAAGAGAAACCACTTAGGGGAAAAATGGGGCCTTCCTGATGGTAAAAGAATCGATGCCCACTAAAAAACACTTATTAAATTGACTTCAGCGTTATGGTTGTTAGAATTAGCTTTCTGTGGAAAAACTAAGCAAAATTAAACACACTAACTTCATAACAAGAACAACCAATTATCTCAGGCAGGCAAACAGCAAAAATTAGATATTTCCAATTCCTATCACTTGCCTTCTCATTCAGATCTCCAAGTGGCGGGCCATGAATCTTGCCTCCAGTATACGGAGCACCCATTGGAAACCTTTCAACTAACTGATGCACCATGAGGTCATCTAAACCATGCTTTTCATAACTCATAAATGCACCTAAAGCTCCCAGAAAGCCTTCATGTCGCAAAAACATTGCTTGTGCATCCCCATTAGACCTAAATGAAAAATTATATAAATTGCAAGTCAATATAGTAATTGTAGTCATTTACTTTAAAAGAATAAAATTAGTTAACTCAAACACTTAGGCATTATATGTACCAGAATTGAACGGCAAAAGAAATAGTGTCCATGGTATAAGCATGACCCCTGATAAAAAATCCTCCAAAAAATATTCTCTTCAACCGAAATCGTAATGCATTCAAGTAAGCTATCTACATGGATGAAAAGAACACGGGATTGTCAGATACTTGCTGGAAGAACAACAGGTAATTGAATAGAACAATAGTGTCCTGATAACACGTGTACTTCATAACTTTACAAATAGATGATATTCAATAAATAAACTAATACAAAGAACTTCATAACTTTACATGTCTAATTTATAAAACTTTAACATTTTTTTTAATAATGGAGTAGATAATTGGATAAGAACAGTTTTGCCAGCAGATATTTATGAACTAAAATGGATAAAATAATAATTGCCAGCTCACCTGGCCAATATTGTATGAAATCATCCGTAGAAGAGAGAGTGATATGTCTTCAGGTCTGTAGTTTTCAAGCTCCTTTGTTTCGGATATTGTTTTTCCAAAACTTGAAGCAATAGTAGAAGCCGACAGGCCAATCTAGAATCATTTAACACCAGAGAATACTCATATATGTTGATTGATAAAAAATTATCAACTTGTTCATATTTATCTACTTTATAAAGTTAATCTCTCTCTCTCTATACATATATATATGTATATATATATATATGTATGTATGTATGTATTTATATATGATGAACATTTATATATTAGAACAAGATCAACTGCAAAATTTACCTTAGAATAATCCAAACCACCATAAATGTCCCCAACAAGCATGTCAATAGTTCTGTTATCTCCTTTCTGGCTCAGCTCAAGCAACTCATCAAAGCTTGAATTCATTGCAACAGAACACCTTGTCAACAGTTTAAACATAGCAATAGAGCAAAATAATGACAAGTCTCGTGCAAATTACCTTTTGCACTTTGTTAACAGTCTTCCCAGGCCCCAATAAGTACCACCACCAACATTTGTCCCACTAACCCTCTCAAACTTCCCATCCCCATCAACCTATAAGAAATAAAAGAATGTATCATAACCTGTTAGCCTTTATCATGCATAGTCCAAAGAGATCAAAAGTGTGATAAAATTAGCAAACAAGAAAAATGTACCTTGATCATACTAACGCCCGATCCAACATTAACTAGAAGATAAGGGAACATATCATTATGGTCAATTTGAACAAACTCTTTCTGGCCCTCCATGTGTGTGAAAGCTTCATGACGAATTGCCTACTAAGAAGTGGTAGAACTTCTAATCAGAGATATCATGGGATAAAGAAAAATATATAGTATAGATCAGTCAAAAAGAATGAATGAGTAACGTAGCACAATCTGTTCACAAATTCCAAACTAAACAACGGAGCTTGATTTATAATTATAAGAAAGGACCAACAAAGTTCTCAATCAGATCTTGGTTAGTAGCAAAATATATTGATAAGTTAAGAAGGAAAACAGTAACAAGCAATTGTCAACTATAGCTATATAAAAACTTCTACATAAAATTTTACACTTGTTGCTTGAACCAAATTGTAAATATAATGGTAGTCAAGTCTAGCCAAGCAAAGTCAGACAGACTACTGTCTTCCTTTGTTAATTATTTATTTCTGATTATTCATTTGAATAAGTGAGATGCAGAATAACTATTCACAGAAACAATACATCCTCTGTAACACACTGGTTAAATAAAATGCATACAAAAAGAGAATTTTAAAACAGGCATCCACCTTAAGCAAGAAATTCGCTCCGGCCACAAGACAATCCATTTCATCTTCTTTGTCAAGACTAACCCCAAGTCTTTCTTTGAAAAGGTCAGTATACTTGTATGCTCCACCTCCAGTAGCCTTTGTCACAAAATGAATGCATTAGTCTAGTACTTCATAGCATCAAAGCAGAAGGAAGACAAGCAGAAAAGGGGGTGCAAAGGTATCCATTCTGACAACTTTCTAGAACTGGTAATGTTGCAATTACAAATAATACTACCAAAACAAATGAAATGAACAGAATAATCCTTGATATTGGTTTTTATGTGAGAGTAAAGCAAATCAGTTATCATTTTTACAATAATTACTAACACGTGTGATATGTAGCAAAAGGTTATAGCTTTATGCTTGCAATCTCATAAATTATAATTGATAATATGAAGAAAAGATATAATCCAAACAGAAAGAGATAAATCATAGCTTCTGGATAACCAAAAAAAAAACGAAGACTTAAAGTTACCTTAATTATGGCATTTTGATCAGCCCCAGCATCAGAGTAACGTGACTCCAACCCTATAACCAAGAGAAAAAGTCCATAATCATAAGTCCATAAAGTGGTACGGATGCGCTAAATTTTTTAAGCAATGTTGAATGTAATTGAATGAACACATAGAACTAACAAAATTACGAAATGGTATTTGAATGCACAGTACTATTATAGCGGACTATATACCACCACAGTGAAGCTGCTTTGAATGAATGAAATCTAAGCATTCATTGATCTTTCCTGTTTCAAACTTCACAAAGTGAAGCCTTCCACCAAGAATAGGAAAGCTTCTCCTGTTACCATTAGAAATCCCCAACCGCTCCTTCAAACTTTTCTTCCTTTTATCATCGTCTGATTGGCCTTCGTGTCTTGAAAAGTATACCAACTTTATCAGAGATCCTGCACATATGATAAAACAGATTCAGTTTCGGGCATATTTCTGATACTACAAGTTCTTTAAAAGATGACAGTTATTTTATGACTAAAAGAATGACATAAAAAACAAGAAGCAAGGAGAACAAAAAAAAATCTTGGGCTGAAAAAGGAAAGTTCCTTAAAATATGGCAGTTGTTTTATGGCAGATAGTGTACTAATTAACCCAAAATGCTAACTCTGATTCCCACATAAAAAAAGGAAATAAAACACAACAAAATCATGTATAGCCACAAAAGGAACAAAACAAAGATCATAATAACACAAACAATTTAATGAACAAAATGAAAAACAAAAACACCAAACTATGCATTAGCAATAATCATGATATCATTAATTGAAATATACGTACATACCTCCAATATCAAGAGCAAGGTGAGACAAATCATCAGATTGATTAGGCAACAAAATGGTGGGATACTTATCCTCCACATTTGATTGAATTTCAGCTTTGCTAACATCAAGTTGAGGCCTTGAACTCGATCTATGAATGGAATTACCCGAAGCAGGAGGCATGTCTTTTTCTCCCTGACCCTCTAAATGTAAGCGTTTGTTGTTCTCCTCAGACTCAGTTACCACCTTATTCTGTCCCTCTTCGTTAATTCCAATAACTTTTTGTTGTTCCTCTTCAACCAAATCAGCCATATTTATTTATTTATATTAAATAAATAAAAACTTACACACCACTCAAACAAACTCTCTCCTAATTAACCCCACCAAACTCCCTCCGCCACTTCCCTATCTATATTTGGCTACTGCTTACTGGTCCTATCCTACATTGAAACAAACAAACAACCAACATTAACTTTTTATTATCCACTCCTACTTCAATAAATAATAATAACAATAACACATACAGTATTAAATTAATTAAATACTCCATGCACAATGAAATAAAAACCCACAAAAAAAAATCTTAATAGTCGAGAGTCGAATATACATAAACTTTTTTATATATATTTTTATTTATATTTCATTTTACAGCAATAATTAATAACGATTGTATACCTAAAGATAACAAATTCGACAATTGAGAAGCCAATTTTACATAATTCTAAATAAATAAATAACATTTTTACAAATTGTGAATGGAGTTTCAATAATTTGACGATGAAGAAAAAAATATTTGACCAAAAAACGAAAGGCTGAGATTGAATAGTGCATCAACAAAGGAGGAAACGGGGGGTTTGGATTTGATAGAATTCAATTTATTTTAAGACCAAGTCCAACTTAGGGAATCGGAAACATGCGAGATTAGTAAAATGGTAAACGAAATTATCATGGTAATGATTATTGATAATAATTAACATAATACTACCTTGGAAAGCATGTGAGGATAATGAGAGAAGAGGAAAGTGCGGATAATGGAGATGGAGATACAATTCAAATGATCGAAGTTGTTGAGGGCGGCGCACGTGCCAGTGAAGACCAAGATCTATCGATCGCTTTTCGTCAGAGCTAAACTCTATTTCACTGGAACACGCGTCAATACAGCGCGTGGCCTTTTGCTTTCTAGTTATAGTTACTTACACTTGTAGTAGCGTTTATCGTCTGGGCAGCTCTATTCTATTATATCGATCCCTAGATTTGAGATTTGAGTAGCCTGTGTCTAAATATCAAATCTAGAATAGATCATACTCTTTTAAATTTAAATTTTAATATTAGATTAGGGTTAAAGTTTATCTATGTCTACAATAAAAACTTTCATTTATTTATTATGGAGATTAAATATTTAATTATTATTATTTTAATTATATTATATATTTTATATATATCATTTTAATATCAGATAAACTTATACGTATAGTCTGTGCATCTATATTTATTATAGTAAATTATTAGATTTATGTATAATTTATATTTTATAAAAATATACTTTTTGTTTGAATTACATATCAAATTCTTGCATTTACTTAATTAGGATATCAATAATCATCGATAATCTTTCTGTTAAGTATAAGTTTACTATTTTACTATATAATTTATATTTTTTAGAGATGTATTCACGTAATTAGAATATTGATAATCTTTCTATTAAAATCAGACAATCAAAATTTAAATTTCTAACAGTTTTTTTGTAAAAGTCTTTTAGTGAAAAGACGTGTCATTAATATAAAAGAAATAATAGAGGATAGATTGTGAGGAAGATACATGCACTTTGTTTGAATCACTGACCTAAATTCATGCATTCACACAATTAGGATATTGGTGATCGTTCTACCACAGTTTGAGTCAAAATTCAAGCTTGATTAATATTTGGAATTATTAAAAAGAATCTGTATTATTTTAAATTGTTTAATCTTTGATTCAATTATCAATATCACAAAGGCGTGAATGTTAGACTCTTTACAACTCGGACAAACACTTTGGTGAGTGTCTGCTTGTCTATCGGCGAGAGTCTTGTGGTGAGACTGTCCCCAACATACCAATATAAAAGAAATAAAAGAGGATGGATTGAGAGGAGGAGTCGAAGAGGTAAAGCATTTGAGAAGATTTTGGGGCTGGCCATACAACAAAGAGGTATGCAAACCTTTGAAGGTCTGATCTGTTTTCTCTTTTAGAAATTACGGGAATTCATCCTTGTATATTCGTAATAAAACACCAGATTTCTATCACAAAAATATGGTTCCCAAACAAAATCGGGTAGTATGATGCCAGCTTCAGTAAGGATAAAGTCGTGGACTTCCAAATATTACATATACATATTCTGATTGTATTGTGTGTACATATTTTAACAAAAATATATTATGTGATTCTCCTACAAACAAACCATGCAAATAACAAACTATTATGCAAATAACAAAACTAATATAGCTGCCGAGCTCCAATCAAGAAAAGTCTGACTAAAGAAGATGTTCTAATGACGTGCAACCAACTCATTAGCACCATTGGAGAATCATACTAATTATTTTATTTTTCATCATCATTCCTGCAATGGAAGAAATCATGCAGTGGCAGATTTGTCGCCAGTGGTTGTTGTTGTGCCTGCCTTAGCCGAGGCTCGCTTAGCTTCATAATCTTTAACAGCTGCTTTTATAGCATCCTCAGCAAGCATGCTGCAGTGAAGCTTAACAGGTGGGAGTGAAAGATGCTTTGCAATCTCACTGCAGAACATTAATTATGTGTCACTTCAAAAACTAACAACAGACAGACCGTAACAACCAGTCATGGAAGCATTACCAAAGCTAGAACCATGATCATCTAGAAGTAAGATTAAACCAGAAATGAAAAGTTCCAAACAAAACAACAAAAGATGCAAATATTCTCAAGCAGTCCTTAGATAAATTATTCATCAACTCGTTATTATCTAAAAGGAGATAAGGCAGAGGCATATATGAAAACAACTAAACCAAATCTTCCAACACCAAATGTTTGAAATCAAGGTAGGTTTGTTAGAATCAGTCACTGTTGTACTGTTTGTGCAAAATCATGGTGGCTTGCCGTGATTCTCACAAACTCACTGTGATGCCAAACATGCATTAAACCATCCAAATATATATTAAAACTGTAATTAACCAGCATATTTGCTTTCTACAACTATGACTCAGAATAACCAAAAACCCATTTTCTACATAATTCATTTACCATTTCTTCAATTTCAGGCACAAAAGCTGAAGTCTGAAGGTGAAGAATTGTAAAGCCTAGAGCTTAAAATTTGATGAGCAGGGGAAGGGGGGAAAAATAAAACTTGCTATAATTCAGAACAGTTTTCGTGCTTAAAATGGCATTTTTATCAATATCCAATATTCTCAAACGCATAACTATTCTCCACCCAATTAGAGCTTTGAAAAAGATAATATAATGAACAAATAAATCAAATAATACACAAATCATGGCAAGAACAAAAACAAAAACATACAACAAAAGAATTCAAGAATTCAAAGGCTACTCACGTGTTCTTAATGGTTAAAACCTCCTCCATTGGCTTTCCCTTAACCCATTCAGTAGCTGCAAAAGGAAAAAACTATGAATAAGAAACATAATTAATTAATCAAAGAACATAATAAGACGAAACCATTTGATAAAAAAGAATTGAAAATTCAAACACCCCAAAATGAACAAACCCTAACTAACACATAAAAAACAATCTACCGACGGAGGAGGAAGCAATAGCCGATCCACAACCGAATGTTTTAAATCGAGCATCGACGATTTTTCCGGTGTTCTCATCAACCCTAATCTGAAGCTTCATAACATCGCCACACGCCGGTGCACCGACAAGACCAGTACCTACTGTGGGATCGTTTTTATCGAAGGATCCAACATTTCGGGGATTATCGTAGTGGTCAACCACCCTTTCATGGTAGAATCGTGGAAGAACCCTGACGGCAGGAACTGGCGTTTCAAACGACGCCGTTGTAGTGAGTTTCTTCGCGCACGCTGCGATTCTCAACATTTTTTTCGTACGGTGGTAGATGTGGAAATTATGTAACTATAGGAGAAGGAAGAAAATAAATAAATAGGATTCGCTTTGAGGCGGTTTGGCTTTACCTACGTGGCTAGCTGAAATTCTCCCGAATACTTGGAAAATATAAAACCCAAATATTAGTTAAAAATATAATAAACCCAAATCCAGGTGAGCTTGTGAGAAACAGAAGGTGCGAAGAGTATATTTTTTGTGTGACAGTGGTTGAATGATACAGAAGGTAAACGGCAGAGGGAAGAATGTACTGGGAAGTAAATAATTCTATGCTTAATTGTAGATTTGGTTCCTTTAATTGGGAAAGTAGTCCTTTAATTTTGTTTTTCTACAGTTTTGGTCTCCAAATAGAATTTTGGTAAAAAACTTGATGAATTTTTATTTTATTTATTTATTTATTTAAGTCATATTATGTCTCAAGATCTCATTTGCAACAATTGTATCTTAAATCTGTGAATATAAATTGTGTAGTAGAACTTTAAAAAATAAAATTTCATTAAATTTTGGACCATAATTCTGAACCAAAACTGAAGAGAAATAAAATGGGAGGACTACTTTCGCGATAAAATAAAAAGACTAAAAAATAATTAAATCATAATATAAATGTACTTAAACTTAAGAATACCAGCCAACTCTTTATTAAATTAATTTTATTAAATAATTTTTAAATACATGACTATTGACTATTTCATCTTAAAAATTAAATAAAATTAATCAATAATAGTATTAGATTCATTTCTACTAAATTATTTAAAGGTTTAGCAACATGTTTTTCAATAAGTAAACAATGTATAAGTTTTTCAAGACACTTTTTTATTTGTTGAAATTGATGAGTCCTATTAATTTCATATAAAATCTATATAATTTAGTTGATTTAAAACGAACAAAAAAAGTGTGTTACAGAATTTATATTAGTGTTCCCTCTAATTAATAATGGTTTAATTAGTAAGTATAAGTTTACTATCTTGCCGGTTGAAGTTAAAAAGCAGCGCCTCAGCAACCTACTGCAGTGATTGATGGTTGGGGCTTGTGTTGCTGCTATGCCTCTTTAGAATAAGATACCGACTTCAGTGCTTTGGAGCTACTTTGCCTTAATGGCAATTGAAAAGTTGCCAGGAAATCAATTTTGGGAGAGAATATTATAGATTTTCACTGATCCAACTTGAAGATACAAGTAAGTTTACGAAAATTATATTTTGAGACATATATATTATTTTTAGGTGTTTAAATACACATGATATTTATTAACTATTCAAATTGCATTTAAATATGATATTTACAATTTGTGTTTAAATATATATATGAATAATATGTTAAATGACATTTAAAATTATAAATAGTTGTGTTCAATGGAGAATAATTAATGAGTTGTTATACCTTATTATATTAATTAACCATTTTTTATTCTTTCTTTGTTTCATTTTTTAACATTGTTCCGTAATAATAGGTTGTGTGAGAGCTTTAATTAATTCTTATTATTTAAAAAGGGCAGGAATATTTCCTAGTTGATGGAATAGTGGTATTGAATGTTAGTTATCTTGCTGATTGAATATTAGTTTTAGGTAGGTTAGCTGATTTTTAAAAAATATCTATCAAGGGATTAGGAGACATGAGAATCTTTCTTTGAAGTGTATTTGTTTAAAAAAAATAATACCTTTAGACTTTAGTGAATTAGTGTCATGGGATGGGAGCACTTTAAATAAAGTGTTTGTTTAGTTAGAGTTTGAGAAATTTTAATTATAAAATTCATGTTGTTTTAAATTAAATATGTCACCCTCTTTTTTAAATAAAATATATGTTTGATTAAAACACTTTTAAATTAAACATGTAATATTTTTTTTATTAAAAAAATTCATAATTTTTTTAAAAAATTTATAAGGATATAAAAAATATATATTTATAAAAATCAAAAATATATTTAATTTTAAAAATAATTTCTCCTCCCCCACACACTCCTTCATCCACGTTGCTTCTGCCTCTTTAATTGTATTCGCCTTGGATGATATTAAGGGGAAAATACATCAAATCCACAATGTTGTACTAGTATAACTTAACCTATGTTGTACTAGTATAAGTTAGATTACATTTTATTAAAAGGAACATGTTCGGTACATCACTACATCTTTCCTATACATATACAGATAAAAAACTTTTGTATTTAAAAAGAAAAATGCATTAAAACTTTTGTATTTAACTTTTTCAAAGTTTAAATATTGTTTCTTTCAATTTAAATTTTTTATTTTTTAATAAGTGCATTTATGACACTTGTTATTATAATAAATTTTATTTTATTTTATTTTAAATTATAAATTTACTAATATTTTATGTAATTTAAATATACTAGTCTACATTAATATTTTACATATTTAAAAACATTGTTATAAAGTAGAGTTCAAATAGGATAAGCATACTAGTCTACAATTTTTTTTACATATTTAAAAATATTGTTACAAAGTAGATTTCAAATAGGATGACCTACAAAGTGATTTTCCTAAAATTTCATATTAAACTTTAGATTAAAACTTAATTTAGTATGTTAACTTGTTAGTTTATCTGAATACACGTTAAATTATTATTTTTTAAATATTAATATAAAATAGTTGTTTAAATAAATTTATTAAATTTACAAATGGTCAGACAAGTCTTAAAAAATAAATTTATGACAAATAATAAATTAGTCATTTTTTTACACTTGCATCATATTTAATAAGGTGTGCCAACAAAAACTATTCTACGAAAAATATTGCGGAAATTAAAAGTAGAAAAGAAAAATTTGTAGACACTAAAAATAAAAATAAAATTTGTTTTTTAAAACTCAAAATTTAAAAAAAGTTAAAAATATATTTAAACTTAAAATCGGATCTCTATGGAGATTGAGGGCCGGTGAAAAAATACTCTCATTGTGGAGAACAAAGATAAGTGGCATTTTGACAATGGTATAGGTATGGCAATGAGACTAGTTTTGAACCCTCTCCCTCAAAGTTATATGATTTATAAGTAATAATTAAAGAAATGTGAATTTATAGATTTAAATGAAAGTAGAATTAAAAAGCAAAAACTCATTAATTTTGAATACATGATTAAACTTTAATTCTTTGTATTGATAATTCAATTCATAAAAAATGTCAATTTTTACAAAGAGATAAATACTTTTAGATTTTTAAAAGACCATTAGTCTTTGCATTTTTTCTCAATATCAATTTGAGCCTTTACTTAATATTAGTATTTGTTTTCTACTCAGATATTTTTTTTATTGTCTCCAATAAAATAAAATAAAATAAACCTCCTAAAACATCCGCTCTCTGTGTCTCCCTTTGATTCACCACACATAATTCAGCGGATTAGTTAATTATGTCGGTTCTAAAAAATATTTGAACTTCTAAATGAATTTTAAAATTGTAAGTAGTAGTGCCTCTATGATCTAAGTTAAGGATATTCGAAATATTTAATTTCTAAATATTTATTTAATACTTTATTTTATTTTTAATTAACTTTTATTATAAGTCAACCAATCTGGTGAAATTAGTCTTAGATCATTTAAGAAAATAATTTGAGTTGAGTGATTGAATCATTTTGATTAAATTGACGATTAAGTTTGCAATCGACGATTATTCCATCAAACTAATTTTAATTAAATTTAATCCAATCTGATTCATGCATGGTTTTATATATTAAATTTATTACATTTAATATCCACCAATCTTAAATATGAATATTTATAATCGAGGAAATTTATCGAGAAAAATAAAGGACTCAAACTTTTTGGAGTCATGCTTAATCCCAAGAACGTATATACAAACAGTAACAACTCCCCATACTATGCAATGAATTCATATATTTTGTGCAGAAATAGCAATCCAACTGTCCAATTTGGCAATTCAGCTTTTGAAAAAATTATGTTTGATACACTCGCATCATTTTCACCCAAAAAATAATTAACAATTGCATTCAATTTTCACAAATTTAATTCATTTACATACGTGTGGAGTGTGTCCGCTAATCAAACAATTATCTAAAAGGACAGGCAAAGCAACCACATTCAAAAATTTATGTGATTGTCTTGCAACAGTTATCCCTTCGCCACCATAAGACAAACATAGCTTATGTCATTATGCATTCTTATGCTGTTATTTCATATATGTATCCCTTTAATTAATTTTGCATTGTTTGCTGGTATACGTAACTGAATCATTTCCCTTCGTCAACATTGTTATAAAATATTATCTTTGATTAATGGATATTGTAGTAGATATTTTACATTTTTTCTTATAAATTAATGGAGATTTTCTAGCCGATGGAGAAGAGAATTGTACTGTGCATGTGCATCTCCTCCCCAATTGTACTTCCTACTTCTTTTTTTTTAAAAGACTATTTTGTCTTTTTTTTTTATTTTGTATAAAATCATCAAAAACATTTATCATTCTATTTCTTACTCTCACATTCAAAAATTACAAAATATTTCTAAATAATAACAAAGTGAGTTTTTTTGATATCTTCGAAAGTTTTGTTAAATTTGAAACTTTCGAAATTTAATTTTTCAGAAATATTTATCAATTTCGAAACTTTTAAAAAATATCAAATTTTCAAAATGATATTTTTCATGAACATCTGAAACTTTTAAAATTTTTGATAAATTTAAAAGTTCTGAGTGTGATTTTAAAAAACTGACAATTTTGGTATAATTTACAATTTTTTCAAAGTCTACATCATTGTGTATCAAGAGAATGAATTTCAAAAATTGACAATCAGTTGTAGAGGGTGAAGATTGTAGGTACTGATAAAACAAAATATAGTTGCTCAATCAGAACAACTCATGGATTATTACCATGTGCTTGTGAGTTGACAAAGTTGCAGATATCTGATAATGTTATCCCTTTAGATAACATTCACTTTTTTTTGAGAAATTTAAGCATTGAGCATGAATTGGAGGATGAAGAATCTTTATCAAATTATGACTTTTCAGAAGAGTTGGAAGCAATGAAAGCGTACATGAAGAAACACGATATTGTTGTTCAAAGGATATTCGGGGACAAAGGTGCGTGAACTTGTATTTCCACATATAACATCAATACTTGCACCACTAAAGAAAGTGAGAACCAAATGAGCTAGTAAAAGGAAAAAAGAATTTGATACTCCTCATGATGCTTCATATTAGAAGTACGTTGATGTCTCTCAAGAATATGCAAAGCAACCATCTCAACGTTCTACAAGGAAACCATCACAACGTTCTACAAATCAATCATCACAATACTCTACAAGGCAACCATTTAACATCCATTTTCCTACTTTTATACATTTGTATATTGAGGAGATAATAGATGTCGTGTCTGATGAAAATTGTAGGTTTCGCGCAATTGCAACATATTTAGGTTGGACTAAAGAATCTTGGCCTTTAGTTCTATCACAATTGGATAAAGATATTCATCTAAATCAAGACCTTTATTCTAATGTTTTTGATGACAATGTTGAATCAGTGCGAAACTCATTGAAATTACCGGATTTTGTGCTCAAGGAAAAGATAAGTGGATGTCTATACCGAACTTGAGTTACGTAATAGCAACACTATATAATGTCATATTGATGCCGTTGTCTCATAATATGAATATGAAATTCTTTCGCTAAACAAAACACCAACAAAAGAGTCTTATCTTCACTATTTACTAGCAATTGGATTCGTCAATGAAAATCATTGGGTACATGTAAAATTTATATGATTATTGTTGTTTATTAAATTAATATTTACTAATTTCTTGTTCAGATAAATTAATGTTTAATATTTTCTTGTTCATATCAAATTGAAGTCTGATTGTCCTTTGCCACCTACCTCACATGGGAAATTGCTTATGCAACATGTATGAAGCATTGGAAACACATTGATCCATCATTTATTAAATCAACTTGTATTTGATTGAATAAGATTAGAATATCTTGTATATCATTTATCATGGATTATTATAATATCATTTACGTTTTATCATTTATCAAATCATCTTATTTTATCATTTAGAATATCTTTTATTATGGATCAACTCAATAAAAAATCATAAATAACACAAAATATTAAGGCTTAATTGCAGTTTTGGTCCCCTTATTTTAGCTGAATCGCGAAAGTAGTCTCCCCATTTTGTTTCTCTCCAGTTTTGGTTCCCAAACAGAATTTTGATCCAAAACTTGATGAAATTTCATTTTTTTTAAAGTCGTACTACACCATTAATGATCATAGATTTCAGGTAGAATTGTTGCAAATGAGATCTTGAGGCATGATCTGACTTAAAGAAATGGGGACTAAAACTGCAATTAAGCCAAATATTAAAATAGAAATGCATGTTCAATATCTCAATCATACATAACACAATCACTAATCGTCGTACAAACGACTTAACTCACTTAATATCTCATTAACTTCACTAAATGGAGTTACCCAATTTATGACCTACGTACAAGCTCAACTACTTTACGGTCTCATGCAGATGATGGACCAACATGTACAGAAGATGGTGGACCACGTGCAACAATAGTAGGTGGACTCGAAGGTGCAACAGTAGATGGGGAGATGATCAGATGATGTGAAACACTTATGTACTATGCATAATAGTCTTCATTGACCTCTTCAGGAAAAGTCGCAACATGATATAGGCTCTGAAAGACTGGTACAAATTATTTCATAGTAGTCTGCTACACATAATCTATATTGTTTCACATCACGTGGAATGCACTGAATACGAACAAAATATTGAGGACATTGCTCCGAAAAATATGGGACTGAGACTCCACCACATCGAAGATATCTAGAAAACATCTAAATCGATACAAATGAATGATTAGCTCGATCATCATTATATAGTGTAAACACTACATCCTCGAGCAATAATGCATCAAATCTCCAATGATATGTCATCAATCCGCCTTCAACAATATGTTTTGCCATCTACCTAAATGCTCTTGGAAAATGTGTAGGAACCGTTCCTCTATCGCCTCGCTTACAAATCTTAGGGAAGTGTTCGTAAATCCAGCACTACAACATAAGTAACATCATAAAACAACACAACTTAATAAATAAATAATTACATAAATAAATGACACAACTTAATATAAATGATATACCTGTAATGGGATCATGTAACCTTCCAATTGTTGAGTGTCGTGAACAGCTCCATCTCCCAGATTATCATAAAAGAAAACCAATGTAGCGGTATCTCACAAATAGTCTCGACAACGATCTAAATCGATAAATAAACTAATGCATTTTGCCTCCACACGCGTATGTATTTTATTGGCGAAAATAATGTTGCCAACTAAATGCAACAAGTACATTATAGCCGCACACTCAAACTAACAAGTTTGAATAAGACGACTATATAAATCACGCAACCATTGCAATCTACATTGGGCACATTTATTATAATTAATCTTAGCTAATGTTTCATTCCATGTTGCACCTAAGTACTCATGTGCAGTTCTTGTAGCATTATTATTGTCCATATTCACAAGTGCATTAAAAAATTTACCATGGCGTGAGATGTGAAGGAGAGTCGCGCATCGTCTAACGTGATAGTCATCTCTTCAAATGGTAAATGAAATGAGTTGGTCTCCCTGTGCCATCTTTCAATAAATGTATATATCAGACCAACATCAACCATAGTGAGGTAAGCTGAAGACCAAGGTAGCGGCCCAGATACCTGAATCCAATGTTGTATAGGATCAGGCACATGAACTTCGACAAACTTCTTCAGCTTGAACCCATGAGTAATAGCGTTTAACGATCCACAATCCTGTCAGTAATTACATAAACATAATTAAATTGAATAAACATAATTAAATAAATTTAATTAAATTAACTGAAATTAAATAGATTTAAATAAACAATTAATTAAATAAATTTAAATAAACAATTAATTAAATAAATTTAAATAAAAAATCAATTAAATAAACATAATTAAATTAATTAAATAAACTTAAATAAAATAAATAATTAAATATAATTAAAAATTAATTAACATATACCACTCATTCCTATAGCCTCCAAGCCACGTGGTGTTCATACAGTGTCAACATATTTGTCACCATCGGTCCCCTGGGGAATTCGGTCTGCTGATCCTGCTCATCAATATCATCAACATGTGCAGCAACATCATGAATATCATCAGTATCATTAGCGTGTGCAACATAATGTTCCTTAGCATATGTGGAGGCTCAGGGACATCCTCATCCATCTGTACACGCTCAATAGGTTCAACGACATCATCCTTGACATTCTGTCTTTGACAACGCTGACTAATTGGACGATTGCTCCGTTCCGTCGTTTGTTTGATGTTGTTGATGAAATTCTCTATGAACCATCACCTCTATCACCTATCAAGTTGTGAATAATTTAGCCAAATGCACATCTCATTCTAGGCACTGCAATATATCAATATTAACAAAAATGAAAAAAAAAACTTATAAAAATAAAATAATATAAACTTCGAAACTTTCAAAATGTTCCTAAACTTTTGAAACATATTTCGGAAGTTTCATTGAATGTCAAACTTCCGAAACAACTTAGAAATTTTCTATGCATTCCAAAGTTTCGAAACTAGTTTTTTATATTTATGAATTTTTATATTTCGAAACTTTCACATTGTTAGAAAGTTTCGAATGTTTATGCATTTCAAAACTTTCAAGTTGATGGAAACTTTCAAAAGTTTCATGTTCATAGAAACTTTAAATTTTTTTGAAAAATACTAATTTGAATGTTTTGAAGGTTAGTCTTACTTTTCAATTTTGAAGGTTTCAAATATCAAAATTTTGGCAATTTGTGTTTCGGATATTTTAAACTTTCGAAGGAAATGAGTGAAATAACGGAAAGTAATTTTTTTTTTGTTGAGGTTTTGATAGATAACACTAGAGGTAAAATGATATTTTTCAGGAAAATGGGAGGTAAAAGTGGAGGGGTGCACGGTTAATTCTCGATTTAAGAATGTCATCTGTATGCTTTTCAGCAATAAATGTTGTATCCCTAAAAACATTATATGTTTTATTTTTAAAAACATAATTCTAGTTAAAAAATATGTATTTTCAAAAATTATAAAAATAATTATTTGATATTTTCATTGTTTTTAGAAATTTAGATAAATATTTACTATAAAAGTTTTTTATCTTTTTAAAATTTCTATGTGAAAAGAGACATGATGAGGGAATCACATCATAACATCAGCGATGGATGTAGGGATGACAATAAAATCCGCACCCGCGGGTATCCATCCAAACCCGCTTGATTTGGGCGGGAAAAACCTGCTTTAATTTGGTACGGGTGCGGATTTTCTCTGACATTAAAATTCGGGGGCGGGGCGGGTTTGAGGTGGTGATATCCACCCCGCCTCCGCACCTGAACTCGCCCTGCAAGTATTATTATTATTATAATTTTTTAATTTTATATACAAATACTTATTTAATATATTTAATATTTATTTAAAATATTAAAAATTATAATTTTATCTCTATATAAAATATTTTTAATTTTATTACTATTTAATAATAATTATTTTATTATAATAAATATAATTTTTAAATTTATAATTTTATATATTTGAGTGGGTGCGGGTGGAGAAACCCGAGATCCGCTGCAGACGATGATGGGTGCTTAAATTTAAATTCTACACCCGCTATAAAACGGAGACGGATGCAGGTTTTACCCAATTAGTCGGATACAGGTGTAGAGCAGGCGAAATCTGCCCCCGCCCCACCCCTTGCCATGTCTAGATGTTCGACACTACACTGTAAATAATATTGTTCCATTACATCCAAGATCTCCCATAAATCTCTGCTCCCACTTAATCTTATATTGACTTGTGTTGAGCATTAAATTACTTGCATGTATCACCTCTACAACCACAAAGTGTTGTCTTTCCATTCTACCAATCCAATTCGTTATCGGTTCACACCAGATCATTGACGCTGTCAATAAAAAATAAATCGACAAATGACATCTAGAGGACTATTGTGCAATATTGTGCAAATACACCTTAACATTCTATATTACTTGAGAATCAAAGTTAACATAACTTATAAACAATCACACTCACACTCGTCTACTCAACTACCAATACAATTTTTTTGTTTTTAAAAAAACTAAAAGAACTCAAACAAAACCCAAACAGCTCGTAATCAAAGGAATTCGGGTCCTTCCCGTTTCTAGAAATTATGCTATATCAAAACTAAACTTATAAACATCTTGACGTAATCAAGGGAACCTTTCACGTGTATTTTTTCTGAACCACTAGTATACCATGGCATAAACTTTTGAGTATTTTATTTTCTTACTATTTTTTTAAGCAATGCATGATTTTCATTAGTTATCTCAAATCACCTGACCTAATTAATTATCCGATAATTCTTTAGATGTTAGGTGTTGTCTTGATGCGTAGTAGTAAGTGTTTAATTGGATTTCTTTTCTACGACACAACTTTTTCGTACATTAATTAATTAGTTATCCAAATTACCAAAACCATATGTCTTTTTCAGTACTAAATAAAATATAAACCAACCATACCGAAGTCTCTAACCAATAAGATGCTCTTTTGCAATATTTTTTTAAGCCGTCTTCAACATCTTCAAGCTTATATATTATCTTCAACTTTAGAAAGTAAGATTATAGTGTACTTTTAAAAAATAAAGATGTATAACTGTATCTATAATAGTTGATAAAAAAATAAATTAATAATCAACGTTTTAAAAATTTCACATTTCATTAATAATAACAGAGATACACGATAATATGTCTTTTTGCTACTACTAGATTATTGTTACAATAATTAATAAATAATTTCTATATTTTGTTATTGAATACATTCATTTTTTAGGAATTTTTTAAATACACTTGTCATTTTAAAATAGAAACAGTTGTTTTTTATCTTAAAAAACTGTTTTAAAAATAATTGTTAGTTACCAAATATATTATTTAGTTGAGTCATATAAAATATTCAGCTACAAACCATATCGATACTTTATTTTGAATTCAGACTCATGGAAGTCTAGACCCTTCAAATAGACTCAATTTCTTGGTTATTATTTAAAAAGTTAGATGTAATTAAATAAATTGTGTTTCTTTTTCCATTTTCTCCCTAATAATAAATATATATTTTTATATTTATTATTAGAATGTTTGTTAAAAAAGGTATATTATAATGACTGCTATATATTTTGTAAAAAAATAATGGTTGTTTTATTATTAATTTATCTATTTATAATTTTAATAACAAATCTCTTTTTATATTAAAAAGAATCTCATCTCACAACTAAAGTTATTCTGCTTTTATTAAATTTCTTCTTTGAACAACATATTTTAAAATTTAAAATATAACGACATCAACCTGAAAAATAACAATTCCTATGTCTGACTTGTTTTTTTAATTGAATGAACTTAAATTCACAGTTATAACACAACACGAGGTATACTCTAAAACAACACTAAAATGCTACTTGGATAGAGATGTTGATGAGATATTCTCCGACCACGCCATCCAAAATGCCCCCACCCTGCTCTCATCAATATAAAAAAATGGTAATCAAATTGCTACTAAAATGCTACTCAATTTTTAAGTATATAACCTTTTTGAGAATTTTTTATATAAAACTCTTTTAGAATTTTTAACTCCATTATTTATTTTTATCAAACCATTTTTAATAATTATATATTTAGAGGAAGCACTACAATAAATTATAACATACTTCTTTTTATTCGATGTATTTTGAATTAAATCAATTAAATTATGTATATTTTATATGAAATTAATGAAACTCACCAATTCCAATGAAGTTGTGTTGAAAAATTTATTTTTTCTTACTCATTGAAAAACACGTTGCTAAACCTTTAAATAATTTAATAGAAACGAGTCTAATACTACTAGTGATTAATTTTATCTAATTTTTATAATGAAATAGTGATAAGCATCTCAAGAGCGTGATGATGATTAATATTTTAATAAATTAGGATAAACTTTATTTATTTTAATTTGGTTTGTATTAATTCTTAGTTTGCTATGATTTGGAATTGTAATAGTTTTATTATTGATTTAGTTTTAGTTATGTGTAAGTGAAGATACTTTACTTCCTTACATTAAGTTTATGTTAAAAATAAATAAAAGATGTAAGACCCATATGGGCCTAGAGAATGGTGTCACTTATGACCCATTTAGGTTTAGAGATAGACTTAGTATAAATAAGCATTTGTAACCTCATGGAAGGGCAGATTTTGAACATTGTTTTTGTGAGGCTTTGCTCTCTAGAGTTCTTGAAAGAATTCATCTAGAACTTATCAAGGTTGTTAACCCTTGTGGCGTTCTTATTGGTTTATCAATCGTTAGATTGTGGCACCATTTTGGTTCTTGGTTTCTTTGTTGAATAATAATATTGAGTTTCCTTTACATCAAACCCTAATACTCAAATTCTTCCAATTTTCGTGATCAGTAGCCTGCGTTCATATCTCGAGTTCTATATACTGGTTTTCGGTGATTCAAAAGCCTAACTTGCGTTTCAGAATGTCATCTTTCACCTCGTTTTGGAATCGGCCGAATCGGAGCTTCATAGCACCGTTTACCGCATTCTGCAGATATACACGATTTTCACTCAATTTTGTAAGTTTCCGACCTAGAACGATCCTTTAAGTAAACCATATGACTACTAGGTTCATATCAAATAGTCAACAATCATGTATGCAAAACTTATTTATAAATATTGTGAATGAAATTAATTGAATAAAAAGTTAACTCATATTCTAAGTTCAAGTAGATTCAACTTCAACGTCAAATTCTCATAAAATTAACCTCAGTAAATTCTAAAATCTGGAAAGAGGTGAAGTAAATATTTTCATAATTTGTATATTTACAAATACAAATATTATAACACAAAGTATGATTTTGGAAAATAATTAAACCTAAATCCTAAAACAAGTTGTTGATTTGTGGCTAATCACGTTTGTGTCGCTCCCTCTTATATGTACGTGTCACACTATGGTTTATATTATTTACTTCCCGGTACATCCTTCCCACTACCATTTCCCTTTCAATCTTCATCCAAACATTTTATTTTATTCATATAAATAAATTAACTTTCTTCACAACATTCAACCACTGTCACACAACCTTCTTCTGTTTCTTCTTCTTCTTCTTCTTCTTCAAATTTCTCACAAATACTTCTCTTTGCTTTGTTGTTCTTGTGGTCTCTCTCTCTCAATCTTCTTTACCTCTTAGACTCTCCATTATTTCTGTATTATCTCACTTTAAATGTAACTGCAACTACTTTTTCTTCTTCTTCTTTGGTTTGGTTTAACTTGCTCTTGTTCCTTTTTTTAAGTCTCTTTTCACAAAAATGTAATTTTGATTTTAGATTAAAGTACCCTTTTGCTTTTTTAATTAATGTCCGAATCCTCAAAAGTGTTCTAAACGAATCCCAAACAATGGTCTTATTCATGGAATCTCGTTAATCTTGCATTATACCTATTTCACTTTATGAACATTCTTCTAAGATATTCTAAACTATAGAAAAATGCAGGTTGTGATTATGGGTTTTCGTTAATTTTGCTGGATTTCCCTCCTTAGCTAGACATTCAAAATTGATATTTGATTAATTTCAATTTGAATTTTTAGTATGTAAAATTTAACATGTAAAATTATTGGAATGCTGCTAAGTTTTGTTCTATTTTGGTTTACCTTTGTTTCTTGGAGCTGAGTTTTGTATGGAGGATAATCTAGAGAGAATAGAAGGGTAGTTTTGGATCTTGGATTTGTTATGGCTGAGAAATAGTTTTCACTTTCAGCTTTGAGGAGAGTTTCTAAATTCTACACTTTTTGTTAAGTGTTTTTGACTATCTTTGAGTTTCAATTGAATATGTAAATCAAAAGTGCTTTTTATTCAATTAACTTTTTCATTTGTCATTCATTACAATATATTCAAAAGTTCTTCATAAATTCTTTGAAATGTAAATTATCATTTTTTGGATTCATTTATTCATTTTCTTCATTATGAGCAATCAACAAATGAACTACACTTTCTTCAAGCTTTTCTGTTTAGGATAGTATGTAAAATTCTGGTCTCCCTGCCCGACCGGAGTTAAATCGATATTTTCACCTATGCAACTTTAATCACTATTTTACCTCTAGAGCTCTCTTGAAAACTTAAGATCAATATTAATTCCTTACTATTCCAAATCTTTCATGGAAGAAACATTTGTTCCCTTCCGCGGGATTAAGAATGACTTTAAAGCAAGAATTATGTGCTACAAACAAGATTGGACCAGCGGATTCCGAGCAGGTGCAAGGTTTGTGATATAATTATAAAATACTATAAACTATAAACTTGTTTGTTCTGATGTTACAATTATAATCTTGGAAGTTTGTCTATAGTGTTTAACCAATAAGAAAATTTGTTAATGATTTAATTTGGTTGTTGTTTATAGGATCCTTGCACCAACTTTATATATATTTTTTGCTTCAGCAATTCCTGTTATTTCTTTTGGGGAGCAACTGGAGAGAAACACCGGTACACGAGTACTTTTCTTGCATTCAGTCACTTGGTATTCTTGTCATTGTTTGCTAACAAGTTATATAATGTTATACAGATGGAACTCTCACTGCTGTGCAGACTCTCGCATCAACAGCACTATGTGGTGTTGTACACTCAATTATTGGAGGCCAACCTCTCCTTATACTGGGTGTAGCCGAGCCAACGGTTCTAATGTATACATTCATGTATAACTTCGCTAAGGATCGAAAGGATTTGGGACACAAACTATTCCTACCTTGGACTGGATGGTATCTTTCGAACTCCTTAAATGGTTCACTTTTTATAGGGATTGAGCTGAAGTAATTTTCTCTATTTTTTGTTATAAACAATCTTTTAGGGTGTGTGTTTGGACTGCCCTGTTGCTCTTCTTGCTCGCTGTTCTCGGTGCGTGCTCCATAATCAACAGATTCACACGCCTTACCGGTGAACTATTTGGTCTGCTAATTGCAATGCTCTTTATGCAGCAGGCTATAAAGGTTAGTATGCATTGACAATGTAAGATTGGTAATCTATAACTTCTTTAACAGTTACCTATAATGTGAAACTATAATGTTTGATAAGAAGGTTAATAATCTGCATTTTATAGGGGCTTGTGGAAGAGTTTAGCGTGCCAAAGAGCCAGACAGAAGGTATCAATCAGAATGCACTCCAATCCTCTTGGCTGTTTGGCAATGGAATGTTTGCGTTAGTTTTGTCATTTGGCCTTCTTTTTACTGGGCTAGGAAGCCGTAAGGCTAGATCTTGGCGTTATGGGACAGGTACTGGCTATGCTTCTGAATTATAACAAAAAATAAATTGTAGTGAATTTTGATTCTCATTACAGGATGGACTGCAAGTTTAAGGTGACTTTAGTTAAATCAATTTCATATTTTCATGTCCTAAGGTGCTAGTTCTGTATTAATTAATAGTGTTTCCTTATGCATTCATCTACCTTTTTTTAGCAGTAAAATAACTTGTTTTATCAACATCTTCATTCTTCTATAATATGGTTATATTATAGGTTGGCTACGGGGATTTGTAGCTGATTACGGAGTCCCGCTAATGATTCTCCTATGGACTGGTGTGTCTTACATACCAGTCAACAATGTCCCGAGGGGAATCCCTAGGCGGCTTTTCAGTCCGAATCCATGGTCTCCTGGTGCATACACAAATTGGACTGTTGTCAAGGTGACTTTGATTATACAATGTGGATAATAATATTGTGTCACAGTACGGGAAGCCGTATTCTAACTTTCGCCTTGCAAAGAAGGCATGGCTTGTTGCTCATTTTTGTTACATTTTGCAGGAGATGTTGAATGTGCCTCCATTATACATTATTGGAGCATTTATACCAGCAACTATGATTGCTGTGCTTTACTACTTTGATCACAGTGTTGCATCACAACTCGCGCAGCAAAAGGAGTTCAATATAAGAAAACCTTCATCTTATCATTATGACTTACTTCTCCTCGGCTTTTTGGTATGTTTCGAAATACTTGGAAATCCATTGCAATGCCAATTAATACTTTCTACTCCATCTGGTCAATATTTCATTTATAATTCTTGTCGATTTTACTTTCCAGACCATATTGTGTGGGCTAATTGGAATCCCTCCTTCCAATGGTGTGATTCCACAATCTCCAATGCATACCAAGAGCTTAGCTACTCTAAAACATCAGGTAACATATTTCTTATTGGCCATTGAATACAGTACAATTCAATTGTCAACGATGGATCTTTATTTCCGGCTCATTTCTTCATTTTATTTGAGCATACAATTGTTTCTTTTTCAGATTTAACAGTGTCTAACCGTGTTTTAGTCTGCTTAGACTTAAATTCAGATTAATTTCAACTTTGGACATTTTGTTTATTATCATTTTAAAATATTCTCAAATATGACTTGTTGCTAAGTATGGACATTTTGTCGAGTCTTGGCTATTTTTTAACTGAGCTAATTGAATAGTATGGATTTTGTCCGGAATAGATTTTACGGCATAAGCTTGTATCAACTGCAAGAACAAGCATGCAGAAAAACATGAACCTGAGCCAGTTATACCAAAGTATGAAAGACGCATATGATGTAATGCAGACACCATTGGTTCCCCAAATGCCACCTACCTTGGTAAATGTAATCCTATGATTTCCAATTGATAGGCTATATGCGATCTTCTTTTTCCTATATCGTTGGTTTTGTTCTTCGAGCAGGGGCTGAGAGACCTGAAGGAATCTACCGTTGCACTGGCTTCAAGTCATGGATAC
Source organism: Cicer judaicum (assembly GCA_037974835.1). Classification (NCBI taxonomy): domain Eukaryota; kingdom Viridiplantae; phylum Streptophyta; class Magnoliopsida; order Fabales; family Fabaceae; genus Cicer; species Cicer judaicum. The sequence continues at coordinate 16,761,060 of JBBPBS010000276.1, forward strand.
ATTGATGCCCCTGTCGATGAAATTGTTTTTGATGTGAATAAGGATGTTGATGACCTTTTGCCGGTTGAAGTTAAAGAGCAGCGCCTCAGCAACCTACTGCAGTCATTGATGGTTGGGGCTTGTGTTGCTGCTATGCCTCTTTTGAAGAAGATACCGACATCAGTGCTTTGGGGTTACTTTGCCTTCATGGCAATTGAAAGCTTGCCAGGAAATCAGTTTTGGGAGAGAATATTGTACCTTTTCACTGCTCCAAGTCGAAGATACAAGTAAGTTTACAAAAATGATATTTGACACACATGTACATGATTTTTAGGTGTTTAAATATACATGATATTCATTAACTATTCAAATTGCGTTCAAATATGATTACCACAATTTGTGTTCAAATATACACCTGAAACTGTGGTTAATGACATTCAAAACCATAAATAATTGTGTTCAATGGAGGATGATTAATGAGTTGTCATACCTTGTTATATTAATTAACCAGTCACTGAAAGTAATTTATCATGTATTTGAACTGCTTAACCATCCAAATTATTGTCGAAATTTGTTGTCAAATTGTGTATCAAAATAACACAACAGGTAAGTTTATGTTCATGATTTTGAGAATTTATAAATCTAGGACTCATTGGTTTAAATACTTTGTCCAAAATTTTCTTCTTTTGTTTGTTTAAGTTTTTATAGTCAAGATTTATTGATAGTAATTAAAGACACCACCTATAAAGATCCTTACTAAAGTTATCACATGCTTGTGAGTGGTAACATTATATTTTATGAAATTGAAGATTTTCTCTTTCCCTTTCTAGATTGCTGGAGGAACACCATGCCACCTTTGTTGAGACTGTGCCTTTAAAAGCAATTGCCTTGTTTACTCTGTTCCAAACCGCTTACTTGCTTCTCTGCTTTGGCATAACCTGGATACCGATTGCCGGGGTCCTTTTTCCATTGTTAATCATGCTTCTTGTCCCGGTTCGGCAATATTTTCTTCCACATTTTTTCAAAGGAGCCCATCTTCAAGAGTTGGATGCAGCTGCATACGAGGAAGCACCTGCCATTGCTTTCAACATGTCCTTTGATGTAAGTGGTTTCAACCATATTAGTTTGAAGAGACAAACGAGATATTTTAGGAACTTAATTGATGGCTTATTCAAAATGTTAAAATCTTATCACATATCATGCAGGATGTAAGTAACCATGCAGCAACAGTCAATATCAGCGGTGGGGAAATTCTTGATGAAATTATTACAAGGAGTCGCGGAGAAATTCGTCGCACTCAAAGCTCAAAAGCATCGAGTTCAACTGCAACACCAATAGGAGATATAAGACCAGCTAATAGCCCACAAATGTTACGAAGAATTCCCAGCCCTCGAGTAACTGCATTGAGAGGGGAGAGCAGCCTAGGATCGAGCGGAAAGGAGTTAAAGTTAAAGCAAACACCTTGAAAAGATCTGAGTGGTTAGCATTCAAGCTAAAATGTATCTTTAGAACAAATTAATTTAAAGTAGTACTAAGTGATGCTCTACAGGTTACGTATTTTTGACAAAAAGTCACAGTCTTGATGTCTTTCTTTGTTTCATTTTTTAACCTTTTTACCGCTATAATAGGTTGTTTGACAGCTTTAATTAATCCTTACTAAATAAAAAGGGCAGGAATATTTCCAAGTTGATGGAATGGTGGTATTGAATGTTAGTTATGATGCTGATTGAATATTAGTTTTATGTAGGTTAGCTGATTTTTTTAAAATATCTATCAAGGGATTCGGAGACATGAAAATCTTTATTTGAAGTGTATTTGTTTTAAAAAATAATACCTTTAGATTTTAGTGTATTAGTGTCATGGGATGGGAGCACTTTAAATAAAGTGTTTGTTTAGTTAGAGTTCGAGGAATTTTACTTATAAAATTCATTTTAAAGTTGAGCTTTTTTATGTTTGAAAATGAACATATAAAAAATAAAGAATGTGGATTGGATAATATGTTAATAAAATACATTTTTTAAATGTATACTCTTTTCTTATAAGTAAAAATGGATTACAGAAAAATAATGTATTTAGTCTTACATCAATTTTTTTTAACCAGTTTTTATTTATATTTTTGGAACAGATGAAAAAGTTATTTGAATGATATGCTTATATTTAAGTTAATTATAAAAATTGTTGATGATAAGAATCTAAATTTAAATAGTAAATACACATACTACACAATGAATTTTACTCATCCCAAAAGGTAACAAAATGTTGTTTTCAAGTTTAGAAACTTGATTTTGTCTCAAACAATTAATGACAAAACATGCTACATCCAAAGGGTCATTTGTAACAGGGGTAACTTTGATGTCTAGAGTTAATAGTATACACACATGCATGATAGAACTTGACCATTTGTAATTATTTATTTATGCAAAAAGTGTACCTGAAGATGATTACAATATGATGACGATGAAAGCATACACTAGAGGGTATGAATGATATGATGTGTTAGGGTACTAGCTAGGCCTATGTTTTTCTTGGTTACAAAACAAGAGTCTCTATTGACAATTTTATGGACATTAGGTCCTACATATTTCATCTCAAGGTAAACACTTTACCTAATGTTATGAGCACTAGGCAGTGTCCTATCAAGGCTTTGCATCATCTCTTGCTTTCAATAATGGCATGAGGATAGATAGTACATTGATAGCCCTTTTTATCTGCATGCCTTGTCCTATGTCGTTCAAGATGCCTTATAGTAGGCCATTCAAATTCATTGTTAAGGCTTGAGAAAGTTAATTAAAAACAATTGCTAGTAAATTAAGTTGTAGACAATAGGATTATATATCTCTTTGTTTTGTAGTTACGTTAAAAGAGATATTGTTTTTCTTTTTTGTGACCTTAAATAAAGAAATTGTTGAGTCAAAATCTCTCTCAAATTATTTTAATGATAATAAAATTATTTAAAATATTATGATTGTGATTAATAATTAATCTATGTTTTTGAGTGAGTTCAGATAAGAGAACATATTATTTATCATTAAGATAAAAAAGGAGAAAAATCTGATTAAATAAATCAAGTATTCAAATATGGAGGATAGACATACAAGAAAATGAACCCCTAAGACGATGAACCATCAAAGTTGCAAAATATTCATCTTCACTGAAACAATGATTTTTATTTATAAAGAGAAGATAAATCAATATCAAAGAAGGAATAAATAAAACAATTTAAACAAAGAGGTCAGACGTCAAACGTCAGATTTTACATGTATGAGGACAAATTGTAAGAGGTTAATTAGTTTGATCATTAGTAAAAACTCACAAGTATGTGAAGACTGAATGTAGCCTTCATTAGATGAACTAGTATAAAAGTTGTGTGTGTCATCCTCTATACTTTCTCTTTTATGTATTTAGCTCAAATTTAAAGGCTTAAATTTCTGTCATCGGATTCTCATCCTCTCAAAGAGGATAGTCATTCAAAACATTTGAGAAATTTTTTAAACAACAATAAAACTAGATGATAGAAAATTTTTAGCCAAATAAAAAACTCGATTCAAAAAATAGAAAATAGTTTTAATTGCTTCCAAACACCAATATTAAAATTAATACAAATAAAAGATGTAGAAACTAAAAAAGATAAAGAAAAAAGAAAGATCACATGATATTTATACTACTTGTCTTCTGTGTAGAGTGCATCTAATCCCTATTCGACATGAATGTAAGTTTCTTTCTTTATTATAATATGAATGCTTACAAGATCCATCAACCATCGATTATAAGGCATGTACATCAATTTCTTTTTCCTAAACTCACAACCAAACTTTTTGAATAAACTTCAAGAACAATTTGAACCCTATTTACAATATGAAAACACTCCTCCAAACTTGCAGGATAAAATCATCTTAGCATAATCACAAACTCTAGTTTTGAAAAGAACCTCATTTCCAACACTTACACGATGCAATCAATTGTACCCCAATTGCATACTAATGAAACAATCATTCTATACAAAGGTACTCCGATATTATTTGATGTTTATCTCTCAAGAACTCAATCACACAATAATTGAATAAGAAAATACTTAATCTTTATTATTTTTATGAATGAATGATGAAGAATGAAAGAATGTGTTCAACTTTATAATGAAGGAACGGATAAATATTTAAAGAAACATGATTCAATTATGAAAAGACAATGCATGTAACTAAAATAATTGATTTTATATGAGTAAAAAAAATATTCGTAATTGTCAAAATTGAGGATCATGTGAATCAATTCAATATGTATGAATCAATTGATAAGTATTCCATAATCCATAATTTCAAGAGGTTTGCATGAATTGACTTATAACATGTACAAGTCGATTTATCAATTTTCAAGAGGTTTGATAAGTCGATTCACGTGTTCAAACATCTTAAAATAATTTTAAATTTTTTATAAATTGCTATGCAAACATATGAGTCGATATATGAAGTTAAAATTTACTTAAAAAATATTTTTGATGGAGTGAATGATGTGTAAACCTGTTTATGACAACCACTTGATGATATACATGATAAAATGAAGTTTCGAAGTAGTTTTCTGTTTTAAGAATTTTAGTGAATAAGAATAGTTCGAGAATCAACAAAAAAAATACAATTATATAACTAAAATATAATTTTGACATACATTAAAACATTAATATATTTAAAAAAAACTAGCAATAGTTGAAAATTTGACCTTGTTATTATATGTATATGTCACATTTGTAATATTAATTATCTTCAATTATTTGTTACTAAGAAGAAAGTTAATTACTATGTGTAGAGAATATTTGAATGCACTTTTGTGAAAGAAAGAAAAAAAGTAAACGTAGGCAATTGAATTGGTTGGAATATATTTCATGAAGTTCGAATATAATTGATTTTGTTTTTACAATAAATTATAATTTAAAGGTAAACTTATCCCTCCAAAATATTTTTTTTAATAATAAATTTATTATTCAACTCATTTTAAATATTAATCAAAATTTAAATAATTTTATATTTAACTCAATTCTAATCAAAATTAAATCAAACATACTCCTAATAGCAAGTAGTATCTCAACCTATCATATATATTAATTGGTATCCAATTCCTACTAAACTACTAGTGCAATACGGCAATACCTAATTCCGATCACTGCCTCTAAAAAATATAGACGTAGTGCATACGAGTGTGTGTGTGTATATATATATATATATATATATATATAATTAAGGATCTTCATCGACTCCGATTAACAAATTAATACAATCACAATTTTTATATTTCAACGGTATGAATGTAGAAAAACGATGACTGCATTAAATTTGATATGATAATTAAGATTTGGCCCTTTAATGAGAAGATATATAATTTTAGCTTATATATGGTCGAAGGTATAGATATGAATGACTATTGTTATAGATTTGAAAAGTGGCAGCCAATTTGATTGAGAAATGTAGATTGCCTACTTTGTAAAAAGAGCATGAGCATGCATGTTCATTTGAGATACTTTTAAAAGGTTGCTTCAGTTAATGGGATGAGGATTCGTGTAATCGATTAGGGCCCATCTCATAAGATAAATAACAAACATAACTTAGTGGAAAGCATACAATCTTTCCACTTTCCCATACGTACTTGCTACTACCGTCCAAAACTATACATCCATAATTAAATTATTTGCATAAACTACCATCCTCAATGTAAAAGTACAAGTATTTATTATATATATTAATTTTGATTAACTAAATTTTAATTCTATGATCTTTTAGAAAAATAATCAGACAAATTATTAGATATACAATCTAATTGATAATTATAATAGATTTATATTTCATTTTTAAATATCTGACTAAATGATTTGAGAAGTTCAATAAACTACGTTCATTACGTTTGTTAAATAATGCAATTTATTACGAGGATTAACACCCACCTATAAGCTAAAAATATTTGAATGGTAGGGACATATAGTATTTGAATGGTAGGGACATATAGAGTCCCCCTATACAATTTAGAACATCCCCAAACTAAGACGAATTAACGAAAAAAACGGTTGTGGAAATTAATGTTTAGACCAAATATTAATTTAAAAAGAAGGAAAGAGGCTTTAATATAATGTGAGATTTGAAATATAATCTCACACAAATCACACCTAAATCCATCACTATCCAAGATATGATTTCACTCTTTCATGTTTGTGTTTAAGATTAACTTTTTATTACTAATTTACACTTAAAAATATTTACTTTGATATCTATTTTAGAAATTATTAGACATTACAATTGTTATAAGCCATTATCAGGACGTTACAAAGTAAAATTGTAAAATTTAAATTTTGTAAAACTCATCGCAGAATGTCTCAAAAAATGGAAATCTTTTATACCAATTGTTATGAATATGAGTTAACAAATACAGAATGATAATGCAAAAACATGATAGAGAGAAAAAGGAATAAGAAAATGACATAAGATTTATCAAGGTTCAGAAAAATATTTCCTATATATTCTCACTGATTTTGAAAAATGGACGAATTAGACAATTAGAGTACAAAATTTTTCCAACTCTTAACTAGAATTCTTTAATGCTCTCACTTGGACTCTCACAAGCAACAAGTCATGCCACCGACGTAAAGGGATAGCTATCACAAATTCACAATAGCTTTTACAATGTTTAGGATGATCCACATGTATTTACAAGCTTTTTATTTATTTTTAGAGACCAAATATTCACAAGTTGTTTCAAATGATTATACAAATATTTTATATCTTAAAACAAGTCCAAATATGTTGTGAATAATTGTCAAAAAAAAAATGCTGTAAATAAGTTATTTTCAAACTCATTAAAAACCCCAAAATGCAAAATGCCAAGGTGTCTAGCTTTTTAAGGGACATGTATAAGTGTATATAAACCTAAAAAATTTGTACAATTTTTTTTTCTCTAGGAGAAATAATAAATACTATCATAAATTTTAAAAAATAAAAATACTATCACAAATTCATATACACAATTATGTATTTGAAATAACAATATCAAAATTTATTAGTTAAATTAAGATCGATATAATCTAATGAAAATCCAGCAATATGCCACTTTTATTTCTGTATTCTCAAACCCAGTTAAAAAGAACTTATAACATATTCTCCCTCTCAAACAAGGAACAAAATTCAAGTACAATTTTCATTTAAATCACATACCTTAATAATAATATAGTTATTTTTAATTGAAAATTGTTAGAATGTTACTTTTTCCCTTGTTTTGTAGATTATAACCATTCTGTCAACATTTCTGGTCTGTCAACTGCTGTTGTTTGTGAAACACAGAAGAAAAGAGTAATTGAATGAGTTACTCAAAGTCCACGTTCCATCCTTCTGAATTTGGTCCTAAAACATATACTTAAAATAAACAACTAAAAAGAATGTTGTTGCCAATGGTAACTTAGCAATTTAATTGAGCAGTGACACCATCTCCTTCTTAACTTCAACTCCAAACATAATTGATCCCATAATATCTGTCTCATCAACAAGATTAACACTTGATCCACATTTCATATCCTCTAGAAGAGAATCAATACTACACCCATCTTGAAACAAACTCTCAAAATCTGGGACATCATCAAAATCAGAACTTGGTACCAAACAACGATTGGGACAAAATTGTTGATGAGGTGTTTGAGACAGAGTGATTTGACTGGTTTTGTTTTTGAACAAAGTAGCATTAGTGGTAGATTTTCTTCTATAATCTTTTGGAGGGTTTTTGTCAAGGTTTAAGCTTTTGATGTATTCTTGTAGAAGAGTTCCTCTAGGGTACTTTGAACGACACTTTCTTTTGGTTGCATTCCAATGGTTTTTGATTGAGTTTTCAGTTCTTCCAGCTAATATTTTAGCTATCTCTGCCCATTTGTTTCCTATCTCTGAATGAGCTTTTATCAATATTTTGTCCTCTTCCTCACTCCATATGTCCTTCTGCAATAACACACATTTCAATAAACTATTTTTTAAAATGCTAAAAACTCGTTTTCATCATTTCTAAAAATGTCATTGTCTAAATGAAAATTCATCATATGATGGTGGATTGTTAAAATCTTATTGCAAATGTGTGTGTATTTGTACAATATCATTATTTCTATTTGTTAATTATATATAAATATTTCACGATGATTTGTGAAAATTACTTATAACTTATAGAATATAATTTCAAATATGAACGTATGTGATTGTTAATCCATGTGTTGACGAAAAATTTAAATATCTATTTTGAGAATTGAAATATAGTTATGTATAGAAAATGATAAATAAATTGGTACCTTAATGTCAGGTCTTAGATGATTATGCCATCTCTCTCTGCATTGTTTTCCTATTCTACCTGGGAATAACTGAGCAATATGAGACCATTTTCTCAATCCATATTTTTCAACCAGCTGAATCAACAACCTGTTTTTTCATACACAACAATACATAGCCGTTTGAGACCAAAATTCCAAAATAAAATTATATAATATAATGGAAAATATTTTTTTTACCTATCTTCTTGTACTGTCCATTGCCCTTTGACTATGTTGGACTTCTGAACTTTTTCTGTCTTTCTAGCATTGTTTCTGTTCATGCCAATTCTTTTGTAATAATTCATTGGTGATATGCATGAGATTTGATCAGGTACAACAAAATTCAAAGGTTTGGTTTCTTGAGAATTAATATTAAAGGGAAAATAATTTTGTTGGTTTGTAACCATCATTTCCACTTTATTATTATTTCTCTGAGAAATGTTCAAACCATAGTCTCCATATTAAAATTTGTCCATAACATAAGCATTACCACTACCATTATTCTCCAACAAATTAGGCTTGAAATCATAGGTAAAATTATCACAAGGATCAAAATTTATTGTTTGGACCCCGGAAACAGGACTGAAAAATGACCCATTCACATTAAACTTATTAATGTGATTAAAATCTTGCATGAATCTTTGAGATGAATTAGGAAACCCACCAAAAGTATTCTCATGATTTTTCATGTTGGGTTTTGTGTAGTAATTTTCTTGTGAATGTTGTGACTTCGAAGCATAGATTTGTGTAAGCTTTGTCTCAAGATCCATTGACATAAAGTGTAACAGAAAATAATTTGTGTCACACTTATGTTTCAAGTAACCTCGTTTGTGTCCCTAAATAGAAGAGGATCACACTAGAAGCATTTAATAACAAGGTAATTGATTTCAAGATCCAATGGTAAAAAAAAAATCAGATCTTAATATAATCTAACATATTTTTATTTTCATGTCTAAGTTGGTAACTGCCACTCATTTATAAAGACAATTATACTTTTTACGTTATGTTATTTACATTACATACTTAATTATTACGGTCAATGGTTTGTAGTGTAAGAATTTATCTGGTGTTGTGGCGGATCTTTAACTATAATGTGATTAAATTTTTAAAATTTTAATAGATAAATAAAAAGTATAATATTATATTGTATATAAGAATTTTAAGTTGTAAATTTAAAAAAAAATATATTAGAGAGAGATAATAAATCAAATTTTAGTTGATATTTTTAATAATTAAAAATTAGTTGGAATTTAGGTTGAAAATTTTATTTTATTATTATAGTAGTTGTTTTTATAATTTTTTTATAAATTATTTTTTCTGGATTTTAATAATAAAGATCTAGGTCATAATTTGATATACAAAATTGATGTATTTTGTTTTAGGGTTCGTCTTAAAGTTTTTGAAGTCACTATAATAATCTTAAAATTTTAAATTTGACAAAAAAAGATACAATTTTAATAATTAAAAAATTGATGAGGTGACATTTGTGTCAATTAATGTAGCGGTTTTATACAAGGTAATTAACAATGGTTGAATGAAGTAGGTCAAGACAAATGCAATGAGAAAATTTGACTAATCATTAGTGCAAGTTAATGAATTTTATTTCATGTATTACATACATGTAATTGGTTTGGTTAATGCTTGAGATGAATAAAACATAAAAACTGTAGACAAGCTTTTAGTGTTTATGGTCAAAAAGATTGAATGTCTTTGAATTTAGACTTTAGTGTGCTTCATACAAAGTGGGACGCTATAAATAAGAATTATGTCAATACTATTATACTAATTTAGACCACTTAAATTTTAGAAGTTTTATGCAAATAGTTTATTTCAAGTCAAACATTGATCTATATATTCTCTGGGGTTGTGTAATTTGGAAGGATTTTGAGAGAAGTATTCATACGACTCAAATTAATACGGTTTAAATTGAATTAATTTTTTATTAATATAAATTATAATTTATAATATATTATTTTAATAATAATATTATAAAATTATATTAATTTAACAAATTTGAAATAAAATATAATATATAATATACTAAAAATTAATATTACTATAATAACATAAATTAATTATGTTTATATTATATAAAATAGTAATAAAATATATCAATTTAGATACGTAAGTAATGAAAGTATATTTAATAAAATTTTATTTTCCCCCATTATTTTTCTCAAGGCTTAAATTAATTATTTTTAGAGATATTTTAATATCCACAAGGGATAAATTGAATTTTCTTTAAAACAAAAAGGAATATCTTGAATGACATTTGAAATTTTTGCAGAACAAATCAGTAATTTTCAATTTTTATGGGCAAGTTTGTCTTTGTATTTTTTCCGATGGTCATTTTGGACGTTTACTTTTGTAAAAAAATATTATAGACTATTTTTTCCCACAATACAAAAAATTTATAAATGTAGGATGGTTTTGTAAACTTCATTATCTTTTATTGGATATAGTTTAGTTCTTTTTCTTTTAAAGCAAAAATATCCAGAAACTACTTTTATCTTTCCCTGTAAAACTTCACCTTATTTTTGGACTTTGGGTCCTTTGTTGATGCGGTTTAGTGCAACGCTGACTACCAGTTTAACCCTTTTCGTCTTTTACACAAGTGTAATAGAAAAATGGCTTAAATATAATTTTATTTTTTATTAAATATATATATATATATATTTTTTTATTTATTTATTCATAATTAATATTTTATTAGTAGTGTATCTTAGTAATATTCATCATAATTTTTTTAAATAGTTGTATAATTATTATTATGAACTATTGAGATCAAATATTAAATCATTTGTAAAATTTAGTGTGCAATTTTAATAAGAATGAAGTAAAAATACAATAAATATTGATAAATATCATTTATTTTAAAGAATTTACATATATTTTATATATTTTAAGACATGTAATTTTTTTAAAGTGTAAGTCTATATTATTAAATTAAATGAATGTTTTTTTTTCTAATATTGCAAAGTATACATATCGGCAAATGTTAAAAGGAATTTTCATTATCAGAGTTATAATTTTTGTGGTGATTATGATAAAAACTAAAACACACCTTTATAAGATGTACGGTGAAATAAATTAAAATAAAAATAAAAATAAATGATTTAAACAAAAAACATAAAAATTATATTTAAACTTAGAAAAATCGAAGCCTCCACGGAGGCAACTGCCCACACTACATTACACTGAGAATGTTGCACAGACTTGGCTGTTGATTTATTTTGCTAAAAGCCTAAAACACGAGATCCACACATGGTGAGAAAAAAACAATGCTGAACATATTTATTTGGTGTATTTGTTTTGTAATGCCTAGTTACAAGGTATAAAAATTGAAGTAATAATGTTAAAGTTTTCAAAATTATATAAACTAAGGGACTGCAATAAATAATAAATCATTAAAAAAAATTAATGTTATGAAATCTCAAAAAAGTATTTTTACAATTGAAAATTTTTAATAATTAAAATATCTAAAATTAGGTAAATAGTATCTAATTCTGACATAAAATGCAATGTAAACATTATGTCTACTTATTCTTGATCAATTAACCTAATCGAAGGAAATCACTCTTCTTAATGGTGGTAGGACTTCTTAACTCTCGACGTCTTCAACGGTCTTAGTATCTGAAAACAACACTTTAATGATATACAAAATCCCAGTGAATAATACACACAATTTCAAAACAAGTATTATTCTCAACTTGAGCAATAATCGGAAAAGTCGATCATGGCACCCACCTTCATCTAAAAATATTTTTTAAAACTATTCGTGATATAACTAAGATTTATCTATAATGACCGACTCCTTCCAATAATTAATAAAAACTCATCAATTAAATTAACGATAATACACATCTATTATAATCAAATAACTCTAATATACAGATTTATTATGCAGAAAATAATCAATCAAATCAATGATGGAGATATACTACTTATGCAAAGTGAGTATTATGTAATCAGGTGGAACACCATCTCATCCAGTGTGGGGTACAAGTCTCATCTGCGTAGAGTTTAAACCTCATCTCTTTGTGAAGTTTAATACTCATCCATATGTGGAGTTTAAACATCATCTCTTTGTGAAGTTTAATACTCATCCATATGTGGAGTTTAAACCTCATCTCTTTGTGAAATTTAAAACTCATCAATATGTGGGGTCTAAGACCCATCCATGTGGAGTTTAAACCTCGTCTCTTTGTGAAGTTTAATACTCATTCATGTGTTTTTTAAACTTTATCTCTTGGTGAAGTTTAAAATTCATCAATATGTGGGTCCAAGACCCATTCATGTGGAGTTTAAACCTCATCTCTTCGTGAAGTTTAATATTTATCCATGTGTTGTTTAAACTTCATCTCTTTGTGTTAGTTACTATTATATTGTATGTATTTATAAATTTTTGGTGATAGTTACTATTATATTGTGTTATTTTAATTTTTAATAATAATAATAATAATAATAATAATAAAAGCATGAATCGGAAACTTTGAAAAAAAAAATTTCATGGCTTAGGTTGAAATAGCAAGTTCCCAACTTTTGGGGCTTAACTTTCTCCACTTCTACCGATAAAAAATAAAATAAATAAAACGGACGTCTTGTATTCATAAAACGCTATGCAATATAAAAAAGGATTTAGGAAAGAAAAATGAAGGAATTCAAGAAGGAGTTAGTGATTCATCCCATCAAGTGTGCACATTTGGAGAAAATATTGTGTGAGAATTTTAATAACGACACTTATATCGGTAAGGGCATCACTTCAATTATAGACATGTATGATTGTGTTTATTTTGGAATTTGTGAGATTAAACATATACTATGCTGAAATACTTTTATCAAATTTTGAAAAATAAATATGGTGTGACATGTTATTATAATGGTTATGTCGAACATATTCAAATTGTGGAAAATAAAAGTTATGTGATATGTTGTTATAATGGTTGTGTTGAAGATATTTAAAGTGTGAAGAACAAATGTTATGTGATATGTTATTACAATGGTTGTGTTGAACATGTTCAAAGTTAGTCTCACATTCATGCATTCATGCATTCATTCATAGTTGTATGGTGTTGCTTGGCCCACGAACCCTTACGGGGAGATGATATTTCGGAATCATTATATTGACATATATATTAAGTAAGAAGGTCTGATTGGGTATGATATCTCGTGGTCGTTTGGGTGAAACAATATTAGTAATGATATAGATATTATACTGATTAAATGTGTATATAATTGTATCTCCTGGTCGTTAGGCGAAACAATGTTATTAACTACGTAGACATTATACGGTTATATTGTTATTGTATCTTTGTGGTTTGAGTGAAATAATACTATTAATTATATATCTATTGTACTACTTTATTTTATTGTTATTTATTTATTATTTATTGATAAGTATTTTGGAGATGACCCTTACCGTTGACAGGACGTTATGCTTGAGCAAATAATGTTACGATCAACCTAATAGGAGAAATGTGAGGAAGTACAGTAGCATGCAGTTAGAGGCTCTGAGATACTTTTGTGTCGGGGTTAGACTTGTTGGATGAGTTTTCCACAAGTCCAAAGTTCATGACCAACTAGGATTTATGAGTTTTGGCTCGAGGAGTTTCTTTTGTTTAACGTATTAAATTTACTTTTAGTAATTGCAAATACTTTGATTCATTATTTTTGAAAATATAACTAAAAGTGTTATTAATTGAAGTTAAGGTAAATGGGTATTTAGTATAATCATAAATAAATAAAAACGAATTTATATTTTTACGTTTAGAATTTCGTTAGTTAATGTCTCGAAAAAGCGGGATGTTATAAGTGGTATCAGACCAGTTCGATCGATCTAGATTGGACTATGGGTTAGTGGATAGTTTATAGTCTTATTAGTGTTGGTCATATGTCTCAGAAGTCCTCAAGAGATGGTGTGTGAGTTTATGCACCACTTGAATCTTGATCGAAATATTTCTTCACCTAAACATTGTGTGCATATTGTACAAGAACACAAATCACGTTCTTAATTAATTTGTCAGAGTGATGCGACGGAAGCGTGGTTGAAACTTAGTGGATTTGTGATATAGAGATTGCAATTAAGATTGTATATTAGTTAATGTTCGAAAACTTTAGGAGAAGAAAATTATCGAGGGAACAAAATAAATGATTGAGTCGTGTTCAATTCGACATGTAAAATATTAGTTGTGAATTTAATGATAATCATATTCATGAAACTAAACGATTATGATACTATTAACTAGTTTTGGATTGATGTAAAGTTATTACTAGTTGTATGATTGAGTAAGTATAAACATAGAGTAAAAATATGTATTTTATAACCAAGAATTCAAATTTGTGAAGCTTGTGAATACTTGTAGGATATGATAACATAAGTTTCAACTTTTATGTTTAATAGTACCATACATTAAATAAATGAGAATGATTTGAAGCGATCAATCATATACTTGATCAAAGATCTCAATGTAGGTGATATTAATTATTGGTTATTTTGGGATGAATAGAAAAAATGGTGTTGTTTGACCGAGGTTGTGGTGAATTAAAGATGTTGAGGTTGAAGAGTACATTAGAGACGGTAATTTTAAATGGTATGTTAAGAATGAAATTTTTTAATTAAAGAGATGGTTTGTGTTTATGAGTTGTAGTTGATGAGGAAGTGATATTAAACCATAAGGGAGTGAGAATTTAAGTAGTAAATCATATGAATTAGATTTTTAGCCATAAGAGCAACAGTGAATTAAAAAAAATATTTTGGCAATAATTCAAGTTGAATTTAGTTAGAGTATTGGATCTAAAATATTGAACATTAAAAATAAGAACACTTTATAGTGGTTTGAGAACGATGACACGTTTGGTATATTCGTGGAAAGTTGTCACAAATGTTTGACTCTCTAACATGTATTGAGATTATGATTATAAACAAAATCTTGTGTGGCATAGGTTTAAGTCTGAAGAGGACTTGAAGCTTTCTTGGTAGGATTAGAGTAATATCAAACTTAGTGAATGTGATTTTAGAGTGGTAAATTGGTAGAATAATGTTGAGGATGTTAGGTTTCATGAATTTTGAAATAATTGCAGCATGATAGATAAGATTTTCTCGAAGGATAAGATAAATGTGTTATATCTAGGAACTTTTTAGTGTCACTTTCAATGACGAAATTATTTTTAAGTTGATATACTGTAAAAATAATAATAATAATAATAATAATAATAATAATAATAAAAGCATGAATCGGAAATATTTAAAAAAAGAAATTTTATGGCTTAGGTTGAAATACCTACCTCTATTAAAATGAAGAAATTCAAAGAGTTAGTGATTCATCCCAACAAGTGTAGCACAACATGATAATTTTAATAACGATACTTATATCGGTAAGGTCATCACTCCAATTATAGACATGTATGATTGTGTTTATTTTGAAATTTGTGAGATTAAACATATACTAATGCTAAAATGCTTTTATCAAATTTTGCAAAATAAATATGATGTGATATGTTATTATAATAGTTATGTTGAACATATTCAAAGTGTGAAAAATAAATATTATATAATATGTTGTTATAATGGTTGTGTTGAAGATATTTAAAGTGTGAAGAATAAATGTTATGTGATATATTGTTACAATTGTTGTCTTGAACATATTCAAAGTGTGAAGAATAAATGTTTTGTGATATGTCGTTAATAAGTTAATCTCGCATTATATTAATGATTTAGTAAAGTGTCCACATTCAAGCATTCACTCATAGTTGTATGGTGATGCGTCCATAATTGATTAGAGCTCACATATCCTAGTGGGGATTTTGAAGCCCTTGCAGGGAGGCGATATCGGACTTGCAGATATTACAGAATCATTACATTGATATATAGATTAAGTAATAAAATCTATTTGAATATACATTAATTAAAATATAATTAGTGTTTTATTAAAATAACCGATACATTATATCTCCTAGTCATTTGGGATATAGATATTATCTCAAAAAAAATTTATATGAATCTCTTGATTAGTGTTTTACTAAGTATGTGATACTGTACTTCTATATTTTTATTATTACCGTACTTCTTGGTCGTTTTGGTAAATAATAGTATTAATGATATAGAAATCCTAATGTTATATTTTTTTTTTATCGTACTTCGGTTGTTTGTAGGGATGAATTAATAGTATTAAGTAATGTTATATTTACATCCAAGACACTCTTCATATTGCAGCTTTTGCTTCAGCTTGTGTTTCCAAAAGAACGTTTAGTCTTTTATTTTGTTTCAAGTTAGTTCTTTTAATAATATTTACATCGTTGGACCACTTTCATTTCACACCCATTTCCAATACAAATTTGAAAATATGATCACTCAAAAAGGCAAATTCTAATATTGACTCATCAAAAATAATATACAAATAACAGTTAAGATCCTTGATCCATCAAAATAACATCAAAATTAAGATGATTCTATAAATGAATTTTCATCTAAGATTGTAACCTCTTTTTAGTCAATAGGAGCCTAATTGTGTTGCCGAGCAATGGAACATTCTTTTTTAGTATATATTTAATGACCATGCATGTAAATCTGTAACAAGTAGATGGAAAATGAATATTGGTACAAATGTATAAACATTTGTAAATATAAAAGAATAACTTAACTTATAAAAGATAAAGAACTAACTCCACACAAAAATTAAGATTATCAAAACTTTGATGCAGCAACATTTGTAATGTAAATACAGGTCGGTTTGTGAAAACATTGGGCAAGTGACATAACTCTGACATTACCAAGCAGAAGAACTTGCATAGTGTCTACCAAAACAGTGATGACATACTGAATGCTTGTAAGAGAACGATACATCAAAATCACACCTTGATGTGGAAATATTTTAATGTAACAGAACCAAGGCAGTTACTCAGACATAAATAATGAAATCCACACGGTAACTTTTTTCAAAAAGAAAAAGCGTGGCATGTGGTCAAGAAAGGCAATCCTCATATTCCTATCTCACCTAAGAAATTCAGAATTTGTGATGCAACTAGAAAAAAAAAATTACCATTAAAAATTAAGCTGTCTTTGGCTTTGACTTAATTCGCTTCACCCTCGAATAGAGGAAAACACCAGCAAGTGCTATTGCAGTGCCTATAAAAAAAATATATAGAAAAAATCTCAGCCATGTCAGTGTGAAGGGATGTGTTAAGAAACTTCACAGTAAGAATCTTCAAATATTTTCCAGTTGAAACCAGAAAGAAGAAATCTTACCAAAAGCATTCACAGGAGACACAGGTGTTTTGAAGATGATGACAGAGCTAACAATGACCACGACCCGCTTCACACAATTGCCAACGGAATGGGTAACAGGTGATACCCTCTGCAATATCATGTAAGAAACCTGCAAGCCCATTCACAGAAAAAGATTACTATATCATTAAGATATACAGAAACCTTTAAACATTACAAACGGAATACATGTAAAAAATTATAGTATAAGCAAAAGCTTAATATAAGACCCAAGTTAGTAGCAAAACATCATAGCATTGCTTTCTCTTTCATTCATTTTTTTCTAATGATGATCATTTGCTTCGTGTCAACATTTCTTCTCGGGAAGTCTAGAACAACTGTTTATTTTTTTAAAGTACACATTTTTCAAGATAAAACAAGTCATTTTCTTGTTAAAATGGTCAACACACTAAAAGATAAGGGGAAACTACAAAAATTATTTTAATTACAAAGGAAGCCCACTCCAAAAATCACATGCTTTCCACGAGACTGTTAGAACATGCAACGTGCAGCAAGTAAAAACCCCTACGTGTAAGTTGCAAATTCAATGCATTCCACACTAACATAAAATAGAGGGGTACAATTAAGCATAGAACATGAAAACAGAAAACTCACTTGCTGATATGCATGGAAACAGAGTGCAGCAAGAAGAGATCTGGTGTACACTTGTCTAACATTTAAGCCCTGTGGAGAAAAATAATGCGATAACATATTAGCAAGCTCAATACAATAATATCTTTTTAGAGTACCGATGATAGCAGCAATCCTACTACTTTAACCAACAAGATACTCACAGCAGATTGCAGGTAAGCAGGGGTAAATTTGACCCCCTCCGTAAAAATAGCCACAGGTGCTAACATGAAGAAGGACATTATTGTTATTATAGAGAAGAGAGTTATGTTGTCCAAGGATTCCTGCGAAAAACAAAATGCTTGTCAATTTCTAATCTTTTCTAAGCATAAAAGGGATTCATAAAATAAAATGCCTGCTGGATCGCAAAAATTAATATCAACAACACAATATCCAAAACACTAGGAAGTGTCCGCAGATCATTACCTCTTGCTTAACCATGACCTTTTTGCTAAGAACGTTACGTGATTGGTTTGTCACATTGGAAGCCATTGCACTCCAAAATCCAGCCCTATTCAATATTCCACAATAGCGTATTAGAATCCACATGACCTAATCTTTAGTTTCCAAACAGTGCCACATCCCTTTTCCAGTCCATCTAGAAGGAACATAACACAGAGCAGAACTTACCAATTGAAAGAGGCCTCAGTAACAGACGCTAGGGCAACTCCACCAACAATAGGCAGGAGGGAACCAACCACCCAAGGTGTAGGCATCTGTCCGAAAGTAAAACAAGGGATTAACATAGGAGAACATCACCTCTAAATACATTAAATGTATTTATTTTTTCTCACCAGATACAATACAAAAGCTAGACAACTATCAAAGAAATATGCGATTAGAGTTTAAAAAAAGTCTGCAACCGCAATTGTGGTGCAACATCAAGATTTTCGATGTCCTTGTGAGTGCAAAACTCCCTAATATCAAAGATCGCAATCGAAATCATGGTTTAAAACCTATGAAGCACGGATACAAACACTAAATATGATATTGACACGTAGATACCATTAATAATTTTAAAAAAATGAAAGTGATTGACGTAAGCACATTTGTTGGCATCCAACACCGAACACACATTCAATACGAAGTGTCACAAAGTACTAGACAGTTAAAAAACTTCCTTGTTTGATATCAATGATCATTAAATTTACTATGGATAAATACAATAAGCAAGTAAAAAGAAGGAAAAAAAAATAGCATTCTAACCTCTCCAAGGAACATAGCAGAAAGGATGACCGAAAAGAAAGGCTCCATAGCTTTAATGGTGTGAGTGAATGAAACAGCCACCTTTCCAAGACTCATATTGGTGAAAAGGTTCCCCAAAGTATGCACCACAGCAAGTGGCAATATCGCTGCAAGCTGCAAACAAATAACTCAGACAAAAACATGAATACATGATCAAGTATAAACAACACATAACTCAATAATACTAATAGATGATTTAATTAATAAAGCACATATTAAAATACCATAGCGCCATTGATTTTGGGCCTCTTGTAGAGATTAAAAGCCCACATAAATGTTACAAGAACAGTCCCAACAGCAAATTGAATTACAGTAACGGTTACAGGGAAATGACACGCTTTCAAAACCTGCAAAGAAAATCAAGTTCAAAATAGTGAAATACTCGTCAGCATTGGCAATTATACAATTTTCCACAATACAAATAAATAAACAAAACGATTATTATCGAAAGTAACGGTGAGAAATAGATCTATGGAAAGTACCTGTTTATTGTAAATATTGAAGTAGATATTGAAGAGGTACCATAAGCCAAACAACGATCCAAGTTGAAGAGTCTTAATCAACGAACTAGAATCGGCGGATTCGCCGGCGGATTCGGGAACGGAAGTAGCTCTAGGAGGAGAGAGATCGGAGGTTGAAAGGAGAGGAAGAGGTCTGAATTTGAAAGAAGAGGAAGGAGAAATGGACCAAGATTGACGAGTGAATGAAGAGGAAGAGGAAGCGGCATTGGGATTGACGGCGTCGTTAGATTTGGCGGAGAGACGGAGGTTAAGGGAACGTGTGGAACGGTTATTGATGTTACGGAGAGGAAGAGAAGGAGAGAGAGTGAAAGCCGCGGTCTGCATTTTGAAGATCTGAAACGGAAGAGTAGACGCGGTTCTCTCTTCTGTGTATTAAGTGAAAGAGTGATTTTAAGTTTGTGAATGAAAAGTATTAAGGGAGAGAATATCCCTCGTGTTGTCCGCCACCAGCAACAAGGTTTGGTGTGGGAGTAGGTAAACAAAGTACCTAATATTACTACACTGTTCGATTGCGCCACTCTCTGATTTCAAACCCAATATACTGCTAATAAATTCTTTTAAAGAAAAAACCAATAATCATTTCTTTTTTCAAGTATTTTTACCTTTAATTTTATCTTTTATTTAAATTAGTTTGGAGACTTTCTTAAAAAAAATGTCCTTTTTTATAACATTCTTTTTATATTTTAGTTCAATTAATTATTTTTTTATAAACATTCTCCTACTAATTTATATATTTTTTTTCAATTAGCTAAAAAAAAATATTATTTGTAACAAAATAAATGAATGCTATATTAAAAATATAATTAAATTCTCTCTTAAATATAAAATTGTAAAAATAATATTAATTATTAATAAATTTAATATTGATATTGATATTGACTTTATTAATTTTTATTTATAAAAAAATCTTAGATATTGCAATTTGATCAAATGAATCAAATATTTAGAAGGGATGTAACATAATTTATTTTACTTTTTTAATTAAATAATTTTTTTAAAATATCTGTACTTATTAATAATATTAAAGGATACTAAATTTTGATATTATATTTTTGGTTAATTTTATGATTAATTTATATTATTTTATTTATAATCTTACCTTTTTATTTTAAAAAGTATAACAACCTCACATACTAAATCAGAAAAGAAGTACTTTTGAAACTACGTTCCAATATATCAAAATCATATGTGTCACTGTATTTATAAAACTAATTTCTTTTTTATGAATTAAATACCTGAATATTTTAGATGTTTGTATAGTTTTGTAATTTCTATTGTTTTTTATTTCATAAATTAAATGTCATTGTAAATCTATATATAATTATAGCGTTTAAAATTTAAATCTAAAATAATACATTCGATTTAATAATATTAGTATTTATATGTTAAATTGGAATTAGTGACTAACTTCTTTTGTTTTTATCTAGCGTCTAATGAAAGGCATAATAATTATCACAGTAGTAGACAAAAAATAGAAAATGAAATAGTGATTCTAAAATGGACGGGGAAAGAGAGACAAAGAAAATATCAAATGAATTGTGAATCTAAAATGCCTGCCACAAAAAACAAATCTTAAATGCCAGATGTATCGCCGATATTTATTTTATTGGATGTATTTTTTCCTTTTTTTTTGTTGTTGGTAATTTTCGTTTTCAAAAGTGTGTAATCTAAAATTTTGAAGAATTTAAGGAGATAACCGTCCGTTTAGGCTTGTCAAATGAATTAGAAGAAAAAACAAGGAAAATGTTGGGTATATATTCATACCCTTATTTAATTTCTTAAGAGAGATAAAAATAGAAGTATTAAAGCATATTTATGCTCCAGCTATAAATTAGGGAAATAGAAGTATTAAAACATACTGACTATAGTTGTTGGTTTTGGGATTGGACAAGGGTAAAGGATGATATGAACCATTAGGTGATGAAAGCTATAATTTTACTTTCTCATGTTTGAGAAATCACCTTGTATTTTGATTGAGTTATGCCCCTCTTTCGCTAATCATGCAATAGTCCTGACTAACATTAATCCCATTGTCAGCTTGTATCAGCCGCCCAAGTTGCAAGTTGAAAGGCTTTGTGAAAAGTCTTATTTAAATAGTAGTTTATTAATATTTTTGTACATATATTAAAAAAAATATTTATTAATGGATTTTTTAGTATTATTAATACAAATAATTAAAGTTGCACAAAAAATTGGTGAATTTTTAGTATAAGAATAAAATAAAATTGTACTAAAAATTATAAATGATACTTATTTTAAAACATTTTTTTTATAAGATGAAATAAATAAATTGTATGAATTTCAATTCATGAATAGATAGATTTGAGTGGGTGATAAATTTCAATTAAATTTTAATAATCAATAAAATTAAATTCGACTAATATATAATTCAATTTTTGTTATTGAAACTTTACATAACTTTTAATCAAAATTTAAATTATTAAAATTCATTTTTTTAGAACCCAAGTGTTAAAAGAAGAAAAAAAATGATTACTTTATATTCGAAATATTAAAAATCAGTCAATCACTTGAAAATGGATAAAGCTAATTAGGTGTTCTTGGTTTTCTAGTAAAAGGATGAACACATTGTTGGACGTTGATAAAACTTTATTATAAAACATCCATTGTTGTTTGGAAATAGTTATTTAAGATATATATATATATATATATATAAACTATTGAATAAAAACCAAAACAATTAACTATAAATAATCTCTAGGCATTCCAAGGTCTCAGAGCACATGAGTTATATCTATAACAAAAAATTTGTACGTGTAATTTAATCCACTTTCATGTTCAAAGTTTAACTTATTCAAAAATAAGTGTTGTATTCATAATATGTGAATGAAAAGTCATCTTATTTCTTAATTTTCAAATCGCTCGTAGCTGCAAACTATACTAAACTAATTCTTTGACGCAATACAAGATTGCATGAAAAAATTTCATCAAATTTGTTAGCATAATTGATTGCATCCATATGAAACATACACATAATTCAAGATACTATACCACATGGATCCAAAAAGAGGGCACACAAATAACATATTGTTTCAACTTTCCCGCAACTTCCTATACATTATTGATCTTCTAAAGAAATAGTTCTTCGGCAGAACAAACTATCCTTTGTACGTAACCTATTTTGAAACAACCTCTATACCAATAATGATACTTTTGATTGGACAAAATGATGTCATATTATGTATTGAAATGGAGGTGCAGTGACACCTACGACAAACTCCTCCCAAAACACAAAATACGTTTCCTTTATCGAATACAATCTTCGTTGTGTATTATTCAACGACCACTTATCTGCTACATTAACATGCAAATGGACATTAGCCAATAAAATTCTACATTGCTCCAGTAATTCCTCATCCCACACAAACAATTGTCTCCGCCATCTCCACCCTTGAACACCATTCAATCGCAACATCTCTAACATAAACTCTACATTTTCCTCTTGCTGCAAAGATAAATGAAATAACCTACTAAATTTCTCATACAAAACCCCACCAACCAACCATGGATCCTTCTAAAATAAAATATTACTATGTTCTTAATAATTTTAAACAATTTTTTATCAAATCATTCCTCTTCAATACTAGTTATTCTCGCAAAAATATCATTCAACCACACAGACCCCATCGAACTATTCCCATAACTCCCCAACTTTCACTCTATATTTATTGATCAACACCTTAACCCATAGGCCCTATGACTTTGTTTTTAACCTCCAACGTCATTTACCCAATAGAGTTTTATTAAAAACTTTCAAATTTCAGACGCATAATCCACCTTTATCGAAAGGCAAAAACACTTTCTCTCAATTGATCCAATGAACCTTACTAACTTCTTCACTACCACCCCAAATAAATAATTTAAAGATAGATTCAACATATTCCAAAATCTATTTACGCAATTTCTTTGGAAAACACATCTTTGACATAACAAAATCAAGGTAATTCCACTTAACCGTGTCATGTCCCTTCTCAAAATCCACTTTTAACAAAATTAACTATTTTTTTTTTTTTGCATCATCGACCACTTCATTTGCAATTAAGATTTCATCCAAATTTTTTTTGCCTTCAACAAAAGTTGATTGAGATTTAGCTATTACAAAACCAATCACCTGACTAAGTCTATTCGCCAACACTTTTGACAAAACATTATACATACAACCCACTAATTCATACAAGACTTGCATATTATCTTTTTTGAAAATTAAAACTATAAAATAGAAATTTGATCGTTTTACCAACCTTCCATTCACATAAAAATCACCAAAAAAATCTCATAAAGTAGCCTATTATGTTTTTCCAAAACTCTTACACAAACTCAAAATGCATACCATCTAGACATGGACTTTTGTAGTTGTAACTATTCCACATTGTCCGTTTGAATTTCTCTTCACTAAATCCGACTAGCAATTATTCAGTTTGCATTAGCAAGAGAGAATTAAATTGCAAATTATCCAAACCCTTGTGGATAGATCTAGTGGATTTAAAATACTTTAAAAAACACTACGCTTCTCACAGGCTCCACCCATTCGACATGCACACCCGCAACCTCAATACTGAGAATCAAATTAAAATGTCTCATATTGGATACCATACCATGAAAGTACTATGTGTTTGCATCTCTTTCTCTCAACCACTTTACACACGAACATTGCCACTAAATACTATAATTCAAACGAGACCAAGAATAAATATTAGCTAACAATAGTCTACGCTCTTCAATCTTCCCGTCTGTTAGAACACATGACTCTGCTTCAATATATAAATTTAACTTCTCTTTAGCCACCTTTATCTTATCAAAGAGGTTGTTGCAATGTTCCTTATGCTAAATCCTCAAACGATTTTTTATATTTTTCAACTTCTGCTTTAACATAAAACCCTCCAACCAGACATTGCGTCGTTACCCTGCACTGCACTTGTTTAACAAAAGCCTTATAACCATATTTTAAATTCGATTGTTTATATATAATTGACTTTTTATTGTCTTTATTAGTTGTTTATTTATTTAAATTTTGAAAAAAGCTAAAAAAATAATAATTACACGGTACATGGTTGCATCTTTGAGAATGTAAACTAATATTTACTCAATAAAAGTAACTTGTTTTGAGTTTTTTACATTTTTAAATTGGTATTTATTTATATTTTTTAAAAAGGATGTTCAGAAAAATCCAAATTTTGTAGTAAAAAGAAAATATTACAGTGTGACCAAACAAAGTCTAGTTTTTTTTTTTTTTTTTTTGCAAAAGAACGTCTAGCTAAAATCAAAGGTTCGTGAAATTATTAAAATGTTCGTACTTAAAATAAAACCATTTTTTTGAAAAAGTAACAGGAAGTAATTATAAACATATTTTAAACTTTTAGACATCAATTTCAGGAGCACTGCGTATCTTTGTTGCCTCTTCCAATATTTCACGCATGACGCATATTCTATAATCTATACAATTCAAAATAAATTCAATGTGGCACATTTTATTATGTTGTTTTGACAACAACTTCACCCCATTGATTACTACTCTGTCTGTTGTACAACAGGTGATCTATTTAAAAAAAATGTTGTCTCAATTAAGTAAACGACTCTTTTTATTTTTAAATTAATATTAACTATTTTGTTTTAATTATATCAACTAATCAATATTATCTATATTATATTATTCATTTTATATTATTAATAATAAATTAATAAAAATAATATTCTTCTCTATTTTATTTTTATTTTTAAATATATGTAAAAATATTAAATGAGTCAGACTTTGTGGTGCCAAATAAGTATTTTTTATGAACAAAACGAACCCATTGATTATGGCCTGGTATGGTAGGTTTTTTTCTTTTTTAAAAATTATTAATTTAAATAAATTAGACTTAGATTTTTATAGAAGTCTATTGAATTATATAGGTTGACCTATATATAAATATATATATATATTTAATTATTATTTATTAATATTAATATTTATTATTTTAAATTTATTAATTATAAGTTTATTTTGTTTATTTTATTTTTTTAGAAAATTATTGCATATTTGCTAGTTGTAATTTTATTAAATTTAATTATATATAAAAATTTAGTTTAATTTATTTAAAAAATATAAAATATATTTTTAAATAGATTTTTATGTCCGATTAAATATTTTAAAATAGAAGATCAAACTAAAAAAACTCAGACAAAAAAAATTAATAATAAATTTTAACCATTTAAAATTTAATCTAATCTGACTTATATTTAAAATAATTAATAATAGACTCAAACATTTTAAAATTTGATCTAACCTAATCTATTATCGTCTCTTTTTATATAATCACTTTTGCAATTAAAAAAAGCAAAACTCTTATTTTTTATTTATTTATCATTTATATTTCTATATTTAAATAAACATTTTGACGTCTTTTCATAATAAACACGGGTCATTCCTAAAGGCTGAATCGAGGTGTGTTGGGATGGCTCATAGTCTAACTCAAGCAGGTTCATCAACTTTTTATAATAAAAAAATCACTACAGAAACTATTTCCAAATATGTTTATTTATTTTAGTTACCCATGCATTCCCGTTACTTTATTAAATCTGCCATTTTTGTTTTTGCATCTACCATAAGATTAATCGAGTCTTCAGACAAAAAAAAATTAAGAAATTGTCTCATTGGTAGACATGATAACGGGGCAAATTTTATCTCGTTAGCTCATAACATTTTCAATATCACATCATTTAAGAGTGAACTCGTCAAAAACTGAAGGTTAAGTAACTATATTTGGTAACTCATTTTGATTACAGTTGGAGATACTCTCATGTACTCGATTAGTTAGATAAAACTTATATTCGTCTTCATTTAATAACAGATGTAAAATTTAAATCTTATGTTCGTCTGTAATGGAATTTAAATTTCTCTACCTACACTCACATTTATTTATATTTATAAAATTATAAATTTAAAAAATATATTTATTATAATTAATATAATTAAATAATTATTATTAAATAATAATAAATTTAAAATATACTTTTTATAAAGATAAAATTGTAATTTTAAATATTTTAAAAAATATTTTATATGTATATATAAAATTTAAAATTTACTTACAAATATTAGTTACAATACGAGTTGGAATGCGGAATACGGAATAGATGTCAGGAAGGTTATGTTGGCTTCTTACTCGTCCAAAACTTTGAAGTTCGCATTACGAAAATTACAGTAATGATTAGTTGATAACCCGGCAGCGCCAGTTGTATGGTTCCGTTCGTTCTTAATCTCATGTTTCCAGGACACCCCTTCTAGTACCAGAACAACTATTTTCTTTTTGTTTCTTTGAAAAGACCACTATTTTAACCATGGCATGACATTTTGTTTTGTATGAGGTGGTTTCACAATAATTTTTAAATACACTAAAATTATCAATTATAAAATCATATTACAATATATATTTTCTTAATTATTTTAAATAGATTTTCTTTGCAAGATGCTTTGAATATCAAATAAAGATATCTTTTTCGATAAACATTCAAATTTATCATTTATTGAAAATGTAATATCTTCTATTAAACATAAACTTATTTAGTGTTTTAAATATATAATTTTTTGTTCATAAATAAAATATTTAATATAATAGTATTGATAAACATAAACTTATTTAGTGTTTTAAATATATAATTTTTTGTTCATAAATAAAATATTTAATATAATAGTATCGATATTTATCAGTTGAATTAAATTTATAAGTATATTTTTAATTAACAATTTAATTTATAAAATTATCATAAAAAAATATTTATAAAGTATTTTAATTTCAATAACCTTTGGCATAAAGGAACAAATTGGGTTATATTTAAAATAAAAATAAAACAAATTGAGAGATGAATTGTCTATCCTCTCTAGTAAGACAAGTTTTATTGTTTTAACCACATGGAATCATAGTCCAATTTTTTTCTTTCAAATCACTAAAATCAAACATCATGGTCCAAATCATTGTTCGAAACATGAATCTACAATGTTTTGTACACTTCAAATCTTCAATGTATAATGTACCCCTTTTATGTTGTGTTTCATCTACCTCAATGTTAGTTAAGCACTTTCCTCATTTATCAACAACAAAAGATTCGAGCCAAACTCAAAAGATTCTGCAGCGTATGACTGGTTCAATGATAACTAAAATTGATTTTAAATAAATTGAATTTATAAAATTGATTTTAATTAAAAATAAATTAAATAATAAATTTCAGTATTATAATCACATTTTGACTCAAAAGTTATAAATCTTAACTTTAAATTAAATTAATTATGGAGACAGAATTAATTCTACTCAATAAAATCTAAATATGCCAAAATTATTTATATCCTTATATAACTAATTTCAACTACTCAAAAGTTGAAATCAATCATATACTCAATCAAGATCGAATTATATATTATATTATAATTATGCAATATGAATCAAACTACATGATTAAAATGTGACTCTAATTTTAATTAAAAATCCACTATTCACAAATGCAATAAAATATTATTACATAAAAATTAATTATAATCACAATCCTAACCAAATATCCAACATCTCCACTATAAAGTACTAGCATCTAAACATGGAGTGTTTGTTTGTCCGTTTTTCTACTCCATTAATGTAAATTAATCATGAAGATAATTTTTATGTAATTATTATTTTTATTTTAAATATATCTTCAATAATTTTTTTCTTTTTTGCCTATCATTTATTGATATTTTTTTTCAATGGTGATTAATTTTTTTTCTAAATAGTGGTTACTATTATGTGAGAAGTTAAAAAAATGTAAGAGTGTTTTTTGTAGAAAAAATCCTACCCCAAAATGAAATATTATTTTCATTATATTCTTAATAATAATAATAATAATAATAATATTCACACCCACACCAAACATGCATGCATTTTGGATGAATATAAAACAAGAAAGAGAAGAAGATTGAAGAAACTTGCGCTGAAAGCATAAAATATTTTTCTTCTGAATATGTAACCTCCAATAGTTTTAAATAAAACAAAAGCAAAGCATCTTCTATTTCTATTCTCTTCACATACCCCAAATATTGTTTTGCTTTCTCTTGCAAGTTTCAACCACTGTTTTTTCCTCCCTTAAGAGTTTAGCTACACTGATTAATTAATGTAACTATTGAAACTGTTTTTCTGTTCATAAATTCATCCTAAGTTGGTATCTTTCTTAATCAATTTTGGTCATGAAAAGTTCCAACCCAAAATTTTAGCACTTGTTGTTCCTATTTTGTGATTCATGTGAAACACATGATATGAATACTTTATCATATAGTTCATCTTTTTTAGCATCAAAGAGCATAATATAAACAACAGAATTTTATTAGACCCATTTCAAAGTTTCTATCTTTCCTTTCTGGGTTCTTTTGTTTTTCAAAGATCAACCACATTTCTTATTTTCATTCTCTTTGCATTTTAACTGTGACAAATCAGAAAGAAAAAAAAAACATTTTTTTCACCATGAGTTTTCTAAAAGGATCTACTAAGAGAAATTGGCAACCCATTATGACTATTAAGACAGACACTCAAAGTTATTGGCTTAATTGGAGGGTTTTTCTTTGTGCCATTTGGCTTCTTCTTTCAATGATTTTATCATCATTTTTTATTTGGAAGTATGAAAAACGTCTAAGAAACTCTGAAAGAAATGGTAGTGGAAGTGAAATCCAAGAAGAAACTTCAGCAGCAACATTGTATGAGGATGAAACTTGGAGGCCTTGTTTAAAAGGAATTCACCCTGCTTGGCTTTTGGCTTTTAGAGTTGTTGCATTTATTGTTCTTTTGGTGCTTCTCTCTATTGATGCTTTCGTTAATGGAGGAGACATTTTCTTATATTATACTCAGTAAGTTCTCATTACATATTCAATTTTATCTCAAAACTTAGCTCCTCTTGGAAGAACAATAGGGCCTCTTCATACAACAAACCAAACTGGCTAGACCTCAAGGTCATGGTTCAACTCCTTTAAACGGCTTGAATTAGGACAAAAATGCAATGATGATAATTAGTTTGCCAAGAGGTCTAATTCAATATCCCTTTTAAGAAAGTTATTGCCATAGATGATAATTTAAGCAATTAACATTTATAGATTTAATTTATATACATGTAAGTGTAAAGATTTTTCATATTGGTCATCAAATCCTAATTCAACTAACAATTGCCAATATTGTTTGGTTGAATGTTTTGTCTCGAATTCGAATTCAGGACCTCATAGTCGTGTGAGTTAATTATAGTTGAATTTACTATCTCTTTTAAGACAAAAAAAAAAAAAATAGATATGTTATATTGTCAATCAATTATAATGGTATTATTAAAAATGATTGTATTTAATGATAACTATTTTAAAAATGATGCATCTATGGCCACACAACTATTCCAGCTCTCTTTCTATATTAATTAAGCATATACCAAGCTTCTGTTTTAGCATTTAACTTGATTTATTTTGTTTATGGTTTTTGAAACCAGGTTGACATTTACTTCAATCACCATTTACTTTGGGGTAAAGTATAAAGGCTTCAATATCTTATTATTCATTAGTTATGTTACTCTTCTCCATCATATACTATATAATAGTATCTTATAAATAAACTTGTTGTCCTTGTATATGTGTTTGACATTGCAGCTAGGATCAATACTTTCAATGCATGGATGTTACCAACATTATAAGAAAACAAGTGGAGATAAAGTTGATAATGTGGATGGAGATGTAGAAAAAGGAATGTATGATGTTCATGCACTTCCACAAAGTTTTAATGCAACATTCCAAGAGAAAACTTTAGGAGCCTCAGAAGAAGAAGTTGTTGTTCACCAACATGCAGGAATTTGGGGCTATATTTTTCAAATAATATTTCAGGTACACTTTTTTGTTTCAATTTTCATGCATTAATGATTAAATTTTTTCATTGAGTATATAATTGATTTTTGTTTCTCTACTTGTGAATAGATAAATGCAGGAGCTACATTGCTCACTGATTGTGTATTTTGGTTTGTATTTTTTCCATTTCTAACCATCAAAGATTACAATCTAAATTTTGTAAGTATCTTTTATGAACTCAATTGATTTAGGAATTTTTTTTTTCTCTGCTAGTAACTTCTATCACATTTTTGCCAAAGAAAACAGAAACATTGAAATAAAACCACTTAAATTATAGTATTCTCTTTGGTTGTGACAGTTGGTAATCATTATGCACTCAATCAATGCTGTTTTTCTCATAGGTGATGCAGCTTTAAATTCACTGGTGAGTTCTTGCATTGGATTCTATTTAATTTGTCCACTTCTACTGTTTGTGTCAATATTTTAAAAATAGGACAGTAGTTCGAAAACATGAGAATTCTGAATTATCGTTCAATTGGTTCAATCGATTTAATCAAAATTGAGTCAAATGACAAATTAATATATAAAAAAAACAAAACTTATTACAAAGTAAATGTAACACTCCGGCCATTCCCCTTACCAGCTGTGCTACCTCACAGCCACCTCAATCTTCTCGCCCCCTAACCACTCCGTTGGTAGTGAGATCTGTGTGGAGACGGTACTTATCCCCCAAGTACCGGGCTCGAATATCACGAAAGGCAAAAACTCGTTATTTCCTTCCAACGGAGTGGTTAGGGGGCGAGAAGATCGTGACGTCCGATTTTTTAAACATTGGTTTGTGTATATGAAAACTCTTATCCTTCTTCCCTTTGCACTTTTCAGCCGTTCCCTTTGTTTCGAATGGGATACTTTTGCTTATGGACAACAACATATGTGATTTTCCAATGGATTGTTCATGCTTGCATTTATCTCTGGTATAAACCTTTGTTTTTATTTTTTACTAAACTACTTATAAAACACATTATTCATCAGTGTAAATATAAGTTTTATTTTCATGAAAATCAGGTGGCCTTATCCACTTCTTGACTTGTCATCTTCATATGCTCCACTATGGTATGAATTTGATTCCTTCCACATTAATATCTTCTGCATAATTGGTTCCTATGCTGACTACAAAAAATGTTGCATCATTTCCATTATAGTTTTAAAGCTTTTAAGATGCTTGTGATTAATTTTTTAGGTACTTTGCTGTGGCATTATTTCAAATTCCATGCTATGGTATTTTCAGTTTGGGAATGAAGCTGAAATATTTTGTGTTGTCAAGGCGCTACCCGAATTTGTATCAACGTGTTATATGATATATATATACAGTGGCTTAGGACTAAACCAAACTAAACTTAGTTTCAATTTGTAAGAACAACATCAATTTTACAACGACGGAACAAACTACAAATGTCACATATATAATCGATGTTAGATTTAGAGTTTTTCAAACGTTATTTGTGAGTAAAACACTTTTTGTCAGTTTTTAAAGAGTTTATTTATGATCACTTATTGTCTACATAAAATAAAATTTATAAATAAAATTTAAATTTAGGTGTAAATTTTGGTCTCTTTATTTTTATCAATTCACGAAAGTAGTTTCTCTATTTTAAAAGGTGACTATTTAAGTTTTTTATTCAGATTTTTGAACTGAACAAACGATTTGATATATTTTAAATAATGAGATACAATTTCACGATAATAAATTATTTAAATGCATTAATTTTTATGTTATTAATTAAATTACAAACATAAAAATTTTCTAAAGTTGAAAATTAAATTTGATAGTATTTTATTTCGATTTTATGGATGTTAATCATTCTACATCGTATTATATGACAATTATTTAAAATATATCATGTCGTTATTTTTAAATTAAAAAATATCATATGAAGAATTAAAATTGACGATTTTTAAAATAAAATAAAACACTAATTTTATGAATTACTAGAAATAAAGACTAAAACTATAATTAAATTTTGAAATTATTTTAACATCTCACGTCTCTTCTTCAACCAATCGTGAATATGGTCCAACTAATAAAGGCCCATGTTTCCTTTGTATCCCACTTTCAGTACGATCCCCGTGGCTCGTTAGCCCATACTTCTCCCGAAAGAATACATATAGTTAAAAAGAGAAAACCTAGACTAATAATACCATAACTCCAACGATTCAATTGTTGGATAAATTGAGACTTGTAATAATTATTAGAAGAGGAAAAAAAATTCAATCTATTGCGTGTCATATTTTAGTTCACATATATTTCAATAATATTATTTAATTTATGTGTTGTCAACTATTGTTAAAGATCATATTAATTATCATTGCATATAATGTAGATTTTTTTTTTTACTATGTTGAATGCATCTCTCATAGCATTTTTTTTAATAATTAAAAAAACACAAATTATAATCGAAACAACATAAAGATGAATAATATTAAAATTCAAAAATGAATGACTTCTAATCATTTTAGTAACTTTTAACCATTTCACTCAAAACTTTTTATGTTTTAGACATCCACAAACTCTCCATTCCTATAATTTTTTGTAACCCTCTTGAAGTTCCTTGAGAGTGTTAAATTATTATTTGAAAATTCCATTTCACGCTCTAATTATTTAAATAAAAACAATAGTTTAATTGAAACTGTTCTCCATACAAAAATATCATAATTATAGAATTTAGTTAGATTTTGTATTGAATATTCATTTGGCTTGACATTTTTGTATAACTAACAATTTTGTAGAGTTTATTCCATACATATCACTTATATTTGTACACGTAAAAAATTGTTTCAATATTTTAAATACTATTATGAACATTATTTTTAACAAACTATCACTCATGAATAAACATTTTAATACAGCGCATGACACACAATATTGTTTAGTGCATTTTTAGATTGATAGATTTAGAAAGAATCTATAAAATTGAAAATATCAAAAAATATATAAATTTATAAAATCTAATGTTTCAAAACTAAGATAAAACAAATAAAATAAAGAACATATTATAGTTTAATAACTTTAACAATAAAAAAATCTATCACGAATTAACAACTATATCATTGAAAACAAAAAGCTTAAATAAACCAATTATATATTAAAAAATATTAAAAACAAGGATTGCATCTTTAAAGTCGCAAAATCTTATGAATAGTTTCATATTCCAATATACTTTGTATGAATTGTATTAGTCAATAGACATCCTTACAATAGATAAGCTGAATTTAAATAAAGTTATTTATAATAATCACTCTATTGATCTGCTTCTTTTAGCATTCTTCCCCATTTACGTCACTAAAATCCTCCTTTCTAGTTCTTATAAAAACTAATCTGACTAAGCACTGATTTAAGTATCATCCATTATTAGTGTTGATTCTTAAATATCCATAATGCTCAATGTCTATATGAACTAGTGGAACATCTTTTCACTTTTGCTACTTTCGTTGATGCTTGCAGTATGATAAGCTGAGTTTAAATAAAGTTATTTCTAATGAATGGAACAAAAAAAGAAGCAAATAGTAAGCAGAGAATAGAAGAAAATAATGAAGAAAAGAGACCTGATACTATACATAAATTTTTTGTTGCAAAGAATGACAAACCCAAAAAATGAATACATACACAATTGTGATTATTGAACAAACATCCAGAGATGTACAACATAATGTATGGTATATAGCTGATACAGGTACAGGTTCTGGTCATAAAGAATTGCTTGGTAAGGAACCCATTAAAATGATATTTTCGCCTTTATGCTCCCTTGTTTTTTCAGGCTTTTCTCTCGTAAATAATCCAGAGAGAAACCTAGGCGACAACCCAGAACTCAGTCCCTTGCCTAAAAAGTCCAAAGCTCCTCCCGTTCCACCACCCCCCATTTGGTTGGCTCTGTTGGTTAAACTCCTTGTCTTGTTTAATCTGGACTGTTCCCCACAAGGACAGTTCACAAGCTTTCGAAAGCAGCGTTTATGGAAAACCGACTGACAAGCTTTACACCTTTCAATGTCGTCTTCCTGTTGATAATTTAGCTTTATATTAAGGTTGCTCTTTTTCAATAGATCAAAAGAATTCCACACTTAAATACGAGTAAATACGTGGAGGCACTAGAAGATGCCAAAAATATAGTAGCCCCTATACTTTGTGAACTGCAGGAAATTCAATTGAAATGTAGCCAAAAAAAACAAGAAACAAAAAACAAAAAATGATGGAAGGGGTTGCACATAGGTCATAGTAGAGAGACCATAAGTCAAAATTAAACCTAAATGTTATACAAGTTGCTTTGTACGTGATAAAAATTAACAAGCGATGTATACATGTGCATTATAAACGGATCTCACAAATTCAATTATTACCATTCATTTTTCTGAAATTATTTCCACAGTTTTTAAACTAAAAAAAAATGATCCACAAAATACTTGTGAGGTCCATGAACCTCCTTTTTCTGTCTGCGTAGTCAATACGATCATAAAAAAACATTTAAGAGTAATCCACAATACAATTTATTGGGAGCCTAATTAAAATTCAAAGAAATCGTTATCTTTTTCATTTATATACATTCTTTTCCTTGACTAATTCAATACTACAGAATCTTAGTACTGACAGATACAAACCTGAAATGGGAAAATGAGAGAAGATGGGTCACTGCAATCTTGCCGGGCACTACACGGGATTCCCACATCACAACATACAAGGCATTGATCAGTAATGTGTTCCAGGATTTTCCTCGACGCAGTTTCCACCATCACAGGAAGTGCTGCATAACAGTTGCTATACATCAGAAACACAATATATAGGGAATGCTACATAGCAACTTCAAAAGTAAACTCTCTAATCATAATCAATAGTGTTGTTCTGTACTCTCATGAAACAAAAAGAGATACGAAACAGCAATGAAACATGCAATATGCATTGATGGGTACCAGGAAAAGAGTAAAACAGACCACTGAAACTGTATTACTGGCAAATATTCAGACCTGTATCGAGATGACAAAAGGTTCTGGATACTGAAACTACAAAGCAGAAAATACTGAAACCAGAAAAACAAATGGCCTAGGTAATGACTAGTTACCATTGAGCACAGAGACTAGATTTATCAGACATGTTCAAAAAATTATAT
This sequence comes from Cicer judaicum, assembly GCA_037974835.1. Classification (NCBI taxonomy): domain Eukaryota; kingdom Viridiplantae; phylum Streptophyta; class Magnoliopsida; order Fabales; family Fabaceae; genus Cicer; species Cicer judaicum. The sequence goes on from JBBPBS010000276.1 coordinate 16,796,998, forward strand.
GGTGCAGCAACAGTTACTCCTCAGAATTATACGAATCCATATTCAGTCAGACCACGATATCCACATTATTATCAATACATACTTCTCTAGTCTAATTTATAAGAAACAAAAGACTAAATCACAAGGCCAAGGAAGCATATTCAAAAGAGTTAATGCTAAATACACTTAACACTCACTATATGAAACCCACTTGCATAGGGAAGATGGATTTCAAGGTAAAATTAAATTTACAATAAAATATGGGATATAAAAAGAATTTCAATAATTAATACATTTAAAAAGTGTACTATTTTTCTGATATTTAGAAACAAAAAAGAAAAAAACTAATGGTCTCTAATAGATAGGACCTGAAGTAGTATTTTTTAATAAATCCAAGTATCCAACCCAACAAAGCAGGGGAAAAATGTTGAAATTTTGTAATAGAATCTGACAGATCAGAATGAAAATTTTGGTGTTAGGAGCAAGTAATGCATGCCACGTCGATGCGTGCATACAAACTGGGCTTTAGACATTGTTCCATCAAAACCCAAATTAACTTATCAAATAAAATGTAACACATGTAAATGGAACATAAATGGAAACCGTTAAAGCACAAAAATGCAATAAACTAAAAATAAAAGCTAACCAGAAAAGACTCCCTTGGAAAGATCAATCAAATCTCTAAGAGCGAAAAAGTCATTGCTTTCAAGAAGATATCTTCGATTTCCAACTCCTCTGTTGATAGACCTCCGGAATGGGCAGCGAACATATGGAAGCATTGTTCCTATCTTTTTCCTGACACTCATAACATGAAGCAAGGCTGGGACCTTTGACAAAAGGAAGGGATTAACGGCAGTGACACAAAGCATGGGCTGCAGGAGAAATTTCATTAAATAAGGTTAGATTGAATAGGGGGAATGAAAAGATATATATATATATATATATATATATATATATATATATATATTGATGTTCAGTCCTCTCAAGTTGTGCAATTGTTTTCTACTCTGAAAACTTTCTAGAGCTTCCTTTGAACGATATTGGATCCAAATCTATATTTACATGTCAATGGCAACTAAATGCTGGAAGTGAATATAACAAGGAAAATTAAAGTACAACACAAAACAATAAAATCCATAAAATTTAATATGCACAAGGAAGAAGCCAATGACAACTTAGCATGCATCGATATGTATGCATTCGTGTGTCCATCCAATGCTTACTGTAGTTGCAAATAAACAACACTCCTCAGAACCAGCAATTACTATATCAGTGTATAACTAGCAAATCCTAGCTTTTTACATCCAAAAGAGACGAGATATAAACATCACTTCCTAGTTATAATTTAGACATAAACATGCAACTGAAATAATATTGGGTGAAAATAGTGGGAAAGCATTAGTTCAAAAATTACCTGTTCATGTATAGAATCCAGATATGACTTAGCCATCTGAGAAACAGGATAATGAGTGAAATCCCAATTATGTAAAACCCGTGCTGGCAAGACTGCAGTCTCATTTGTATGACATGAAGAGCAGAACAGTTGACCAGTATATTCACAGAGTCGAGGTTTCCCCCATCCAAATGCCTGTACAAAATCCCAAATTGAAGTACTTCCATCATCAAAATGTCTATGGCATCCAGCACAGGTGTGATGTTGTGCTTCTAACAACTGTCTCATTGATTTATTTGATGGAATTTCAACAATAAGTGATATGGTCTTCCCCAAAGTGGAAAAATTTCGAATGTTTTCCCCTCTTGTGAAAGAAGACAGAGACACTGGAGAATTTGACACAGGTGAACTGGGATTTGAATCTTGAGGGGATAAAAACCAAACAAGTGCTCTTGGAGGACTTGAAAAGAACCTGCTACTGAGAATAGACTGTAAACACTCTTGAATGAGAACACTTCTCTTTGCAATAATATCAAGAGATGCACTTCTAAATATTTTCGCTTCCTTTTCAACAGAAGACCAAGGCAAAGGTAAAGTCCATCCTTGCTCATTGAATAAGGTTTTCATGCAACGGTAAAGAGTTAAGAAATCACGATATCGCTTTTCAACCTCCCACTGATCCTTGCCACTCCACACTTTTATTTTATAAACAGTGTATTCCTTCACCCCAACCAATCTTTCACTGAAAGAAACGTCCCCTCTTTTCTGCCTTGCACCTACCACTTCAATTCTATCTATTCTTCTAGGGCGCTGAACTAGCAGGTAAGCATCATCTATACTAGAAGTAGAAGCAGTCAACCCACCATCTCTTAAAGGCATTGACAGTTGAGGTTCAAACATTCTGTTACCCATGGTAAGCCTAGCCGCAGGAGAATCCATAGACTCCAGTAAAATTTCTTCCATTTCCTGAACAACCTCGTCATAGAATTCATTTAGTTCAAAGTCCTCTATCTGCAATATTCAGTAGAATGATAATTGCTACAGTGTCCCAATTCAGTCTATGATGACATTTTTCACCATCTTTTTTACTAGGCGGCAAATAAAAACAGCCTATACCAACAGTAAAACAAGAAAACAAGAATACTAATTGAGTCATTAATTCAAATTTTTTCAATTCTTTTTTGAAATAATATACTTTAGATTATAGGCTCTAGCTTCAATTCAATACATCTTATTGAATTATGTGCAGAATTAATAGTTTCAACACTCAGCCAAATTGGTCTTCCTGAACATTGTCATTATGTCTGTTAAGTTCATATCGAGATAGAAATGCCATACAAAATCCAATGAGTTTATACAAGGCTTTAAATCACAAACTGCATCATCTAATGAATCCGCGACAACAATAGTTGCATAATGCCGCAATTGAATCCCACAATAGCCGTCACGCAACTATGACCACTATTCAACTATAGTCTATAACTACAATTAAAAACCTGGGATTTACATATTAATTAAAATTGTACAAATTGAATTAGCACATACAATAATTGAAAAGGTTTTAAAATGATGACAAAAAGACAATGGGACTCACTGCTCACCTTAGATATCACATGACTTTTATCTAATAGATTTGTCGAAGTGGAAGAGCTCTCTAATGTTTTCCTTATCCCACCATTCGATGGCAGCACAATTTGTTTTAGGGTCTCAAGTGATTTTGCAGATGCATTGGAAGAACTTATATCAACTTTACTATCACAAAAACGATCAAACTCGAATTCAGAGTTATCCAACTCCAGGTTTACCTGTTGGGCATCACCAGAAAAACCAGCTTCATCACTGTTGTTAGATTGATTCTCCTTTCCCTCGTTTCCACCATCAGTAACATTCAAACTCTTCTGAGGATCTTCTTCTGGCAGAAGACCGATATCTCCCTCAACAGTAGAAGAAGTTTTAGAACAAACAACCAATTCATCAGCACCTTGAACTTCACAACAAGCAACAGGAGTGTCCCTGTCCCTAACCCTCACCTCTTCTATAGCTTCTACATCACCAATATCTTTTGTTTCTTCAACTTCATCATCGACAATAACCACATTCTTCTCATCTTTTTTACCAGAACTAACCCCATCATCTTCCACTTGATTATTATTTTCCCGCGGATTGTGAAACAGATCAGACACTACAGAAACCGGACCATTATGTAGCAAAAAGTCGTCAAAATCATGTGAACCAAAAGCGACAGAAGAGTTCATAAACAATGGATTCTCATTTGAAACTTGTGTTTCCTCATCATTTAAATGCAAACACGTCGAAGAATAGAAGTCATTCTTCCCATTTTCACCTTTCAACGAAGAAAACTCATTCTCATTGTCACCGTCACATCCACTACCATAGTTGAACATAGAATCCTCACCTTCCGAAAAATCCTCACCCTCTTCCTCCCTTTCAATCTCTCTTTCCCTAACTTCACCTCCATTTTCGTTCCCATCAGATTCTTCAGTTCGGTTATTTCCAATCAACTCCGACGAATCGAGTTCGGTCAAAGCAAACTCATCACCGTCGTCACCGTAAAGCTCCAATCCACTCGAACCGTACCTCAAGTTCTTGCGATTAGACTCTATCGTTATTCCATCGTCGAAGCCCTTGGAGGAACCGAAATCGATATCGGAGAAATCGTGGAAAACGGTGATGGCACTGCACATGCTCATGCTGGTGCTTGGTGTTCCCATCATTGAGTTAGCGCTACAGTAGCGTTCTAACTCGGAATCGGCGTCGAAGGAAGAGCGGCGAGAGGTACCGTCCGATTGGCGGACCCGTAACCGAGGAAACGAATCCAACGGATCCGGAGAGCCGTTCATAATTTCAAACTCGGTCAAATAAAAATAAATTAGAAAATAAAATAGATTGATGGAAGAGAAACAAGAAAGTTAACCTCTGATCTTTGAAGGAACGCGCGGGATTATCAAATTCAGCACACTAGTAAGAGAGAGAGACACTTCTCTCATACACAACACAACACAACACAAGGGAAGATGACACGATGCAACGAAAAAAATAATATTGAGAATCAACTTTTTGTTTTTACTTCTTACTAAGAAAAATATAGATAAAGTTGATAAAAGAAAAAAATATAAATAAATAATTAAAAGATACTGAAGAGAGAGAAAAGTAGTTTCAAACTAGTAGCTTATCTGTATGTTATTAAAAGAAAATTAACTACCTATATAAACTGCTACAAGCCTACAACTACCGTATGTATGTTTATCTTACCTTACCTACCAATCAACTACTTTGTGTGAAAACTCAGCAGACACACACAGTTGGTCATGAACTTATAGAGTACATGGGATATGATTATTTTATTGTGTGAATAAGCAAATGATTGTGAATGTCACTCATTAATCCTTAGATTTTAGATTTTAGAGTATGGATGAATGACGTAATTAAAAATTATAGAGAAATTAAAATTTTAGCTAATTCAAATGATTTAATTAAAATCTTTTTATTTTAAATTTTATTGTTTGGATAAAGTAATTAGTTTTTTAAAATTAAGTTACTTTTTATAAATTTTAAAAGTTTTGAAGCAAATATGAAAACTGAATTTGAGTCAAGATTGAAATTTTGAAAAAATTGAAGGACTATTTTATAAATTTTTAGAGATTAATTTGCAATTTTTAAAAAAAAATTAGGGATGAATTTGCAAAAAAAATAAAAATGTAGAAACTGATATAAATTTTGAAACATATAAAGTAAAAATTATAAATTTAAAACAATTATGGAGATAATTTTTTGATTTGTATATTATAAAGTAAAGAGAATTTAAAATTGTAGGTAGTATTTAAAATTCTTTCAATTTAACTGTAACAAAATACCTAAAAAAATTATCATTTTAAAAATTGTCTAAATTTATTATACAAACGAGATAATTTATGCGAAATGATTTGAATTCCCTTAAAAAACTTATTTTCCCATATTACTTACCTGTGTAATTTTTAGTTGTATATTTTTTAGATAAATGTGGTTTGTAGCCTAGAATGTACTCGTAACTAGCAAATTGACATGTTTATATTAATTAATTAATAGATCATATTTCATTACTTTCATCGACTTTTTTCTTTTTTCAGAAGCAAAGAAAAATTCATTCAACTAAATGCATGCCCCAACAGCATATTGCAAGGATACTGTTACAATAAAATAAAATAAAAACAAAAATTGAAGCCTCGTATCCATCTCATAACAAGATTAGAACCACACCAAAACTGATTATACAGTGAATGGACTCATCACCAGCCTGGCACAAGAAATCATGACCACTAGTGCATCTCATACAAGACCCAGGAAAAAAAACAATAATTCAAAAAAGTTATTATGAACCCTTCTGAAATCTAAGCTGTTATATTTACTTCGAAACCATCTCCACAAAATAGAAAATTAAAATCAGGATATATTAATTGTACAGAAAAAAAATATTATCTATTACAGACTGCACGTATCATATTCAGAAATGAAATAACAATTTTTATTATCTATTGAAATAAAATTACAATATTTCTTAATCTTGTTACATACAATTTCACCCACAAAATAGAAGAGAAAGTTATATTAGAGAAAGTTACGTTTTGCACATTAATGATTTCTATGGCTGATACCAATTTGAATTACTTTTTGTATATCTATTCAGCAATACATGTACAGTATCAGTTTGAGGCTCTTCATGTAAAAATCTGATTTGTAATCCTGATTCACATATATGATTCAGGTAATACTATATGGCCACATCATCTTTTATTTTCTGCAGTAACAAAAGTGACAAAAGAAAATTAGCAACATGTGGTTGCAATGAAAGTGCTAGCTGCAGAATCAAATTTAACTCACATTTGATATATCCTTCCAATGGTTGAGAGTCTGAAGAGCTTTTCCTGATTGTTGTGTTTCACGCGCCAAAGATACCCCTTCAGCTAGGTTCCTCACAAAGCCACTGACCAAGAGAGCTGCTGCAGCATTGAGAACCTAGACATTTTTTGTATAGATTCATAGAATAATCAGAATGAGTGTTAAGAATTTTAAGATACTACTTATGCATGCATAAAAAGTGATCCAAGTACCAAGAGATAATGTAGAACATATGAATTTCAGTATCTCACGGAAAAATTGAGACATAACTATAGAGAATGTGCCACTATATCATGGTAGCATCTTTCTATCATATCATTTTTAAATAATATTAAAAAACCAAGGATACTCACAAAAGCATTTGCAATATGCCCTTTCTCTCCACCTAAAACACGTTTGAGAACTTCTGCATTGTATTCTGGGTCACCACCTCTTAAATTTTCAAGTTTGCACCGAGGAATACCAAAATCCACTGTTCCAATAAACAATTTTATGTAAAGAGTGCAAAAGTATGCATGCATGCCCCAAGAGTAAAAGAAGATGCACCCAGTGAATAGCATGTGAGCTATATCAATATACTTCATAACATTACAAGATAAAAACCAAAAATTAACATATGCTTACAGGGATCAAATGAGAACTTATCGATTCTTTCTGGAGTAACATCAAGCACTAGACCAGGTCCTGAAGGTAAAGTCAAGTCAAGAGGTACCACACAAGTCAGATTCAAACACCTATGTCTTTCAAATATAAATGATTCCAAATGAGAAACAGACAAGAGATCTCACCAAGAGGACTAATTTCATCCAAACCTTCAGAGTGGACAACTAAAGCTCTTTTCATGCCAAATCTGTGAAGTATTTTAGCCATTTTAAAGACCTATCCAAATGCCAATAATTAGATTCTTCACTCTTCAGTCTATTTTTTCTTTTCACAGATTTGACAAGTTAAATTCAGTATTTTGATACAGTTACTTCAACAAATAAAAAAAGATGACTCTAGGCAATAAAAAAAGTCAATATGAATCCATTATAATCAATTGATAATCTACATCTTAAAGGCAGAGCTCAGTTGCTCCATTATCGATTTTAATGGAAAAATAATTAAATATAGAAAAAATAGATTTGAGAGTGTCATTAATTCTGCTGAAAAAATTTCTATAGTTAATAAATAAAATATTTATAATTTATTTCATAACGTGTTGGGCCAGCCCTGGACTGCTTTCACAACTATCAATCTTCACATTCGGAACAAATGCTATTAATTGAATACAGGAGTATATGACTGGTCAATTGATTTACCGGTGATGGAACTTACCAAGTCTTCGGTGTATACACCAACAACTGCAAAAGGCACCTGTGCTGGGTTTAACATTGGACCCAATATATTGAATATAGTTCTTACTTTTAGCTTCCTTCTTACAGGCCTAACAATATTCATTGCAGGATGATACCTTGGGGACATCATAAACCCAATTCCCGCTTCATTCAGACACTCTTTAACCCCCTGATTTGCAAAAACAGAACAAATAAATTACTCAAATGCATTGATCACCGCAAACAAATTCCTTTTTGAGAAATTCTAGTAGTTAACAAAGGAGGGGAAATAAATAAGTTATTTGCATTAACCTGAGGACCCAGGTCAATAGCAATTCCCAATGCTTCTAATACGTCAGCACTTCCACAGGCAGAAGAACTAGAACGATTACCTTGCTGCAGCAAGGAAACACCAAAGTCTTCACACACCAATACAAGAACGAATTAAACTTTCAATCAGTAGTAACAGCACACACACCTTTGCAACTTTTACACCACAAGCAGCAGCCAGAATGGAAGCTCCCGTTGAAATGTTAACAGTGTTTGCACCATCCCCTCCAGTGCCAACAATGTCAACCGCATCAACCAAACCTTCAACCTTCTTAGCATGTTTCATCATAGTTCTCGCCAACCCCGCAACCTATCCACACATTTAATATAGTGAAATATTTCAATCATCATTCCACTCAATTGTTCCACAACTTTTTTTAGTTTGCATTGCACCTATGTAACTGTGATGCTATTCGTCACACTACATAATTTAGAGAGAGAAGCTAAACAAAAAGAAAGGAATTGATTATTTCTTTCATTAATTCCAGTCATGAGACCATACTTGTATAAGTTGATGTATACACACAGTAAGATAGCAAATCAACAGCACAACACAATAGCAGTGCTACTGCTACCAAACAGACTAACAAAATATGCATAATAGAGTTAACTCTAAGACTCATTATTCTCTTAATCTCAAGGATCCTATCACACCAACACTTCAAATTAAAGGTGTCAAATGTACAACACAGACAAATAGTTTGGTTCAATCACTTTATTTTCTCAAATTATTGCCGCTAAGTCTCGGTCATGACTCCATGTTTATATTGTATATGTTGAACACTATATAATTAATAATAATTTTCATAATATATTAATAATAATTTTCATAATATATTTTAATTCATGTGTTAAGGGCATCAACCAAAACAAGTTTTATGCAATAGCCGATAATTTAAAAGCATTTTTCGTTGTCTCTTCATCCAATACCATTATCTATAAAAGAAAATATGGTTTCTAATTCCTTACGAAACAATTTTTCGCATTCAAGAATAACAAGAACACAAAAGAAGGTGAAAGAATAAAGTTACTTCTTCATCAGTCTCTCCTTTAGCTCTCAAAAGAACGAGAACGGCGCTAATCAAAGTTTCATTGCCTTCACTCAACAATAACTCAAGACACGATTCAGCTTCAGCTTCCGATAAATCAACACCGTTAATCAGCGATTCAATTATCTACAAATCAGGAATTAAATTAAATTCCAATCACATAATTAATTTATAGAAAGAATTAAAAAAATGAAACGACGAATTAATTGACCTACCTGTGAAATGGATTTAACAGAAGGTAGTACAGTAGGCGAAACGGTAAAGTTAGCGGCCGCAATGGAAGTGGTTCTCTGAATAGGATAAGTAATGGAACGGGATTGGAAATTGAGGTTCGGAGGTTGAAAACGATGAGCGAATGGGGAAGAAGAAGAAGAAGAAGAAGAAGAAGAAGAAGAAGAGAGTGTGGAGTAGAAGACAGATTGAGCCATTGGGTTTGGATATTGTGGGTAACAACTCAACGGCTTGGTGCTATGGTGGAGTATAGTACTATATGAGTAGGTATAGGATCCAAAGGAAGGATACGATGACATATAAATGGGGACACAAAAACATTTGGTCAATACTAATTCGGTAACGTTCTCTCTCTCTCTTTGTTTTTTTTTTTATGGCATTATAGGCCATATGTAATAATTACTTTTCTATTTTTGCTAAATATACTTTAATTATTCAATTACTCCTTCAACATTAAGTATAAATAAAAATAACAATTAAAAAAATTGATATTTATTTTAAAATTAAGATGAGGTATATTTTTGTTATCTATCCTAATAAATTGGGCAGTTTGTTTAATTTTTTAAAAAAATCAATTTTATAATATTTTATTTGTTTGTTATAATATTTAAAAAGAATAATAATATTATTTTTAACAATATTTTTTATTTATTGGCGAAAGGCAATAAATAGGTTTCTTATTTCATTTCAATAGATTAAAGACCAATAGAATGAACTAATTTTTTTCAAATAAAAAATTAATTTAAATAATTTATTTTAAAATATGATTTTAAGT
>JBBPBS010000276.1:16807162-16839820 GCA_037974835.1 Cicer judaicum
ACCAATTAAGATAACAATAACTGAAAAGAGAATGTTCCTAATAAAATATTGGTTGTGCATTGAATCTATCTAAAACTATTTTAAAGTTTTTTTTTACAAATATTTCCTTTTTTTACACATGTATATTGTTACTTTCATAATAAATAAAAACATGTCTATAATTACTTAATTTAAGGTGAATGAATCTACTTTTTACTATTATTATATTATTATTCCACTTCAATATTCTATTTGGATATTGAATTGTATATCAGGGGTATTAAAAATATTGAATCATATATTATTATTCTCCAAAGCTTGTCATCCAAAATATTTAAAAGTATATTTCAACTTTTTTTTTTTACATGAGATAAAAAAGAAGTAAAAAAACAGAAAAAGTAAAACCAAGTATTTAAAACAGGAATTTCTAAAACTTCCGTAAGTAGAGTAAAATATATATTTGATAAGAGTTCATAAATCATGATTGGAAAATCAATTATGTTAACTCTCATATGAGCTAAAATGTATGCATTTATCAACTTCAAATTCAAATATAAATTCATGAATTTCAAACTATAAATTATAAAGAATTTTCCATAAATGCATAGTTATGTTCAAAGAATTGGATAAGTGTCAACTCGGGCTGATCTTCCTTGGGACTAGGGAGTTGCGGCCATAAAAAAATAAATTTATAGGCACAATAACTAAAATGCCTATATTAAAATTAAAAAATTACAAAAATACCTAAATCTAATTCAGTTTTCTCCTTCCTCTTTCCCTCCTCCATATTCAGATTCACGAATCAATCACTACACGTGGAGCCGCCTCTTCAAACGAATTGCTTGTTGCGGCCCTGCGACCGCTCTGCCTGACTTCCTCCGTCCGTGGTCGTTCGTCGCTGCCTCTCTGCTCGCCGCAACCTCATCAGTCATTTGTCTCTAGATCGCGTTGCTGCTTTGTTCAAAATGTTCGAATTTCTATTTTGTCATTGTTGATTTTTGTTAGTTAGTGTTGATTTTTGTTAGCATGAAATTTAAAGCTTATATTATTATTGTTGAGTTTGGAGCTTTAATTTGGAGTTTTAATTAGACGTTAGTGCTAATATTTGTTTAGAGTTTTTGTGTTGCATATAAGGTGTTTGACTTTATATCAATATAAAATGTTTGAGTTTTTTTGTCGCACATAAAGTGTTTGATTTTATGTGTTTGAGTTTTGTTGCATTTTTGTTTGAGTTTTTTTGTCCATATAAAGTGTTTTAGTTTTTTTTTTTGTTGAATATATGATGTTTTATGTTTATTAAATTGATTGATTTAGATAAGTTTGTGAGAATGAAGAAGAGTAAAAGAATTGATTCTTTTTTCAAGAGGAAAAATTGTGAGAGTGAAAGAGATGAATAAATTATAACTTCTACATCCAAAATTATCTCTGAGAATCATCTTTCCAAGGTTCATAGAGTTTTCGAAGATAACTTTGAGAAATGTTTAGAACGTGACTCCGGAAAACACCCTCAAATTTGGCAATATCCATCAAATAAATTGGATGCAATACGAAGAGCGTATCTAAAACTTGGTCCTTATCAAATAAATTTAGAAGAATATCTTTTAGGTGACAACGAGGTTCATCCAAGACGGTTTCAATATGCTTGGTTTAACATATTTTCTTCATTGCTAGAATATTCACCTTCTAAAGATATTGCATATTGTTTACCATGTTATTTATTTAGCAAAATACCAAGTGGACGTCCTGGATCAGATGTCTTCATTGGTACAGGTTTGAGAAATTGTAAGAAAATTAAAAATGGAAAATTTTGCGCCTTTCTCAAACACATAGGGATGGATCCTTGCTCACCACACAACAATTCAATGAAAGCTTGTATAGACTTGTTGAATCAAGATGGACATATTATGAATACTTTTCAAGTGCAAAGCTCATAACAAATTTTAAAGAATCGAATACGTCTCAAGATATCAATTGGCATTGTTCGTTGGTTAACACTTCAAGCTTGTGCTTTTAGGGGACATGATGAAACTAGCGAGTCAAGAAATTAAGGCAATTTTCTTCAATTGATAAAACTCTTGGCAACTTACAATGATGATGTTGCGAAAGTTGTGTTGGAAAATGCTCTATATAATTCTAAATATACTTCACATCAAATTCAAAAATAGCTTTTGCATATTCTTTCTAGTAGGTTAGAAAATATATCTGTGAAGAAATTGGTGATTCCAAATTTTCCATCGTGGTAGATGAAGCTCGTGATGAATCAAAAATGGAACAAATGTCTCTTGTGTTAAGATTTGTTGACAAAGTTGGTTTAATACAAGAGCGATTTTTTTTGTGGCACATGTTAAAGACACTACAGCTTTAACTCTGAAAGAAGAAATATGTGATATACTTTCTCGACATAATCTTGATGTTTCTAATATGTGTGGTCAAGGGTATGATGGTGCTAGTAATATGAGCGGAGAATAGAACGGTTTACAAGCACTATTTATGAAAGATTGTCCTTATGCTTACTATGTTCATTGTTTTGCTCATCGATTGCAACTTGTTTTGGTTAGTGCATCAAGAGAAGTTGTTCCAATTCATAAAATTTTTTAGAAGCTCACTTTTGTTGTTAATGTTATTTGTTCTTCTACTAAGCGTCATGATGAGTTACAAGCTGCTCAATTAGAGGAAATTGCACATTTGCTAGAAATTGATGAAATTGCAACTGGTAAAAGTATAAATCAAATTGGTACTTTGAAACGAGCTGAGGATACTCATTGGGGATCACATTTCTCTTTTATTTGTAGTTTGATAAATATGTATGAGGCAACTTGTATTGTTTTTTAAAAAAATTACAAATGAAAAGCAAGTTATTCTACACGTGTGGATGCTGATAGTGTTTATAATTATTTGAAGGCGTTTGATTTTATATTTATCTTGCATTTGATGAAAGCAATGATGGGGATAACTGAAATACTTTGCCAAGCCTTACAACAACAATCTTAGGATTAGTTAATGCCATGTGTTTGGTTGGAACAACAAAGTATCTTATTCAAGCATTGAGAGAATATGGTTGGGATAAATTATTTACTAAAGTGAAGACTTTTTGTGAAAAACATGGTATTGAAATTCCTGATCTCAACGATGTTCATTCAATAACAAGATTTGGACGCTCTCATCTTCAACAAGGTCATATTACAATAGAGCATTATTTTAGAATTCAAATATTTTTTACTTTCATTGATCAACAATTAAAATAGTTGAATAACAGATTTAGTGAGAAAATAATGGATTTGTTAACTCTAAGTTGTGCTTTGACTCCTAAGGATAATTATAAAACTTTTAACATTGAAAAAATTTGCACTCTAGTTGAAAAATATTACCTTGTGGATTTCAACATGCAAGAGAAGATTAATTTTAAATTTCAACTCCAACATTTCTTGGTCGATGCTTGAGATGACTCTTCCGGTTTCTAGTGCCACAACTGAAAGATATTTTTCAGCAATGAAAATTATTAAATCAAGATTAAGAAATAAGATGGAAGCCGACCTTTTGGCAGATAGCATGACAGTTTATATTGATAGGGACATTGCTGCAACCATTAGTTCTTAGTCTATTATTGATAATTTCAAGTTAATTAAAGAGCGTAGAGCATTACTCTAAGGGATTTTTAAGTTATGTAGTTAAATTATTTGATACTTCACTTTGTGCTTATTACAACTTAATTTTTTCTATATAATATAATTTATATATTATATTTTTATGTCGGCCACCCCAAGCTTTTCGGTCAAGCTCCGCTATTGTGTCAACTGCTACATATTAAATTATACAATAAATGATTTTTATAATATTAAATTTTGCATCTATAAATAAAATTTTGCTTATTTCTAAATTCTGACATTGTAGAGTGACGGTGTTAATAATTATGGTAGACAAACTTCAGTTATGAATTATAACCATTTAAAAATTGAATCGAATTAGTTTTTAGTTTGAAAAATCTGAACTGAACTGATTTTCAATTTAAAAAATCAAACCAAACTGTTTTATAAACCGGTGAATTAATTTATTACTTTGAACCGAACTGAAGTGGTTTAACTTAGTTTTTTTTTTGTTCCTAGAGGTCAAATTTTACATAATTACCCTTAATTACTTCTAAAAAAATAAACTTGGTTCTAATTTTATTTAACTAAAAACTGGTTTGGTTCAGTTTTTCGAACTGAAAATCAATTTGATTCGGTTTTTCGAACTGAAAATCGATTCAGTTTAATTCTTATTTTAAAAAGTCAGTTCGAAAACAGGTTGGTCTCAATTTTTATAAATCAACTCAGTTCAAAAACAGTTCGATTTAATTTAGTTATGCAATTTAATTTAATTTTTAGTTTTTTTAAACATCCTTACTAATAATCTTAGCCATATTTATTACGATATAACTACATTAATTTTAAAAAAACATGTCGATAACAATTAATGACTTTACTTTTAAACACCCTTACTAATAATCTTATTCATATTTATTACAATATAACTACATTACTTTTAGAAAAACATGCCGATAACAATTAATGACTTTACTTTATTATATTATTCTTTAAAATATATCAATAATTATTTATTTGGAGATATTTAATTTAATGTTTTATGAGTGCCACGTGTGATTCGAAATGGATTAATCACCTGGTTTTTAGATTTCTATGAATGACATAGGATTGAGATATCGCTGGTTAGAGTCTAACGGATCAATTTGGTTTGTTTTTTTTTAAATGAATCTAAACTAATGAAATTTGTATAGGTTGATTTGGTTTGGTTTTACTTGTTTTTTATGATTTGAGTCGAACTAAACTAAACCGATTATATATAAGTTGGTTCAGTTCGAATGATTAGGTCTCAAAAAAATAGAACTATAAATTTTTTAATTTTTTGTCATAATAAAAAATGAATATACAAGTATTTGTCACTTTAATTTGTTTCTCTAAAATAGAATTTTCAATAACTATAGACTCACAAGTTAATTCTCTAAAAGACTAAAACAAAATATACGTAGCATTATATAGTTTGTTTCCTAAGACAAAATTTAAAATAACATAGTGCAATAACATCCCAAGTTAAAATACCAAACATGCAACAACAATGTCAAATTCAACCATGATTTAGTTGTCTAAATTCTAAATGAGAATTTAAATTACAATGCAAAAGAAATAGACAACGACAATAGTCTAAATAAGACACAATAGCAGTGTACTTGAATGATACAAATCCTGAAATAAATAAATAGTTAGAAATTATAACGTGAAATTTATTTTCAACTTGAATAGATCAAAATAAATATAACCTTAGATTGCATTCTTTATTCATGACTTAGATTACATTCTTGATTCATGTCATGACATCAATATTCACCCCGACATTAGTAATACGTAATCCAAATGTTTCTAAAAATTAAAACAAACAATCCACCATATATTTGCTCTTATCACTGCCATACATCTTAGTAAAACAAAATTCAATGCATTCATACTTATAACGAAATCTAAAAAAACAGCCACAATCAAAAGATAGTTTATAATATTATTATCCCAATACTTATTAAACTTTACTTGCATGTTTGTTGTCATCGTCCTCAACTTTTCATCCTCGATATTAGTTCATTTCTTTAATGACTTTTGAATGGCATACAACTTTTTGAAGAATATATTAGATGTAACGTGCAATAAACAACAAGAAAAAAAGTGGTGCATCATAAAATATTTTTAAAAAGTTCACAAACACATTGCACGTTCCTATATCTACTTCTTTACTAGCAAGAAACACAACAAATGAATTATCTTGATATCGAAGTTGATGAAATGCCTTTATATATTTTACAACAACTTCTAACATCAAATAGATATAGTTCCAACGAGTTGGAACATCAAGAGCTATCGTTGTCTTACTATCTATATTACACTCTTTTGTACACTTTTTAAAACTAGCAAGTCTAGTCGGAGATGTCTTAACAAACTTGCAGGAAACGTTATCTTTTTAATAGATGAGTCAATGTTAGTTAAATGGTCACTAACAATCAAATTCAAAATGTAAGTGCATCATCTCATGTGCATGAACCCCCCCTTTAACAAACTACAATCATTCATCTTTTTAACTAAGTATGTCAATGAGTATAAGGATATCAAAATAGGGTTTGAAATATGACTTAACTTAATGGCCTGATTGTTGTATAAACATTTTGTTTGTCTTATTGGGGCAAATTTTAATGTAAAAAATATGAATATCGTTGGTTTGGTTTGGATTTTATAACTAAAATTCGATACCCAAATCAATAATTCTTTATTTACATTGGTTTGATTTAATTTTTTACCCCAACCAAGAATATTAAATAATTTTCAGGTTAGTTTAATTGAAATGATCAAATTAATTATATTTATTTATATGTGTGCTGAATACCGTTTATGAATTACGGGATGTATTGTTTTATATTATAGTTAAAAGTATCAAGATATCGTATGAATTAATATTTCTACTTAATGTTTCAAAATTAGTAGGTTTATAGTTAGTCATCAAATATTCGAGCACATTCACTACAAGAAAAACAAGAATTTGTGAAGGCCAATTGCCCTCACAAAGGGAGAAAAGCAACCACACAACAGGTAAATTCGTAAATAAGTCAGTCACAAAGGTTTGTGGCGGCCAAAATAACTATAAAATTTGTTACTATTTGTGAGGGTTTAAGCCCTCACAAAATTGTGATGAAAAAGTCCGCCACAAATGATGACATGACATAAAATAATCAGTTTGTGAGGGCATAGCCCGCCACAAACGTGTGACTTTATTAAAAAAAAATTATAAAATTCAAATTTAATATTAAAAAATGATATTATATATAAAAAATTAATATTAATATAATTTAGAAATTAAAAATTTAAATTTAAAATAAATATTATATATGAATAAATTATATTCAAATTAAAAATAAATATTATATATTAATAAATTATATAAAGTTATAAATTTAAATTATATATATCAAACAAAATAAAACATTCTAAAATTAATAAATCATATCATACAAACCAAAAATTTAAAACATCATAATTAATTAATAATGTATAGTAAATTCATACAAACCAAAAATAAAAATAGCAAATATTATTCAAATACATCAATCGTTATCGTACTTCCTCTTATCATTAGCTTCACTCTCTCCATCATTATTTGATGAAATATTATCCGGCGATAAAAGTTCCTCAAAAGTATTATTAATTGGTGTTGGAGACAACATAATTTAAAATTGCAATTCATCTTCAAGTACACCACCACTGGTCGGCGAAGCCATATTTAATTGAAGTTGAGGATGTTGATGTGATATTATATATTTTATGATTATATCATTATTATAAATCTTATTTTTCATAAGTATTATTTTTTTGCTAAAAAAATTATAATTTATTAATAAAATTATATTTTACTAACATAATAAATCACAATACAAATAATAATATAAAAAAATAACACTTCATCAACAACTAAAAAATAACTACATTTTAATTTGAGTATAAATTTTATAAATTAAATATTTTACTAGTAATTTGTTTAACAAATCTTACTAACATTAAAGTTTAAAAGTAATATTATACTCAATTTTAAAAATAATATATTAATCTACATTCTAAAATAAAATATCAAATCTAAAAATATTTTAAAACCATATAACAATAATAATTATATAATTAGTAATATATATTTAAAATGCATTACATATTTGATGCCGAGTAGTGTCTGATTTGAAGCTTATAAACAAGTAACAACTATTCGCAATAACCACAATAACACTACTATCAAAATAAAAATTAAATAATATTTATTAAAAAATAACTTCAGATAAAAAATAACATTAAAAAATAAAATATAAAGTAGAAACTTACATAATATTTAATAAATAAAAGAGAAATGTTGGATAAAAAATATTTGTAGTGAGAAGGGGGAGTGAAAATTTAGAAAGAAGATAGAAATGAAAAATGAGAGGAAGGGTTAAATTTATAGGAGAACAATGACACTTTGTGGCGGCCAAAGCAGCCAAAAATGTCAACAGTACATTATGCCTTTTGTGGTGGCTTTTACCATCATAAACGAGTGACTTTGTGGCGGCATTTGTAATCACAAAGGAGTAACTTTGTGACGACTTTTGTCCTCATAAATGCATGATTTTGTGGCGGCCTAAGCTCTCAGAAAATGCCAACGGTGTAATTTTGTGAGAACTTTTGCCCTCACAAAATGCTGCTGAAATCCAAATCCATTGTAAGGATTTTTTTCCACCACAAATAACAATAAATTTGATCTTTAGTATTTGTAAGGGTTTTTTCAATCAATAATTTGTGAGCGTTTTTTTTAATCACAAAATATTTTAAAAATTAACCACAAAATAAATGTTTTCTTATAGTAATTCTACTCAATGTTTCAAAATTAGTAGATTTATAGTTAGTCTTCAAATATTCGAGCACATAAATTTATAAAGAGGTCTAAGTGTAAATTATGTAGGCCTAAATCAATCAAGAGGCTTTAAGTTAGGCCTAAGCACTAGCATTTTACCGTGTTAATAGTCATCTTATCAATTCTTATCAACATATCACTTTATTACATTATTTTAAAAAATATGTCAATAACAATTCACGGCTTTACTTTATTATATTATTATTTAAAATAATTCAATGATAATCTATGTGATATTATGTAAGACTTGCATTTGTTTTCCTCTATTATTAGTAGGGAGTTTGAAATGCATTTTTCTTTCATTTTGATTTTATAATATAGTTAATACTATTTTGTATTAATTTTAATTAACATTTTTCAATATATATATAAGATATGATTTATTTTAATTGATCAAGAATATTGATATTATTAGTCAAATTTTATTTGTGTTAAATTATATTATTATTTTTTATTATGGGTGTGTTATTGTTTTATTTTTCATCTAATTGTAATTTTTGAAATATATATACGTGTATAACATGGTGTGGTTATTTTTCTTACAAAGCAAAATAAATAAATAAGGAATTAGGTTGGTCAAATTAGAGTTGTCCTATATTAGCAAGACAATGTATATAATCCTAATGTATATATATAAGTTCCTAATAATGTATTGTTTTCAGCAATGTGAATATTGAATCTTACATAGTAGTGTGTGAACGGAGAAAAAAATATTAGCACAACTGCAATGAGAAAAAGAAAGAAATTCAGTTTTGATTATCGATATTATTGTGTAGAAAATTTGATTTAATTGAACTCAAATTTTAATATGTTATTTATATCACTTGATTTGATTAATTAATATATTTTTTTTTTAGTAGTCTTACTCTTTGTTTGAATCAATTTGGTATATTATTGATTTAAACCTTTAGTTGTTGATAGAAGAAAATTACACCGGTTAAATTTTTTATTTTTGGAAGAATCACAATTCACATGGTTTGTTCAATGTCTTGATTATTGCTAAGTAGAAACTACTTTTTGAGTTAAATGCTAACTTTTTTTATAGAACGCATATGTTTTGATTTTTGAAAGAAAAACATTTACTTTTTACGTTAAAGATTTTTGGTATTTAAAAAGAAAACAAAAGAAAAGAGTATTTTGTTGTTATCATTATTGTCGTTTTTAAAGAAAATCTCTAAATATCGATCATTTATTTTATGAAATAGACGTTGTTTTGTTTGAAAATTTTGTTTTATGAGTTGAAAATAGATGATAGGAAAACTTTGTTCTATAAACTGTTTTATGAGTTGAGGCTGTTAAAACAGTAAATTGATGATAGAAAAGTTTTATTATTTAAAAATATTTTGTTTTATATTTTTAATATGTTAAAATATATTTAATTTATTTTAAATTATTAGTTTTATAGTCTAATTATTGCAAAGAGTTAGAATTTTTTTTAAAATGGTTGAAATACATTGATGTAGTATGAGTCAGTGAATTAAACAATATTTAATTTTTATTTGATAGGAAGTTGTTTTTAGTTGAAAACTATTTTATCGGTTTAATATTTTAATGTAGTTTTGAAAATGATAATTTTAAATCCATAATTATAAATTGACTTAGAACATGCATCGGTATGGGTGATATGTTGAACTTCCAATGGATTTGAATACAAAAATGAACCAATGTATCTTTTAAATAAAAAATTAATTTAAATAGTTTATTTTAAAATATAATTTAAGTATTTCATTTATTTTTTATAATTTTTTTAGAGTATTAAATTTTAAAAAATAATTAAAATGATAAGTTAGTTTGAGAAATTCTTTATAAAAATTATTTTTGAAAGATAATTTTTTTAAGATGTAATTTTTATGATGTTAAAATATTTAGTAATAAATATCTAATTTATTGTATGTCAAAATTATATTTTTTAATTGGTAACAAATGAATCTAAAAAATTCCTAATATTTTTAAATTAATTTTCATGAAAATCATTTTTAAAAATATAAAATCAAAAACAATTTTTTTAAATATTAAGCAAAAATTCATCTTAATAATTTTTAATTACCTTTCAATTTAATTTAATATTATTCAGAAATTGGGTCGGTGGGAGATTTTGGTATCATTATGATCTTTGTGTTTGAATTAAATATGAGGTCTCTATCATTTCAGTATTATAATGTTTTGATGTCATTTATAATTTTTTAAGTTATAATAAACTAAAGATAACACCAATACCATGATGGTGAATCAATGAACTAAAAACGCGAATCACTAAAAACATCCATTTTCTTCTGACAATCGTCTTGTAATTGAATGAAAGTTATGTGGTTAATACTATTTTATATGAGATCAATTTCTAAAATTTCTAAAGTGTGATATTAAATTATACAATAAATGATTTTTATAATATTAAATTATTGCATCTATAAATAAAATTTTGCTCATTTCTAATAAAATTAATTTTTTATGTTTGAGGTTAAGTACTGGCACTGTATAATGACGATGCTAATTCATCTTATCAATATATGTTACAATACATGTATATGATACTTGGAAGTGAAAAAAATTTCCATTATCCATTTCATTTGTGCTTTCTAATCCTCCATCACCACATTCAATTCTCATGATTGGTTGCAAATAACAAATAACAGATTAACTGTTATTTGTTGAAACTTAACAGAAACTTAACAGTCACTGCTGACAACAGTATGCTTTTAATCTTTCAAATCAATACATAAAGATAACATTATAATCATTTTTTGATCTCACACACATAGGGTAATTTTGAACTCCTTATCATCAAAGTATTGTTAGAACACTTGATTTTATATGAATTAGATTATTTAAGTTGAGAGAATTAAGAGTGGAAGAAGAAAAGAAGGAAGAGAATCAAAATTCTGTTATTGCTTTCAAGTAACTGGACTTGCACTTGCCTTTTATATCAAACTACAGTACTTGTTATATATAACTATTCATCTCCTTTAAGAACTTCTTACT
Source organism: Cicer judaicum (assembly GCA_037974835.1). Lineage (NCBI taxonomy): Eukaryota > Viridiplantae > Streptophyta > Magnoliopsida > Fabales > Fabaceae > Cicer > Cicer judaicum. Next base: position 16,818,587 of record JBBPBS010000276.1, read on the forward strand.
ACCTAAAACAATTTTAATAATTTCTAACTATCATTATGAATTACAAATTTGAACTAAATCACAAAACAACCACACTAAAACATGACTCATGAGATAGATACCACTCCGCTGAGCAGTTGCGACCAAGAGTGGTCATCTTTTTTATTTTCTATTTTTATTTTTTATTTTTACCTTTTTAAGGTTATTTTTATTATAAATCACAAAAGTCCAAATATAAAATTCTATTGTTTTTCAGAACAAAAATTGCTAGAATTAAAAAATTTATCACGAGAGGTTGAGTCTAGTACAAGTACAAGATGTTACATCAAACAAACTCAGTTAATGAATAATGCTTTTCTTTTTAAAATACTTTAAAAATTAAAAATTATTGACTAATTTTAATGATTTATATGGTGGTAGGTTCTCTTGAATAAGTAGGAATGATTTTCCACTATAGAGATCTCTATCGAAGATTTGAGACAAATTTTAGCATAATATTATTTGGAGATAGAAAGACGATTAATTTTTGTCTTGATTGTCGGAGCAACCTATTTTTTTCAATTTGTTGAAAACTAATTTAATTTTAGATAATATTTTTACCTTTAAAGATATTGTAAACAAGGAAAAAAAAATGAAACTTTGATCTAATTTAAAATTGGTTCACTTATTATTATTATTATTATTATTATTATTATTATTATTATTATTCCTCTTTTTGAAAATGATGAAGATTTTAACTCAAATTATTACTACTATTGATACAAATTGAAAAATCATGTGGAGATAAGAAAATCCCATAAATTGTGATATATAAATCTTCCTAAAGATGGTGAAGATTTTAACTAAAACTATTACTACTGTTGATACAAATTGAAAAATCATCTGGAGATGCAAAAGCCCCCCATGAATTGTGATATATAAACGTAATTGATTGAAAATTAATTCGTCAGATGTGCTAATTCACATCGATTTGTATACTTAACAATGTCAAATCAATCGAAAACCAATATTACAATTGTATTAATAGACTCACAATAATAGTATTGAAATATCAACTTTTTTATAAATTATTAATAGTATTAAATATGTACTAATGTGAATTAATATATGCATATTTATTTGACACTAGATTCACTTAGGTTGACAATGATGATAAGTCATTTAAACAAGTAGATCAAATATTGAAATGCATTTAAGCCAAAACAAAATTATAACATCAATTACTTGTAAAAACATTTATATAAAATTATAATACAAAATTATATACTATACATTTTTATTTAATAAATATATCAATACAAACACCATTTTGAAATTTTGTTAGATATAAATTAATAAATATAAATACTGATAACATCATACAACGTATCATATTAGAATATAATATAATATTCTCTTCATTATATTCTAATTTTTCCTCACCAAAAGAACAAAAAATATACCTAACAAAAATATCAACAATCTTAATTCTTTTGTACCAGTTTGTTAGTAATTTTATTTATAAAAAAAAAATAAGTAACATTCTCATCTAAAAAAAGCAGAGCTTTATTTTATATTATAAACATTAACAATATGCTCATGCATCTGTGATCTAATGATTAAGGTTTCTTATAACCTCACAAGAAGATGATCCTCTTTCACATACTTGTTTCACGATTTATATTCATACAAAGTAATGCTAGAAAATAAAGCAAATAGTAATGATAGAAATATTCCGAGGCTATATCTTCAGAGCTGAGCAGAGTTATTGGCTATTGCTCCAGCATCATTAAGAAGTGGAACCAATTGACCTGCATGGTGTTTCTCCAAAACAGCTGCAACAAACATGAGATAAAAATGTTACACACAATACAACTAATGAAAAAACAACAACAGTACAATAACAATGGAAAAGAAGTGACAGGAGTTTGGCCTTACAGTCACAACCACCAATGTGCTTGCCTCCAATAAACACGTTAGGCACTGTTCTTTGCCCTGTCCACTCAGCTAAAGCTGCTTGAATTTCACCCCCATCACCTTCAAACAGGTAAATACAAACTCTGAGGAAAACCAAGTGTAATAATCCTCCAAGTAGAAGAGCACAGGATAATAGACCCCCGACTTTGGATTTAATGGGAAATAAAAGAAACACGTTTTTGCATATATTCTACATTCACAATCACAAAGCAGATAGTAGAAAAGTAGACAGCATGATACTCCTACGAATATGATAATAAGAAAGCAAAGTAACAGTAAACTCAAAACAATTTTGTTACTAGCCATATGCTTTGTACAGAAAATGCAAATTTTACACAACTTAAAAATCGATGGAAACTCCATCGACTACGCTTCTGAAAGTATATGTACTTCTCACTTTTACTGCTGAAACCAAAACAATAACTTGATTGGTGCCTATTCAACAGCGGATACATATGCCTCAAACCTCCATTTATATTCATTTTTTTTATTTTTATTAAACCGACACGGATCAGGTCCCATGAAATTTTAAACTTTTACTTGTAAAGAGTGTTGTTAACCATTGTTAGAGATTTGAATAAATTTTAAGTATTGGTCCACCATGCACTACCTCGCCCCAAAACTATACTAACTAATTGGAAAACATTAACAAGAAGTCTGAAAGGGTCAAATAACAAATAAGACCCTAAAGAGAGACATCAAAAGTAGTTCTCACATTCAACAAAAATGTATAAATGAAAGAGAGATAATACTACATTTACTAAATTATCCTTGTTAAATATTTGTACATTATCAATGTCATAAATATTTAGTGAAAATATTGCATTGAAAATGATGTCAGATGATATTAAAAAAAAGTTCATTAAAAATTGAAAGCATAATTCATTTTGGAGAAACATATTTTTTACAAATGAGTCACTCTTATAAGACAAAATGAGTAACATAATAGAACAAAAATGAAATCCATTGAAACAAAATACTCACTTTCTGTATCCAATTCAATGACCTTGTAGGAAGCTCCTAGCTGTTTGAATAGATCCTTGACCCGCTTGCAGTAACCACAATAAGTCTTACTGCCACAACATAAATTACAAAATGGGGTTATCAATTTTAAAACAAAACAAACAAAAAAAGGAAGATGCTTTATCAAAATGAACAAAGAGAGTGCATGAAAATAAAAGACACCAATTTGTTTTAACAACCAATACACTCAATGACGTAGAAAAGTAGCATCACTTTTTAATCTCGAATTTGATCAAGTAAAAGATATTAGAGAAATTAGATAGGATTGAAAAACCTGAAGACAAAGACAGGGGAAGAGGCAGCGAGGCTCTTAGCTTTATTCAACGCTGCTTCCATCTCTTCTTGACTCTTCTGTGAACTACTTAGCATAGAACCCATTCCTTTTGTGTGTGCGAGTATATATATATATATATATATATATACTGTAGTAGATGAGTAACAGAGAATTTTATATGTTAATGAAGAGGTTTGGGGATTAATATTATTAATTGACAAGTGTTAGATGAAAAGAGAAGTGAGCCAAAGCAGAGTACAGGTGTGAATAGAATTAGGGTTCGGTTCAATTTGGGTTTTTGTGGTAATCGGTGATGAGATGAGATTGTATTATGGAATTTGATAACGATGATTTTATTAAGTACGCTAAGAATAATTTCAAGAGGTGTAATTGTAGAATCATGTACGATGAAAAGGATTTTGTGATAAGATTTTTACCTAAAAAGCAGCTTAATATGTCCACCATCAATAAAAATTCTTACCCTCTTTGGTCCACCTACGCATCATATTCTCTGTCCAATTCAAAATCTCTTTCTCATTTTCATAAAAATAATAAAAGAAAATACCGAATTAAATATTTAGTTTGTTTGTTTGTGTTTTTTTATTTATTTTTGTCTTTATAAATTTTGAGCTTAGACTCTCTATTTTTTTTTTTATCATCATATTACCGTTATCACGTTATTATTATTATTATTTTTTTTTGTAGTTATAGTTTAATTTATTAAACTTAATATTTAATTTTTTGTTTTTGATTGTAAATTTCTTATAGTTGTCAATTGTTTTCAGAGACTTTCAACTAACTCAACTAGATTAGCTCAATAATTTGATTATTACTTAAAGCTTGTGATGTTTAATAACGTGAATTGGAGCATAAGAACCTTTGAAATGTGTGCAAATACACAAACATACATGCAAATTGTACATTGTCTAAAACAAAGGAAACAAGGTTGCAGATAGGTATAATATATAAGGATGACAAAAATCCACATATATATATTTTTGTATTATGACTTGGATGCAAAAATGGCTTCCAAATCTTCATACAAGGTTTTTGGTTTTGACTTATAATCAGAAGAAGAGCTACTACTTCTCTTAGTCCCCCAAAAACTACTCCAATTAGTAGTGTTACTAGAAGAAGGATCAGTAATTTGAACTCCACTTCTTTCCTTATTGCTAAAGCTGGCTTTTGAAAGTTCCCTTAGTCTTGTCAACCATGGTATATCAGGTGTACCTGAGCTTCTACTACCTGAATGCATGCGTCTTACACCCACCAAACCATTGTCTCCACCTTCTTCATTCACATTACCATTTTGTGGTAACTTGCTTTCCAAGTTTTTGATCCATTTTTTAGGGATGAAAAACAAAACAAGCCCAATAGAAGCAACTTTCAAACCCCTTAACATTGACTTCTCCTTAGGGTCTAGCATCTTTGTTTGTACATATAAAGCATACCATTCATTTGTAATTTGAGAACAATACCCTACCAAAAACAGCACAAGCATGAAAATCCCAAATTTTGTCTCAGTTCTCACAGAAAAATCTTTCTTCAAAAGCAAGAAACAAGTGGCGAAAAATGCAAATTCGCATGTGAGTGAGATTATCTCAACTAATTGAACCTTTTTCTTAATAAAAGGCTTTTTTAGCACAATGAAGAATAGCTGAAAAGAGGTTATAGATAGCATAATAATCACTGGACTCTTGGAAGTCTGTGTTTGAACAAAAACTCCTGCTAAAATTCCCAACGAAATACGCCTAATGGATTCGAGAAACACATAGTATATTCTGAGAATTCCGAAGAGTTTTTGGATGAAAGGCGCTTCTGCGTCTTCTGTTTCATCATCAGAGGCAATGATGTAGTCACTTTGACCTTGATGACTTCCGCCTGCTATTTGAGAAAGCATGTATTTTGGAGGACCTCTTAAATCTTCAAATAAAGGTCCAAACATAGTTAGGCAAATAGATTTAGGTTTTTCTTTCCATGTCCATTGGCCTCTTTTACCTGGTCCAAGAGTTACTCTTATAAGCTCTTGATACCAATGAAATGTCTCACCTTCTTGATGAACTTCCTTGTATTGAAGAAGTTTTCCAAATGTGATTCCAACTGAAAGGAACATGAACAAAGCTAGAAGCACAATTGACACCAAAATCAGTAGTATAATGCCAACTACCATTGCTGAAGGTGCTCCCCCTAATGGTAGTAGTAGAATAGTTAGATGAAATATTTATTTAAATAAAGGTATTATTGAAAAAAGTTCATAGATATTGTCTTGGTATTCTAAGAGGCCAATAACTTGAAACATAAATATTTCAAACGTGACACATGTGATGAAACAGAGGGAGTAATATTGAACTAAATTACCTCTAATAAGGCCAGAAGAGGCCTTGCAAACACCAGGCAGTGCAAGAAATAAAAGGAATATCTCAAATCTTGGGAATATGAGTGCTCCATATGTTCTATGCCTTTCAGAATTTCTCTTCCTAAATTTGAGGTTAATGAGTAAAAAAGCATGCAGAACCATCAAACCGCCACATATCACAGCTAGCCAAAATATGCTTCTATAAAAATATGTCCATCTGCAATAAAAACACATGAAGTCTGATTGATAAATGAAGTATTATTATGTTAACAGAGAGTGCATCTGATTCAATCCAGAAGGTAAGTTCTTCTTTGGATTGTTTTACTTAAGCTTATGGAAACAACTTATAACATGTGTATAAGTTGTTTTTCAGCTTATTTCCGTAAGCTCTCATGGATAGCTTATCAAAACAGTTTATATGATTCTATGAAAACTGTTTGACTTGTTTTTATCTATTGTTAAGTGCTTATGTTTTAAACGTTTAATCAAATTATTTATCCAAACAGAGTCTAAGACGACAATTATCATGTTACAGTTCAGAAGGTATCAAAACAGATAATAGATTTTACAAGAATCCCATAGAAACATATAATATAGGTCATAGAAAATTGGTGTTGTTGTGCATTTATCCTTATTATGTCCATTTTCATATCAAAGTGAAAGACTTAATTTCACAAACATAATTATAATGTATTGACACATACATAACTTACCCACTTGAATGTTGAGAATCCAAAATATATTCAGCTTCTGGGTTCATAACTTCGCTCTGCAGGTATGCATTGTTGATTAAGGACATTGACTGTTTATAACAAACTAACTTTTTCTGAAGCATAGATACATAAATTAACTCTTGACCTCAAAATATTGATGATACTCTGAAGAAGTAAGTGGTGATCCATACACTGAAGCACCATAATTCAAATTATTGCCTAAAAGCATGCTTGGGATTGTTGCTGATGTTTTGGTAAAGGAATTAGAGATACCAAAAGGACTAGAGCCTACCATTAACAGGCTCATAGGTCCAGATTCCCATGGCACAGAAAAATAAGGTATGGTCCATTTCAAATGTCTGGAAAATTCATAAAACTCAACTGGCAACTTAACTGATAACCACCTAGCTAGTGCAAACACTTGAATATGGCACAGAATTCTCTGCATGATTAACCAAAATTAGCATGATCAATGTGGTATTTTCTCCATTATCACTACAAGAATATAAGGAATTTGGTAATTTGAATACAAACATTTTTGAATTGGCTTAAACTGATGAGATATATAGTAACTGATAAGCAGGATAATGTTTCAGTAAGTTAGATATCTCACAAAAAGATTCCTTGTTGGATCAACGATCAAGAAAGAAGACGATCTCGTGAATGTATCGACAGATTGAAGGCTTGCAGTTGAGATAGTTAGCAGGCCCGCAACAAACGATGTCATCACAAAAGTGGCAGTTGCAAATGCAGAAATCACAGAAGAAATGAGAGGTGATGAGTCTGCATGATTCATGAAAAATCATAAATATTTCTACTTGAATAGAATTGTTTTTAAAAATACTTGCATCTAAGAAATGAAAATGAAAATGTATTTATAATAATAGTATGCAAACAAAAAATGTCAGTACTAATAACAAAACAATCACTAAAAATGACAAATATAAAAACAAATCTTACAGTGCCTCACTTGTAGAACATTGGAAGCTAGATTTTTGTTTCCAGCAACGTCGCAAGTTACATTCTCCGGAACACTGACAAATACTTTGTCATCATTTTCTTGTATCTCAATGATGTAAATGCTCCATCTTAGTTTGTGAAAGCTGGACAGAAATAAAAAAGTTGCAAGAGAAAAGAATCAATTATCAACTGGTATTTGGCTTTTTAATCCTCAATGAATTAATAGAAAGTGCACATGTGCTTATATATACTTGCCTTTTTAATATACCTCCTGAAACTGATATGCAAGAGGAATTGAACCCAAAAACAGGCTTCACAAATTTAATTAATATTTGGATATTGTGTTCTTTTGTCTTCATGCTATGTGTACTCAACATCACCATAGGTCTCTTAGAATCTGAATTCCATGAAAATATTAGCATGTAAATCCAAACAATGTTTACTTGGTAGATAAAATCATTAACATGTACCGTAGATAAAATTAACCGGTGCAGTTGGAGAAACTTGAGTCCCTTGTCGTGTTATTATTGACTTTGAATCGAAGTCGATAGAGATTATAGCAGTAGAGGAGATATTAGCAAGCTACAATAACAAACCAAAAAAATGTGTTAAGGAGAAGAGACATACATGTAACAAGCATAGTATAACACAACACAACTAAAACATTTCACATTTATGAATATAACTAACCATGAATCCGAATCTACGATTTCCGAGATTTTCTGCACTAGTTTGAACAATTGAACCTTGGCTAATGTTGAGAGAATTCATAATTTGTCTAGAGGAATTTAGAACTGGAGCTGAGAAGTACAAATACACCTTTAGCTTGTTAAGGTTATTAGTTGCTTGTACTGTTCTAGTTTCACTGTTAATTTGAAGTAGCTTTTCAGGTACATGAGTTCTGATGTTGACATAAACCTTTCTTCTGTCTGTGGATCATGATCACCATAGAAGCAAACCAAGTTTTTGAACATCAAAACTGATATAGAAATTTGTTCTTTCAGTTAAGTAACCACATTATTAAGGCTAATGCATTATAACATTATTATGTTTAATTATATATTGCATTAAAAATAAAGTATGTGTTTTAAAGATAAGGCCAAACCCTTAGGCTACAGAAACCATAATCATATTCATATGGACATTTATATCCATATGAGATATCAGATCTTCACAAACTTAACATTTTATTTGTTTGGATAAACAACTTAATTAAACACTTATAGCATAAACGTTTCTAGTACTAATCTACTATTACTATGACATAAGAAAAGATAACACTCACCAATATGAACATAAACACTTGAATTTGGAGCTCTTTTAAAGCTGTTGCCCGCTATGTCAGTGCAGAAGTTCTTATCCATTACAAGGATTGTTCGGCCATATTGAACGGTAGAGGATAAACTAACAAGAAGAGAATACATGAGGTTTGGCTTGAGGATAGTAAAGGAAGATGGTATAACTTGGCCAGCACCATAAACAAGAAGCTGTAAAGAAATAGAACAACAATAAGTTAGCACAATACTTCAAAAAACAATTGGGGAAGGGGAAAGTTATTGTTAATTTAAGTAACAATAATGGTTATTTTACGACAGTCTTCGAGAGGAATTGAACATTGTCCCTTAAGGTTATAAAGTCATATTTTTATCACTGAACTGACACTTCACATATATGACAAAACAGTACTCACTTAACCTTATTTTGAGAAATCTAAGCAATTGTAGATGGACACGTATATACGTACATTGCAGGCATTCACAGATTTGCATCCAAAACCTTCACCTGTACAAGGTTCACTGAAAGATATATTTACTGAAACATTTAAAGAACTTGTGAATGATGTCGAGGCTTTAATATATGCTGTTGGTGGAATTGTGTCTGAAAAAAATATATATACTGTTATTAGAATGGTATATAATGAAAAACAATTTTATATATGAATTTCAATAAACTAGGTAACATATGTAGTTTTCCTCATTCATTTGCATGATCTTGTAAACTTGTTTTTGAATGTGATGAATATGCAAGGAAAAGATAGTTATGCTGAAGACTAGCTGAGGTGCCTTTATTTTATTCAACTTAAAATAGGGAAACTGATTTTGCCTGTTATACTTGCAAAACTGTGAAAACCTGAAACATTATACTTCTCATATTTTATGCCACAATATTTAGACAAAAGATTCTAGGGGCATTTGAATGTGCTTTTTGGCTTTTTTTCAAGACATAAACACTTGTCTAAGTCTTTAGAAGAACATAAAAATAACTTATTTTAAATTTATACTCTTTTCAGCTTATTTTTATTAAACTCTCTTACATAGCTTATTGAATGCTTAGTTAAACTGGTTATCTAAAATTCTCCCTAATCTTAACTTTTTCCTTCTAAAGATACATGACAGGGTTTATCAACGACACATAATGAGTTAAAAGAGGCCAAATTCAATAAGTAATAAGCAACAGATAACAAACATAAGGAATGAAGTATGGTTTCTTAACCAACAGTCCAATTATAGCTAGCACAGCCAAGTCTTTGATGATGCTCATTGGTGCAAACTTCAAAACTATGATGTCCATCCAGCAAGCTTGAGTATGTAACTCTCTTTTTTGTGCAAACTGATTTGATCCCATCATCAAGCTGCACACATAGTGTGCATAAAGTGTTCATAATAATCAGAATAACTTTTAGAGTCAGGATACTTTGACACAAAAAACAACACCAAAAATCGACAATGATATAGTTTATTGATGCAGCTTAAATATGTGATTAATTACTTTTAGTTTATGACTAATGAATATAACAAGTTTTCAAACTCACGAATCATCTAACGAACGTGATTAACCATAGATTTAAATGTAATTAATTATAATTTTTCAAGTGTTCAGTTACACATAGATTTAACTACTTGAAAATCTAATCACATTCAAATTCATGGTTTAATTGTTCACTATATACTTAATGAGTTTCAACACCTGTTATATTCATTAATCATCTACTAATCACATATTTGAATTGCCTTAACCAATTGACTAATGACAATTTTGTATGTCAAAATATCATTTTTCTCAACTTTTAACACCCGTGTCCCATCCAATAAAAACACCACATATACACTTAAGCAAATTCACTAGTAAATTGCCATATAAGCATACACAATTAGAGACATACAAACCTTACAAATGAGGCTACGATTTGAAGAACGGTGACTACCAGAATTAAGAACTTCAAAAGCAAATGTTGCTGAGTTCAAGTGAGAGAATGCATGAGGTGCTTTCAAGAATTTCACAGTTACATTTGAACCACCACATTTGGTAATGGAACAAAGTGTTGACAAGACACAAGAGAGTAGTATACAGAAACGTAATACTCTAAGCAAAAGATCCATTTATCTTTGAACACACTACTAGTGTTTTTATTGTGAAGTAGTTGGATTTTTGCATGCAAGAGAGGTCATAGAGACAGATTTTTGAGAAATTAATTGTGTTAAGATATAGTAGTGTCTTAAATGATAGGTTTCAGTGCGTTCACTGTTCCACAATTTAGTGGTTATGATTATATAATTGTATTGTGGATAAGTTAGTGAACTTTGAGTGCAGTAGCGTCCTCTATTTTGCTACAAAGTATTAAGTCACTCATAATAATTTAAAAAATAAAAGTAATTAAATGTAATTATATGTGCTAGGATTGGATACTGACATAAGTGAAGCATTTGTCTACAACCAAATAAATAATTGAAGTTGAAGGAAATAACATCATCATAAATGTAACTTAAAACCTTTGTTTGAACTTTGAACTTCAACATAAAAAGAAAGAAGGTGTTAGTCTGAGTGATGGTCCCACTAAATGATATAAGAAGCAAATTAAGACAAAATGTGAGTGGAGACTAGAGACTTTTTATTCTCTGTCATTCACGTAATGACAATATATGATTTGAGAGAGAGAGAGAGAGAGAGAGATAATATGTCTATAGAGCTCAACCTTAGAAACGTTATCTCTCATGTTACGTTGTATTCTGAATCTTATCATAGAATTCTACTCTCCCATACCATAAATATAAGCACAATCTTAATGGGACTGTGAAGCACGATTAACAATTATTTGAAATTTTAATGATTCAAATTTTGGTAAATACTTTTATATATTTTGACATTTTAGGTTAATTCAGTATAAATAAAATTCAATTTTTATCTGGTAAATAATTTTATTCTCTCTTAAAATAAAATATATTTAATTATTTTTAAAATTAAAAAAATTTGAATGATTTTTTGTAAACATAATATCATAAAAAGTTCTCCACAAAAATTTATAATTTTTTAGAAGTAATAAAAATATAGATTTAGAAATTAAATTTCAAATCTATTTTTTGTGGACGAGATTTTTATAATATTGTAAATATGTATGCATAAATTTATTCAAAAATATATATTTGCATAACATCAAAGACTAAAATTTTGTACATGATAATTTTGTAAGAACTAAAAATTGTATTTTATGTTTAGAGGGACTAAAATTAAAAGGTTAAATTTTATAGGAACTAGAAATATATTTAACTCTATTTTGTACTTTGTTCAAATTATTTATATTTAAATTTTGGCCCATCTAAGCATAATAGTTTGGGTTAGTCACCATGTTGCCTATTAATTTCTCAGTAGTTTTTATTTCTTCTTTGGGTTTCTTCTCTAATTTTATTTGTATTTTGTGTAAGTGAGATGTTTAACCAACCCCAAAAACACAGGCATTTTCCCGGTAGCTAGCTTGCAATAATGTATTTAACTTCAATAATGTATTTAACTTTCATGTGAATAAAAATAGGGGTAAATGAACAATCACATTTGTGTAAGGTGGTTAATAAAGTAAATTGAGCAAGCCACTCCCAGCCCAATAAAATTGAACAAGCTATGTTAAAGCTATGTTAGAAGAACTCAGTGCTATAAAGAGTAATCATACATGGGAGCTAATTCCATTACCATCAGCCAAACACCCAATTGATCTCAAGTGGGTATTTAAGCTCAAATTGAAATTTTGATGGCATAGTGGTAAAACACCAGGAAAGACTTGTGGCAAAAAGTTTCCTACAAAGAGAATGAGTTGATTTTCATGAGGTATATGTTCCCATAGCAAGAACAGAGACTACATGGGTTGTCATAGAAATTGTAAGTGCTAGAAGTTAGCCTTTAATGTAATTGGATGTAAAATCAACTTTCTTGAATGTTTCTTTAGAACAGGTATATGTGTTTCATCCACCTGGATTTGAGATTAAGGAGCAAGAACACAAAGTGTATAAGTTGAAGAAAGTCTTGTATGATTTGAAACAAACTCTAAGAGTTTGGCATGAAAGGGTTGATTCATTTCTTGAGCACGAAGGATTCACAAGGTGTGTAGTGGAATATGGAGTTTATGTCAAATGGGAAAATACCAATGATATAATTTTCATTTGCTTGTATGTGGATGATCTCCTAGAGACCGACAGAGCTACGTTGGAAATCAATAGTTGTACGAGGATGTTTATGACTGAATTTGAGATGACAGATCTTGGAAGATTGAACAATTTTATCGGTTGAGTTTGCTTACAAGGAAGAGGGTCTTATGTTAAACAAGATGAAGTATATTGGTGAAGTTCTTAAGGGTCCATTTGATGCGCATGGTAGAAAAAGACAAGATAAGATATAAAGTTGGATAAAGATAGTGATAGAATAAATATTATAATATCTTGTGTTTGATACAAACATAATAACATTTTATTTTGTCATGTATTTGATATACATCTCATCATGATATATTATATTTAAATAACAAAATTACCATTGTGAACAATTACATATTAATTTTTTTAATTAACTTATTATATTTTAAATATTATAAATTAACAAAATAAATTAAATAAGTAATAAAATAATTTTATATTAAAATTATTAATTGACACAACTAAATAAATAACTTAAATTCTAAAAACAAAATAACGAGTAATTAAATAATTATATTTTATTTGTTAAAATATAAATAAAGATATAATATATATTATATGTGAATGAAAAGAATACCTTGTAAATAAATGATATTTATTTTAAAATTTCAACTCACTTTCATATTTTTATAATTGTGAATACTAATTTATTAAATTATATAAAAAGATAAAACTACACTTGTATAATCATAAATATTTTTTACATTAATTATTAATATTTTACTTTTAATTTTAATATCAAATTCTATTAATTATTATTTCATTTGATTAGATTTACATTTTTATATTTTAGATTATGTTTTATAAAAAAATTATATTTATATTTTATAATATTTTAATTCATATTTTAAATTATATTTTATAAAGATAATTGAGTAAACTACTGTTCTTATCATATTTTGTTCGTTTCTAACCTAACTCATATGCAGGATAGAAATTTCAACTAGAGATAAGATAGAATTCTGGATTAACTTATCATATCATGTTGGTTCATCTATCATTTGATTCATACATGATAGGATAACTTATTCCTATCATGTCCCTTATCTTGTTCATCAAACAGACCCTAAAAGGTTTCATAGAATTGTAACTCTAACATCCAGACATTTTATTTAATTTTTATATTTTACTTTGTTAGGAATTAAGATAATTATTCTAGAAATTATTGTTGATAGTTACTATTGTATCGTGTTATTTTAATTTTTGGTAATAATAATAATAATAAGGCTAAATTATATATGTAGTCCCTTAACTTAATTTCAGGTAACGTTTTAGTCCTTTATCTTTTTTTTTTCCGAGTTGGTCCTTTATTTTAATTTTAAATGACAATTTAATATTTTATGTTTTAAAATTTCAACAATGTTATCCTTTTTGGTACAAAAATTCAAAAAAATCATCAAAATTTTCAACCAAAACCTATTAAATTAATATTAATCTTCAATATAATGCAAATTTTATCAAATCCATAACTCAAATATTCAAATAAACTCATATTTTCATCTCCAAAAACATCAAATAAAGAACGAAAATATGAGTGTATTTGAATATTTGAGTTATGAATTTGATAAAATTTGCATTATATTGAAGATTAATATTAATTTTATGGGTTTTGATTGAAAATTTTGATGATTTTTTTGAATTTTTATATAAAAAAAAAGGACAACATTATTGAAATTTTAAAATATAAAATATCAAATTGTCACTTAAAATTAAAATAAAGGACCAACTCGGGAAAAAAAAAAGATAAATGACTAAAACGTTACCTGAAATTAAGTTAAGGGACTACGAATGTAATTTAGCCTAAAAATAAAAACATGAATCGAAAACCGTTAAACGGCTTAGGTTGAAAGATCATACAGTTGTCCCAATAGGAGAAATACGAGGAAGTACAATAGCATACAGTTGAAGGCTCCGAGATACTTTTGTGTCGGGGTTAGACTTGTTGGGTGAGTTTTCCACAAGTCCAAAGTTCATGACCAACTTGGATTTATGTTTGGGTAGTAAAACATCAAGAGTTTTAGCTCTAGGAGTTTCTTTTGTTTAACGTATTAAATTTACTTTTAGTAATTGCAAATATTTTGATTCATTATTTTTAAAAATATAACTAAAAATGTTATTAATTGATGTTAAGGTAAATGAGTGTTTGAGATAATCATAAGTAAATAAAAACAAATTTGTATTTTTACGTTTAGAATTTCGTAAGTGGATCAGATATTACCTTAGAGTTAACTCGGTGAGTAGGTTTATGAATGATTCTAAGACACCTCATTGATTACAACTAAGAAAATCGTGAAGTATCTAAAGGAAACTCAAAGTTTTGGCTTGTTATTCCCAAAAGCAAGAGGGATATGAGCTTATGAACTTGAAACATACTCAAATTCTGATTGAAGTGGGGATCAGGTAGATATGAAGAGTACATCATGTTACTAGTTTTTATTATTGAATGCTCATATACCATAGTGTTCGAAGAAACAAAATATAATGGCACTCTCATCTTGTGAAGCTGAATATGTGGCCATTACAAGCAGGTTGGTTGAACTCATTACTTTAAAAGCTGGAGTTTGATTTCAAGATACCAATTCAACTGAAAATTGACAACGCTTCATTTATTAATTTGACAAAGAATCTTGTTTCACAAAGCAAGAGTAAAAACATTGAGACAAAATATTACTTTTTTAAGAGATTAAGTCTCAAAAGAAAAACTTGAAGTTGTGCATTGTAGCAATGAAAGGGTGGCTTCTAAGGTGAAGATATGCAATAAAGTCCCTCACCGCTGTAGCATATTTTTTAACCTTCTGATCAAATAATTCTATATTATCTCAAATAAGTCTATATAACCATAGTCTATAATATGTATTGGGAATTATGTCGCTATTTTATTCTTCCAAACAACTTTAAAAACAAAGGTTCTTATAATTGTTTCAGAGATTCTAAAATTATTTTGAAGTTTTTTTTTCCTTCATAAATGAATACATATTATAAACAATAGTGAAACAAGATTAAAGGATCATGTATACAATTTGAACATAAATCGAAATAATTACATAATGCAATTTCTAAATACTAATTTTGAAAATAAGCCTTACAAATTCAATATTAATCATAGATCATAGAATAAGAAAGATTTATGGGTGTCATGAATCTTTAGTTAGGGTTTGATACATAATTTAGTTAGTGTTATATGATTGAAATTGATTTTGGTTAGGATTATGCAATTGAAAATGATTTTTGTGATAATGAAATTGATTTTGTCAATATTTAATACTAGAACAAAAATGGTGATTCTTAAGGTCTTCATGTATACGCAAATTGCGTATGCGCAAGAACCTATGTGACCTGAGCCTGCGTACGTGAACTGATTTTGCATAGAAACCTATGTGAATTGAGTCTACGACACAACATATTTGATTGCGTTATAATTTTGATTATGACATGGTTATGCATAAATGGTGTGCACTATGTTTACTGATAGATCAAGTCGAGTAATAATTAATGATATTGCTAATGATGAGGATCGTCCCGCTAGACCAACTGCTTCTTCATGTGATCAGCATCTTGAGAAAGAAGTGCAACGGGAGAGTCAGACACATCGGGAACAACGACAATTACAACAATAGCAACAAGCACAACAAGAGCAACATGCCTAACAAGAAGAACAAACCTAGTAGAAGAGCAAACACAACATGAGGTCCAACCAGAGTAGATGGATCCACCTCCATAGGTCGATGGATATCCTTGTGGTCATGTTGACACATTTATTAGGATATTTGGTGACCACGTGGCCACTCGATTTTAGGGTAGAGTATAATTTTTTCAATCATTTTAAATTTTTAATAGTTATTGTCATAATGTGTTTTAACTTACAATTTTTTCCCTTATTTTATTTTAGGATCATGGGAAGCTAATTTTATTTAGCAATGGAACAAATTTGAAAGAAATGGTGATTGAATATGAAAAGGTGGAGAAATTGGTTAAGAGTTCAGGGGTATATTCGTTGTTAAAATGTAGTTACAAAATGTTCGTTAAATGCATCATATTTGCTTTCTTAGAGAGGTAGAATCAAGACAACAACTTCTATCTTCCGATTATGGAGATGACAATTACACTAGATGATGTTTCCTCTCTTATGCATATATCCACCATTGAAGCATTCTTTTAGTGCCAATGTATTTAATATAGATGACATTGCAAATGTATTTGTTGAACTGATTGAAGTTACTTAGACTTCTGCTTATGCTGAATTTAATGTCACATAGACAGCCATAATTTGATATAGTTGGCTCCTTGAAGTATACCATCAGTGTTGTCGTGACCAACTATGGGAGATGGTTGCGAGAGTGATCTACTATTTTTGGTTGGTTGCACATTTTTCAGCAGCATTAGTGCCTTTACAATTAGTGTTGTCTACCTAGAGTGGTTCCATAATATTTATGCAGTACATTGTGCATATAGTTGATATTGATGCGGTTGTACAAAAACCTACAAACTTCGTGCACGGTTACATGGAGTGGTTTCACAAGATTTCTTATCCTTGCATCATTTGTCAAGAATCAATTCATGTTGGTTCTTTGATTGCAGAACCTTCTAACGAAGATCCATCTATTGTTGATATATTATATTGATAAATATATTAAAATTTATGACATATTTAACTAGCCATTTATTATCTAACTAAATTAATTAATGTATTTTTTAATGCAGGATCGAGCAATACAAGTTTCAAAAAAGCTTTTTGATCGTCAATTGGTATTACCTAATGGTATCTCACTCGTTAATGAGTTAGCATACTCAGAGCGGTGGTGGTAGATATTGGACAAATATAATATCTTATCGTAGGAAGCATAGAGGGGCTTAGGCCTTTAGGAATATTTTGGATGTATAAAATATTTTAGATTTGTGTAACAATATTTGGATAATGTTGATTTTGAACGTGTACAATATTTTGGATTTGTTTAAGCATTATATTTAAATATCACATGTCTTGTTTCTTGAAGTGTCATCCAATTATACATAGTTACAACTTGTTTAACATATATACTTTGTATAAGTTTTTGAACATAAATTTCTCCATCAAATATTCTCTCGCGATGAGACCTAAGTGCTTGAAGCTCTGCCACACATTGTTGATGAATGAATGTCCAAAAGTTCTCACTCATTCCAATTAAACCTGCAATTGTACGATATCCATAATTACCATCACCAGAAATGTCAATAATGTCGTTTATGAATTTATGAAATTCAACCAACAACTAATCATTGAGGGGGAAAACTCTAGGTTATTGAACCTTGTTGACTAATGATTGAGGTGTAAGTTTTTTGACTGGTGATCAAGATTGTTGTACTTTACTGACAGATGTTGTAGTGTTACATGCATTTGTGGCAATGTATCGAACACTTGCAACCATATACTCCCACCAAGATGGATCACGCTTGGTTGATTTATCTCTTTGTGATACCTTATTTTTGTCTTTTTTTGGGTGCACCATTTGTTTTAACCTTATCAACAGGTAGCCACTTTGACGTAGTTGATGTATAAACTATATCTCGTAATTTACCTTTAAGTGCAATTTTGTCGGGTACGCCAAACTTTTTTAATATGACATGTATTTCATGTTTCACAAATAACTCTTGAAGGTTGACCTAATCTACCATCGTGAAAAGTTAATTTGTTCCACCAAACATGAATATGAACTAACAAAATGGGACATAGGATCATATTATACATGGCTACTTCACATACATAAGGTAGACCATGTGTTATCCTAATAGTGCAATGACACTCAAACTTATCAATATCTACATACTTCACGTGATTATACTCAATTACAATGTGATCTATTACATTTTTAGACACAAAACCATGCAAATAGGTATACAATATGATATTGTGTCGATGCACATTTTGAATGATGCTATTTTCAGATGGTGTATTTATCGCATTTTGTTTTAATACAATCATGCTATAAATAGTTTTCCATATATCACTCACAATGTCTTGTAATATCTTATTCAAACTCTAATGTACAAACTTAATTATTTGTGTTTTGTGTTCCAAAAGTGCATAACTTTATTTGTCCATGCCTACAAAAATCTTTCGTTGTGAGCAATTAACCACTACTCGTGTACATAATCAGAAAAAATAGAACAATGACTACAAATTCCTTCAAAAATAGTCAACTTCATATAATGTTGACCCTCATCATAACTGGAAACAAGACATTCTCATACCTCCATCATGTGCATTTTCTTATTTTTTGGAAATACGATCATTTTACGTTTGGCTTTGACATTTTTGCATACATGAAAACAAGCACAATAAATTGACTACTTTTAGAAAAACATATTGAGTTGCGTTCGTCAAAGCAATGTCTTTATCAATAACGATGATTTGAACTTCATCAGTTGTAATATGTTCTTTTAACATGTGTAGTGCCCACGCGAAGTTATCAACACTCTCAGACGGTAGAGATGAAAATTTTATACAAAATATCATTTTAGTAGAAGTACCATCAATAATCTCAAGTAATGACATTTGGTACATACAAGTCTTGTATGTGTTATCCATAATCAATACTATGTGAAAATAATTTACAAGAGCGATAACATTGGGTGGGTCCATAATATGTCCCTTAACTCATTTGAAACATTTATCTTCCTATATCAATACACATATTTGTCGCGTTTCATCAATTTTTTAACAAATAAACTTTTTTAGAGTAGCTAAATATAAAAATATAGCAACTTATTAAAAAAAAAATGGGGTAGCTAAAGTTATCTCACTCATACACTATTTTGTGTCCATGTCTACTTATAACCTTCGAGTTAATAGCAAAAAAACGACAAGTCTAAAAATATGATAAAATTTAATTGTCGTAATTATTAATATCTTGTTATCTATAATATTGACGACGTTAAAATTTTTGATTAAAATATAATTGGTCAAAGCTACACTCTCAATCTCAATATAACGAACAAGACAAAAAAATCAAATTACAAGATCAAACAAAACGATATCGCAATTAAATAGTGAAATCACGTAAAAATGGTCAGAAAAAATTAAATATATATTAAAATTACTTAATGAAATAAAATAAAACGATGGATGAATCCAAATTAAAAAATTCTAAATTACTATTTTCTAGTCGAGGACGAAAATGAAAGAATTAGATTTATTAGAGCAATGACGGCTGAAAAACAATAGCTGATTTTTTTTTAAAATGGATTAGTAGATAATTTTTAGTGCTTTTTAAACAAAAATTAGAGGGCAAATAAATCACACGGTAGAATTCATATCCCAACCCCAATTTTACTACCGACCTCAAGGATAGAAGATGGAAGAATAATCATAGGACAACTAATTCTACCATTGACTAAAAAGATACAGTTAAAAGAAAATATAGGTAATAGTTTTATAAACCTAAGAGCATAGCCGATAACGTAACAACGTAACGCCACCACACACCTGATTCCAGAGGTTTGTATATAAATTCAAAATGAAGCTCTAACCTAATAACGAATCTCTAAAAGATAAATTCAAATTTAATTATTATATTACGGTTAAAACTTGAAATCAGATGAGTTATCAAACACAGTGTAACTCAATAGTATAATGGATTGATATAAATTTATTATTATAATAGAAATATAGAATATATGAAAGAGAAATTAATTTAAAATTTGACTAAATATTAGAATAATAATGTGAATTGTATAAGTAGATTATTCAATTTAGTAAAATGAAAAAAGTATAAGTAAATTGTTCAATAGAGGCAGTATGTGTTATCATAATAATAATTATTTTTTTATGAGATAATCATGATTATTTAATGTTAATACGTTATTGTGTGTATATATAGGCGCGATCTTTGTATGCTAATACGTTATTGTGTTTATAATCATAATTATATAAGCAAAAGTATCTTACTATCTTCGGTATGTAGCCCTGGGCAAGTCCCGGAAATTAGATGTCAATATAAAATTATTTCTCATTTTCATTATAATTTAAAATCAAAATATATATATATTTGATTCATAATGTTTTTTGTAATTATATAATAATTTATTATTTTCAATAATATATTATTTGTAAATGTCAATAATTAAAAAAAAAAATAAGTATAAATTTTTTTTCGTAGTACTGTAAAATATATTAGTTGTAGATATTATTTTTTGCTTCTCATAATATTTTTTTAGCAAAAATAATTATATTTGAGATATTGCTATTAATTAAACATAAATATCTTTCTTCTAAATAGGATTTCAAATTTTTGTTCCATATATAGAAATGTATCGTGTTTTGCTAGACTAAAGTTAAATCTAAATTTTTGTTGGATATTAATTTTAAATTTATTAATGTAAATATATATATTTTTTTATTATATTAATTTTTACCGTAAAATTATTGAATTTTAATTTATTATTATATCTCTATTTCTTATATATTAATGAGTTTTAGTGTGACGATGTTATTTATATGAATTTTATATATTTATATCTTGAAATCTATATTATGAG
>JBBPBS010000276.1:16841924-16883154 GCA_037974835.1 Cicer judaicum
AAATAAATTTAGATTACGCTACAATATAATTCAACATTAATATTTTTTTAAAATAAAAAATATTAAATAGTCAATCATATTTTTATATTTTTACATCTTATTTTTGGGTTTGTATTTTATATTTTATTTAATCAAATAAATACAAGTACCATTATATGTTAAAAAAATAAGTTAACAATTAAAGTACAATGAGTCAAACAATTATCCTATGTAATAAATTATCATACGAATTTTATAAAATATTTTACAAATTAAATTAGATGATTGTGATAAATATGATTTTCTCTTATTTTAATTTTTCTAATTATATTCAATTATTATAAATTAATAAAGTAATGTTATAAGATAACTATATTTATAATACATAAAATATTATTTATAAAACTTATAAAAGTAATTAATTAATATCCGCGCAGTACGCAAGCGATAACCAAGTTGGTATTAATTTGAAAGATTAACTTATATATAGACAAAAGTCTACGACATCTAGGTTAAGCCAAATATGATTTTAATTGGTTAACTTTATTGAATATTCGATTAGTTTACATTCAAAATGATATACAATTAATTTTTTGAAACTTTTATTTTAAAATCTTTAAAATATTATTTCAATTTAAATGGAAACCATTCAAAAATATATGTCAGTGTTATTATAAAATTAATTTGATTATTGTCATACTTTATTAAATATTCAATACATAATGACAATAATTTGTTGTTTAAATGAATAGACAACTGTCATGATTTAATGAGTAACTTTATGACTTAATTGTGTCACATATATGATTCATTTACTTAAATGACATTAATTATTCTTTCCAAAAAAATTATTATGCAATATAAATTAAAATCTTTCAAAACTCAAATATGTTGTTTAGAATTTGATATACCGATATTAACAAAATATAGGTTTAATAGAGAAAAATAAGTTTACGCAAAATATTTAGGTTTAATAGAGAAAAATAAGTTTACACAAAATATTTAGGTTTAATAGAGAAAAATAAGTTTACGCAAATAAATTTAGGTTCTATTAGAGAAACCTGAATTATATTTATAGTTGATTAAGCTCGAATACGAGGATAAACATCACATCATCTCATTAACACTGTGAATTGTGCTGTTGGCTGTTGAATTAGATTGGAGTTAAAACAACGCCTAGATTTGTTTTTCTAATTCATATATTTCCTAATTTAATTCATATATTCTAAAAACGATTCGTATCCTTTTGAAATTTCCATTGTTATAATCCTAGGCCTATTTAAACCCAATTTAGGGTTTTATATTTCATCTTTCACAATAATCCTAAAATTAATCTAATACTATTATTCTCCAAAATAATTCGAATAAATCCAAAACTACGCCATTCATAACTTGTGAATCTACAATCCTCGAGTCTATTTCATAACAATTATTAAGGTAATGTGGAGCTAATATTTGTCACCTTCAATTGTTCTTCCTTATCCTCTAAATCAATTTTAACACCTTGTTTGGTTCTCTATGCGCTTGTTTATCGTGATGTCGCATTAGGAGAAGACGCAAGATACCAATCCTTATTTTTTCCTTGTTGATTTTGAGACCAAATCCAGGTATGATGGGAAATAGTATTTAGTTTATATGGGGTGACACGTAATTTAAATAGTTGGGGTTTTTATAGTTCATATAATTAGTCTTGCGTTTTGATTAACCATTTGTAGAAGCAATGAACTATTGGTAGACGTGCTATATGATTTGCGTGATGATCATTATATGAGTAATTATTTCACTATTTTATGATGAAATTTCTTTGCTGTTAATAGATGGATACTTGTTTATGTGTTATTGTAATAACCTGCATATAATTGTATGTCTAATGTGATGTTAGTTGTTGTTGTCATCACTTAGAATTAAAAACAAACATAATTGAATGATAAGGGAAGAAGAAAGAGTCAACACCATATATTGATAACGTGGTACATATATTAACTATAGATATGCCAGTAGGTAGAGTTTGGGTCTGATACTATAGTACCCGTTTATATATTATAATAATCATTTCTATACCCTTAAAAAAAAATAGATTTAATTGTACTTTTGGTATTCTTATTTTAGCTAAATCGCAAAAGTAGTCTCCTATTTTGTTTCTCCCCAGTTTTGGTCTAAAACTTGATAAAAATTTATTTTTTAAAGTCGTACTACACTATTTATGATAATATATTTCAGGTACAATTGTTACAAATGAGATTTTGAGGCATGGTGTGACTTAAATAAATGTAAAAAAAAAAATGAAATTTCATCAAATTTTGAACCAAAATTATGTTTAAGGGAAACTGGGGAGAAATAAAATGGAGGACTACTTTCGCGATTCAGCTAAAATAGGGGATCAAAACTACAATTAAGCCAAAAAAATATCATATTTGTACTCATACTCTTTTGTGTATCAACTTTAATACTTCTACCCGTACTCTTTAGTTACCTAAGTGTTAGTACACATATTCATTACTCACACTTTAACTAAAGTAGATTGATAAATAAATGATATTGTTGTGATTAAATTTTAAAATAATCCAAATATCATAAATCCAATTATAAAGTATTATAAACTAAAGTATTTTATAACTCAACATTTCAAACGATTAATAAGACACAACTTTTAGTTATAAAGTCATAATTATTTGCATATTCATAAAAATCAAATTCTTAAAAAGTTTACGAACGTTTATCTTTTAATTATAAATATTGTAGTGGTCCAATGATATGAATAGATGCTAAAAATAAAATAAAACAATTAATTCAACTAAATACTAATATAATATAATAAATAAATAAATAATTTATATTTATATTAGTGTGGGGTGAGGTGGGTACTATTAGGGGTGGACATCGGGCGGGTATGGGCGGTTTCGGGCCAAAAGCATGAAACCGGCCCAATCCACGAGTGGAATTTATTGGCCCAATTTTGTTCATTTTTTAAATCGGGTGCGTCGAGTTCGGGTATGTCGGGTGTCGGTTATGTATGGGTGGGTAAAAACGGGTTGGACTTTATTTGGATTTTTTGCTTTAATTTTTTTTAAAAAAATTATTGAACCTTTTTTTGCTCTTATTTAAAAAAATCTAGTCTTTTATAATTTATTAGTCCAACCTGCCAATTTGGGCTTTATGTCTTTGTGATAAGTAGTGCTGCTACTACTGTGTATTTTAATTTTACATATTAATATATAATATAAAATTAATAATATTAATATATAATATAAAAATAATAATATTAATATATAATGTAAAAATAATAATATAATTCGGTCGGATTCGGGTTACAACGGATTCAAATTACTCATCCAAACCCGACCGTGTAAACCCATATGAATCCTTATTTTTCACCCGCTCAACCCGAAGAAACCCATCTGCAAATTTAAATTTTTTATTGGGTCGGTCGGGTTCGGGCGGGTTCGAATATTATGTCCTCTCCTAGGTACTATAGTACTTGTACCCATTTAATTTGATGGGTAATTACCCATCTTCATGCTCATACCCATTATGATGATTTTTACCCTACCTATTATGGATTTTTTTACGGGTATCCACTGAATCTGGATCTAGTTGTCATCTCTAATTACCTCCTACATCTAGGGGAGTCTATCTGAGTATAAAAAGTTTCCACTATGTTCAAAGTTTACAAGATTATTCACGAGAACTATGATCTTAACACGTTGATCAAGTTCTTTTTTAATCTAACATTTCTTTTCTTATATGTTTTACATGTGTGTTTTCTTAATTACATACAAAAGAGGATAAAACCTTTTATATAAGACATTTTGAGCAATTGACTCTAACTGCTTGCAAAACATAATCACTTACATTTTGAAAATGAAAAAACCAACCTTTTCGAAATAGTAATTCAACGTAGAAAACCAACTAACTGTAGATTGAACTCAATATTGGGCCTAAGAGGGAAATCTTAGAAGATAAAAGACCAAAAAATAGTGTACCACAACCCAACAAATCTCCACCTTGGTACTCGGAGTTTGGATAAGATGAAATTTCATGAGCAAGGATCCTGATCAATCCATTCTTTAATAGTCAATGTTGAGCAAGCTTAAACAATGTTTGAACTTACTCTAGAGAGCAACTTTAGTTAGCATATCAGCTGGATTTTTACTTGTGTGCATCTTCACCACTTGAGCATCACCATTCTTAATGACATATCTGATATAGTATAATATGATATCAATATGTTTAGCTCTCCTGTGATACACTTGATTTGTGCTTAGATGTATTACACTATGATTATCACAATTGATGTGAATTGGTTCGTGCTCCAACCTCAGTTTTGATACAAGTCCTTGCACTTATATAGTCTCATTTATAACATCGACAAGCGCAACATACTTATCATCATTAGTTAAGAGTGATTCCATGCGTTGTAATGTGGCTTTCCAGCTGATAGGATTCCTAAACAAAGTGAAAACACAACTAGTAAGATACATTCTTTTATCAAAATCCCCATCATAATTTGAATTTACATAGCCTTGCGCTGGTTATGTGTTGTCATCTTTGCAGTATTCCAAACTCGTATCTTGAGTTCCTCTAAGATACTGAAGTATCTATTTGATAGTCTGCCAATGATCATTTTTTGGATTCCCCACAAACCTAATGGTCACACTGACATCATGTGAGATATCTGGTCTAGAGCATACCATAACATACGTTATGCTTCCAATTGCACTAGCATATGGAAACATTTCTCATTTTTTTAGGTAAGTGACATGGCCGAAGACACTTCAAAATGATCAACTAAGGGAACACTTGTAAGATTGACATTATACATATTAAACTTTCTCACCACCTTGGATAGACTTTTTGTGAGACAATTAACTTGTTATTGTCTCTATTCTAAATGACATCCATTCTTAAAATTCTCTTGACTGGACCAAGAACTTTCATTTCAAATTCCTCATTCAATTGACCTACAATAGATCAATATAATTCATATCCTTATCGACTAACAACATATCATCCACATATAGCAAAAGATGGATGAATGTATTACTAGTAAGTTGTTTTAAGTAGACACAACAATCATATTTACTTCTAACATACTTGTGTTTTAGCATGAAGAAATCAAATCTTAAGTTCCATTGCTTAGGTGATTGTTTAAGTCCATATAGTGATCTTTTTAGATGATACACTCAATCCTCTTTGCCTTGAACCTCAAAACCACATGGTTTTTTCATGGGAATTGTCTCATTCAAGTCTCCATGTAGAAAATATGTTTTGACATGCATGTGCTCCAATTTCATGGAGAGTAGGATCCTGATTGATAAGTGTTTAACTATTGGAGAAAATATCTCATCATAATAGAATAGGTCCCTATGGGTGCTATCACGTAGCCCTAAGTTGGGAAAGGAAGGTCTCTACAACAAAGAGATATGCCAATTAGCGGTACACTTATTATAAACCTATTTTCGTTAGATCCTATAACAACTCTTATCTTAGTGACTTTTCTCAAATCTCTTTAGGGAGTGAATGACTATTGGGTATGGCGGAAGAAGAAATAATAAGTAATAAATACAACTAGACTTTTAGCTTGAAGGTGGGCTTTAGTCTTTTAACAACTGATCTTGCGACATCAAGTTGTCAATTCGGGCATCGAGTTGCCTTTTTTTAGTATCCCTTTAGGGAATATCGTCTTTCCTATCTCTCTAGGCTATTCTCTTATATAGAAAGTCAAAGGAGTGTTTTTCGAATTCTACACAATCCTCTGTCGCTATTTGAAACGAGAATTCATTGTCATCCTCCCTTAGCCGATTGCTCACTATCAACCACTTAATCATTCTCAAGCATATTATCCTCCTTGATAACTGACTAACCACTCCAGGATACACAATAGATATTGAAGTAGCGTGGTAAACATGATTCTTAGTCTCATGGTTGAGATCCGTGAGTGAAACCCAAGCAAGAGAAGCAAAAGTAGAAAGACTAGAAAGACAACATTCTTTCTCTGTTACTATATGAATATGATCTACAGCATCATAGATAGAAACAAAGGCAGCTACATATAGATGAATGAGGATCAATATCGTTCCCTCATTAAAGTTTAGTTCAAGAAGAATCGCAATAAGTTCCCTCTGTGTAACCTTTTATAACCAACCTTGCTTTGTACGTTTGAACTTTAACTCCAACAATTTCCTCTTTTTTCTTCGATATCCATTTGCTTCCAATGAAATTGAAAAAACCAACCTTTTCAAAATAGTGGCTCAACATAGAAAACCAACTAATTGGAGATTGAATCCAATACTAGCATACGAAGGAAGCCTAAGAAGAAAACAAAATCCCAAACATTAGTGTACCACGGCCTAACACCTTGCAATTAGTATGTGAAAAACTCATTATCACATAATTTTCTTCACAAATATAGTGAATTTATACCAAAACATGTTTCATAGGTACAATCTTTAATCGATGTGTAAGTAATAACGTTCGTTGAGAAAATATCAACCTCTTAAATAGATTTTTATCTAGGTGATTTTGTCATCGACACTTGGTCAAGTGATACAATGCAATGGAGAATAACTATAGGGATAAAATTAAGAGTTGTAAGGTGAAAACTTCAATTTAATGTTAATAAGGCCAAAAAATTAATTATATAAATGATCATAACTAGTCACTTTAAAGAGAACAATACATTTGCTATTGATTCATTTGTAAACAAAAATTATCTTAAAATATTGACAATTTTATTTTTCAATGCGCATATTTCCAATTATACCATCTAATTAATATTACTTACATCATCTACAATGGAATATATTTTATTATGTATTTATGACACTTATGATACACCAATAGCTAACAATAAGGATGACAACAAAACTCGCACCCACATGTATTTACCCGAATTCGTCTTAATTTGGACAAGAAAAACCCACTTTTATTAAGTGCACATGCGAGTTTTTCGCGAAATTATAACTTGGTACACGAATGAGTTTGAGGGTGTTGGTATCCACAATGCAACCTCCCCCAAACCCATCTCGTTAGTAGTATTCTTGTCATTTTTAATGTTTTTATATATGTACATATTCAGTATATTTAATATTTTTTTAAATGTTAAAAATTATAATCTCCTTTTTATAGAAAATATAGTTTTAATATTCTTTATTTTGTTAATAAACCACAAAATATTCTTGAACTCACCAACTTCATCACAAACTTTATAGTACAAAAATCAAATTATTATTTTAAAAAAATAATATGATGATTGATTTAATATTCATTATAAAATTTAAGTCAAATTATATAGGTTTAGTTGGTTATGATTTTCATTAAAAAATGTATTAAAAAAATTGTGAAAGTACTCATGATTGTTTTTTTGAAAATACATTCCTAAAATATAAGTAAAAATAGTCAACGATTGTTTACTTTTATTTTTAGCAAAGAGGTATATAAAGTTGATTTGATAGTTTGGGTGAAAGAGATAAATAGTGAAATTAATTTTAATAATTTTTTATTTGCAAAATAATAAATACTACTATAATTAACTAACACTCATGAGAGTTCGAGAGACAACATGTTCAACATAATGCTATCAACATTTATTTTGTTTAACCAAAATTTAAAACAAAATACTAAAATTATTTAACTAGACTAATTAGTAACATTGTAAAATAAATTAATAGTGAAGAAAATGATCAATTTAACCTAAAAATCTATCTTTACTTTAATAATTAAATTTTATATATTCGTATATTTTAGTTAAACCGGACAAATATTGATATTATTAAATATAAAGTCTTGTCCGAATTCAAAGCAATCATTAGGTGAAATTTAAGGATCTCAAAGGTAAAATTGACCTTATATTTTAAAACAAAAAATAACTTTTATATTTTTGTACACAACCAAGAAAGGAAGAAATTGGTGTCTGCCAACAGTACATTTATTTCCCCAAAATGAAATAAAAATAGAAAGAAAGAAAAAAAACACTCTGTCAAGCTTTCTCACAAAAAGTACAAAGTTGAAGAAGTCGAGAAGCGCGTTTTCATCTGCATCTCCCCCCGTTACTCTCTAACACAGTCTCCCTCCAATTTTTCCCTTTCCTCTTCACCAACCGAACTATCTAAAATATATTTATTACCCAATTCATCTAATTTCGTTTTCCTCTTTTTATTTTCTTGTAAGCTCCAAAATATTCCTCTGCATTTTTCCAAACCCTAAAAACTAAACCACAATCTAATGTCGTTTCCAACACCCTTCACATTTCGTACTCTATCTTCTGTAATTTTCTTCACTCTGTAATCTTCTTCACTCTGTAATCAGCAATCACATTCTGCATGCGTTCTTTCTAAATTCTATTACCTGTCTGGGTGTTCTTTTTCACTACTTTGTTCCAGGTAGACACTTGGATGTGGTGTTAACCAATTTGTAACGAGGGTTTCAGTATGTTATTCTAAATTACTAACCCTTTTTTATTTTGTAATTTTTCAATTTGGTATAATAGGACATTTATTTATTGTTCTTGTTTTTCGTTTTCAATTTATATGTAAAACTGACAATGCAGTTTAAGTAAACTTACGTAAAAGTATGTTAATAGTTCATATGTTATTTGGTTGCATTTTCTTGCTATTTTAGGATACTATGTTAATTCATTTTTTTAATGATTTATTACTTTGCTATAGGTACAATCATGGGCATAGTAGACATTATTGATTTATCTAGTGACGATGAATGTGAAAGCGTTGGTGTTGGCCCTGTAACTGTTAAATTGGAACCAGAATATGTTACAGGTGCTGAGAAACAGCATGTGACTGGCAAGTTTGGACTAGTCAAGCAAGAGAAATCGCCACATCATGTCACTAGACAAGATGCTGACGAAAATATAAGTTATAGTGCCCCAAGTACAGGTCATAGTAACTCCAGTGTATTGGAGCAGGGACCATCGCCAGTTGATGACACGGGCATCTCTTATGCGTCATCGATTTGTGCTGCACCGCTTTCCAGGCAGTTTTGGAAAGCTGGAAGCTATGATGATGCGGTTGGTTCTCGAATTACAGTCAAAGGTATATACATACTTATGTACACAGATATACGTTACAAATTGATAAAACTTACTATTTGGTTCCATGGCTGTAACTTCCCTGTACAATCCTCCGTCTACCATGTTTGTATAAATACATTGGGAAGTGTTAACAGATTTTTCTTTCCATTTGAATTTTGTGAGGATTGTAGTTTTCAGATATCATATGCTATTTGCTAAGCTTGTTGCCTGTAGGTACAGTACAGAGTGTTTTGTCCATTTCAGATTTTTTATCTGTTTATTTTTCTTTTTGGGTTGCAGATGGAAAAAACTATCTGCATGTACACCCTATGTTCCTTCACTCAAATGCAACTTCCCACAAGTGGGCATTTGGTGGTATGTTCTTATTCTAACCATCTGTATGGATTTGTCCTATTTTTGTTCCTTCACTTTAATTGCCTAACTTTTTGATTATTTTTGGTTGTTTGTTTGTTTCTGTTTGCAGCCATAGCAGAGCTTCTTGATAATGCTGTTGATGAGGTGATTATTCATTCCTGTTGGTTGAACTATTGTTATATTGGCTGGTCTGCCATTTTCTCGTGTCATTTGTAGCACACTGACTTAGCTATTGCCAACTACTAGTAGACTGTCTATTGCTTTACGATATTGGTATTTCCTTGTGCCAGAAATAGTTCATCTTCTGTTGATGTCTGCTTTTCTGGTTTTCCACCTGCCTCTGTAGCTTTCTGGTTCATGTTTTTTCCAATATTTTTTTTAATTGTCATTGCCTAGGTTATTGTAAAACCTCAATGTCTATTGCTGTTACGCTTTTCTGCTTTTCAATCTTATACACTATCATTACACATTCTACTTCCTTTGATTTTTGTTTGTACTTTATATTGCATGGTTGACATTTGTTCTTAGGATAGATCCAAAATGGGGCTACCTTTGTCATTGTAGATAAAACTTCAAATCCAAGAGATGGAAGTTCAGCACTGTTGATTCAAGGTATGGTGGTTCTGGAACTCTTCGCTATAGGTAGTGGATATTCATTTTGGTTTGAAGTTCCCAGTCTATGTAGGACATGTTTGGACTGGATATCATCATTTTAATTGTGTTGATTGATTGTTATTTTTGGCAATCAGATGATGGTGGTGGCATGGATCCGGAAGCAATGCGCCGTTGCATGAGTTTTGGATTTTCCGATAAAAATTCAAAGCATGCTATTGGACAGTGTATGGATTGTGACATTCTTTCTGTAATAGTTATGTTATTCTCTTAAATCTATTTCATGTTTATTTATAATTTGATGTTCTAGATGGAAATGGCTTCAAGACCAGTAGTATGAGGCTTGGTGCAGATGCTATAGTCTTCAGCCGCCATATGAATAATGGGTATGGGTCAAAAAGTCAATATATGATTTTGTGATGTGTTGGTTAAGGCAATATGTTTCCTTCTGCATTGACAATCATTGCTCCATCTCCAAGAAAGAGTGACTATTAAATATTTGAATTCTGAAGGCCTATTATTTATGTGCAATTCAGCTATGTTTTAAATCTTTCACTACTTTCTGACTGGAAAAACTGAAAATACAGTTTTTTTTCTTTTTTTTCTACTTTTCTGCCTCTAGCCTTAGAGAAATGTGAAGATGTAATAAGGTAAACTGTGTGTGTCCTGAGGTGGTAGCTTCATGCCAATTTATTCCATATGCGTTTATTATTACAGCCTTGCCTATTCTTTCTCTCGCTCTCTTTCGGCTATTGCTTCACTTGTTCACAACACAGTGAGGCAGAAAGGCTTTGTATCAAGACAGCAATATGTGAAGTTATGGGGGAAAAGTGAGATTGTTATTTTGTTTCTCGCCTCTTATTGTTTAATGCTTATACCTTGATCAGGATTTTGACTCAAAGCATTGGACTTCTGTCATATACATTTTTGATGCGAACACAGCTTGACAGAATAGTAGTGCCAATGGTAAGGTTATTTAGTTTAGTAATGTTATCTTAGATATTGCTGGGACCATTTTCCTATATTTTTCACTCTCGTCAATCATCATGACTGTAAAATATAGAATGTCTGAGACTTAGTATTTTAGAATGTCTTGGCTTAGCTTAATTATATGGTATCAAAGCCTTTGTGACCAAGTAGTCAGTAGTTTGATCCTTGCCATCTTCACTCTTATATACAACTTTGAACTTTAACAAGCCTGGATACAAAAAGGGGCATTTTAGATGATGAATTGATGCATTGTTTGTATTTTTATTCAGCTGATAACTTTGCTTACACTGAAGATTAAGTTTCAGTTGACATCACTAACCAATCTTGTCAATTTCAGGTGAATTATGAGTTTAATACCTCAACTGGATCATTGGATATGTTAAATGGCAAAGAGCATTTTATGGCGAATTTATCATTGCTGCTGCGTTGGTCACCATACTCATCAGAAGCAGATCTTCTGAAACAAGTCAGTTTTTTCATTTCCCTTGCACCCCTGATATTTGGCTGACTCTTTCGGAACATACTAACAAGTGGCACACTTCTTGTCTTTTTCCTTGTTGTAAACAATAACTGCCTAGCATCATGAACTTATTATTTGGCTTGATACCTCTTTGTTTTTTTTTTTTTTTTCTGCTCCCATTCCTTCTTGAGTTTGGGTTGTCTTGATAGTTGGTACTGCAATTCTATGATTATAATTGTTTTATTGTTGTGCGTAAATCCATTTGTTGAGATACTATTGTTGGCATGGCTGTTGCTACTGCCATGTGGGATAGGTTTTATTAAAGTCCATGGAATTTTAGGTTGCCGTAAGGGCTGGTGTTGAGTTCCGATCGTTAAAAATGTTTTGTTGTGGGTTTCGTTGAGGCCCTATGTTGTCAAAAGTGGGCCGATCGCGGCTTTGTTGAGGGGACTCACCATCCACTGTGACATGCCCTTCTGGTGCAGTGTTTGAGGCCACAAATTGCATTGTGGCGGCCTCAATTAGGCTAAAACTTCGAAATCTCTAAGTTACCTCTTATCAAATTTGTTCAGCTTCTTTTTAAAGGTATTTTTTGGTATTTCGTTTTATTATAAGTTTGACCCTCCCTCCTTTTCGTGGCTTGGAGAATCCCTCCCCGGGCTCCATGTTTGTGGTGAGCTACCCTTCGAATTGATCCAGCACCTCTTTTTCCTAGTTGGTAGCTCTGACACCATTCATTGTCTCAACAACATCAATCATTGAGTCCATTTTCTTGTGCACCGTCAAAATTATTCCTGGGAAATAAACTGAGAATAACTGAAGAACAATGGGAATATTATTGAGAAAATCTTTTGGATCCATATAATCTTGAAGAATGAAGAAGTATATAATCCTTAGGGTTCATTCAAGAGTGCCTTGAACTCTCCAAGTTCTGACAGTTAAGCTTAGCTGGGAGAGCCAGCTGTTCAACTAGCAACTAGACTTTCTAAGCTGGGTTTATTACAGCAGTACATTGCATATAAATGTTACTCAGATATACATAGGTTATTATGACTCACAATATGTTCATCCCTCTTGCAGTTTGATAACATGGGATCTCACGGTACTAAAGTTATTGTATATAATTTGTGGTTTGGTGATGATGGGAATACAGAGTTAGATTTTGATACAGAACCTAAGGTTGTATTTTTATTTTATTGGTCATCCTTTTTTCCTTGTGTTGAAATTGCCCTTTCTTATGGAGAGATTTATTCTCGTATGCAGGATATTCGTATTGCTTGGGATATCAAGAAAGTCGAGACTCGTCCTGCATGGAAAAGAATCAATGAGGATCACATTGCTAATCGATTTCGTTATTCTTTACGTGTATGTTTAATTATAGTTATTTAAATTGTACCTACGTGTCTGTTTCAAAGGTTGAATATTATTGAGTCTAATTTTCTCATGTTGCACAGGTATACTTGTCCATATTGTACTTGCAGCTACCAAAAAGTTTCCAAATTATATTGCGAGGACAAGCTGTGAAGCCACATAGCATTGCCGACGATCTTAAACTTGTTGAATTTGTTAAATATACACCGCAAACTGGTGGAACTGTAGAGGTTATTTCAAACTTTTGAAATGTTTTTACAATATCAAATAAGAGGATCAAATTTCTTGTGCTGTCTAGGAAAAGATTATCTTATTCTAGCTATAGTTCACTCATTTTGTTTTTCAAATTATTAATATTATTTGCATTAACTGTGCAGGAAATTTTTGTAACAATTGGATTTGTTAAGGAAGCCCCTATTCTCAATATCCACGGTTTCAATGTATATCACAAACATCGGCTGATACTGGTAAGTATCACCCTTAAATGTTCTAACATGTCTAGTTGGAGGCAACTTTTTTTTAAGCTATGGTTGAATTTGAAATATTTGGTTGGGGTTTGTAGAGCAGATTGCTTTCTTTTGTGTTGTTTCCTAAGATAGGGAAAGGGGGTGGGGAGTGTTCAAACTAGCACATATGGTTTCCAACTTTCCATTTACCTTGACTAATGTAGAATGGTAGCATTTATAGGCTAGACAGAATGATATGAATTGTTTTTCAGTAATTTAAAATGGGTTTCCCGATTACCTTATTTTTGCAAAATGCATCTACTTGATACCACATTGGATATCTAAGTTAACTAATGTGTTTGTTTTTTTATCATTTACTTGGACATAAGCATTATAATGATATACATGAAATTCAGAATATATTTATTTAAAATAAAAAGTCATCATCAATATACTTTCTACTTTTCATACTTGCATGGACTTATGTCAGTTACTGTAACACGGCTATAAATAGTTTTAGGCATACAGGCATACATGGGTATAATGTCCCTCCTTCCCCCTAATTTAACTAGTATAGAAGGTTCACTTTTGCATTTTGGCAACTTGCACCTGGACGTTTGTGAGAAACTTACCTACACATTTGTTATTGTAGTGTCATTTTGCTTATAAAAAAGTTGTTATCAAATGTCATGGAAAAGAAAATGTTAAATGATTATATATATTGTAGTGAAACATCTACAAGTAGTGAAAATTAGCAACCATGCCCTAAATTCAAAGAGCATTTACTTTTTAACGTTGACAAAAAATGATGGTTTTAGTTGGTAAAGAAGGTTATAAATAGGAAAGGTTGTGTGGCAATGGTTATAATACCTTGTTTGATAACAAAGCATGCAATAAGGATTAAAATGTTGTATTTATTTTTGTTTGATAAAACATCTCCACATAAGCTAATGAAAAAGGAAGAGAGAAAAGTAACTCAAACAAAACGACTCGTCTATCTCTGCCTACTTTATTAAGAAGATGCCTATAAAGAATCCATGTATAGAGCACAACAGAAGTGCCTTGGACCCAATTTTGTTTAATAATAAATCAAAGAAGAGACATTTCACTGCAAATAACCTTTTTAAAGCTGAATACACCAGAGAAGTGAAAAAATTTATTTGCATTCAATTTTTATGTGATCCTGTTGAAGCTGTAAAACTAAGCCTTATAAATTGCTGCAAAATTCTGAATAAGCATACAGTGTATCAAGTACTTGGCAAATAAAATTCAAATTTAGCACTATCCATTTACTTGAATTTCTTTCTCTCCTTAAACATTGGTATGTATTGTGTTGTTTCCCCTCCTCTCTCGCTAATGCTATTGCTGCCTCTTTGATATGCCAGCCATTTTGGCAGGTTGTAAGATATACAGACAGTAGAGGTAGAGGAGTTGTTGGTGAGTAACTCGTCACTGTGTAATGACATGTTTTGGTTGCTGTTTATAAATATATTGGATTCTTAAAGTATGGGCCCTAACTATGTTTGTGTTAGGTATCATGCAAGCAGATTTTGTTGAGCCAACTCATGATAAACAAGATTTTGAGAAAACTTCCCTGTTTCAAAAGCTAGAAGCCAGATTGAAGTCAATGACATGGGAATACTGGTGTAGTCTTTGTGCTTGCATTATTTATTTATGCTTGTCCCACTCCCACTCCCACATCCTCTCTCACTCTCACATATTCTCTACTTTTGAAACATGCTAATGTTTGATTTGGATCAATTGTTAAGCAATAAACATGTATTATTTACAATTAGGTCCTTGTAGTTTAAAAGTTTTCATAGTGTCCTCATTTTCTTATAATTTTTCGTTAGGCCACTAATCACCAACTATCATTATTAGATTATATATGAACTTAGCTGAATGTTTGAATGAAGTATAAGGAATAATTCATCTATGTTAATAAATTTTTAATATTTTTAATATTTAAAATATAAGAACTCTGCTTAAAACCTTCAGGGTTGTTTTAGTTTCCAAGATAAGAAAGGTAAGTTAAGAAATGGTCCAATTTCACTTAGGCAATAGGATTGGATAAGCTTGTCTAGTTGGCTTTTCCTTATCGTGTTCATTAATGTAAATATTATCCTAAAGTTACGTTAGAAATGATTAGCATATGTTAGTCTTTTCCCCCTTTTTCAACCTTACTTTAACTTTCCTCTCTTGCTTTTCTTTCCCTTCTCTCATGGTGGTACCTACTGGTCAGCATCCTCCACCACCAGCTTAACCGCATCCCAACAATTCCATGTCACTGTCTCCCAATACTCTCCACTGCCACTGTCAAACAAACTATGTTGCCTGTCACCCTTAACCTAATACTGCTGACTCTCTATTGCCTTTGCTCTCCAACAGCTTTCATGCTATGCACCGTCGTTGTCATTCAACGCCCTCTACCGCCACCTCCACCGTGGTATCATTCTTTACTACCACTGACTGCCACTGATGAGCTCATACTTTTATTGCTGCCACATATTTGGAAGATTTTCGGGTGCATATTAAATATTGAATAAGATAAAGCTTATCGAATGCGTATTGTGTCCCTCTTTTATCCCACTATTTTATCTTAACCATCCATGTTATGATATCATGATCACCGAATGAGCCCACGAGCCCTTAAAGTATAAGGTCTCAGTTAAATATTTAATTATAGAGTAATTTTACTAGAAAAACAATTTGTATTATTTTTAAGCATGAATATCTGACATGTCCATGACTATCTTTAAACTTCTGCAGGGATACTCATTGTAAACTAATAGGGTATCGGCCCCACGATAAGCCTCGGTCTTCAGTTACCCAACCACATCCGTCATTGCGGCAACCACTTGGTATGTAATAACCATCTCTGTAGCACATACACCTCTAATTGAAGGCGTGTCATAGTGTCTGCTGACACCTTGATTACATTTAATTAATTCATTTTTTTAAATTATTACCGGTGTCGACGTGTTAGTGTCGTGTCCGATGTCCGTGTCAGTATTTGTGCGTCGTAGATAACCATTCTTACAAAACAGAAGTTCCTCCCCTGTTCTCAACTGAAATATAGCATATTGGAATTTTGAACAAAACGAACCCTCATAGCAGATCTGATGTGAGCAATTTCATGAAACCAATGTTTCTTCATTGTTGTTTAGAATATCATAATAAGAGGAAGACAGATGAACTGATAGGCCTTCAGAAGAGGAAAAAGCATGCAAGGGAAGAATATGTAACTGGTAACGGTTTCAATCAGAATAAACAGGTCTGTATTTGTTTTTGGTCATTATGTCGAAATCTGTTTGTCTTATTCATAGATAATATTTTGTGCAAAATTTTCCTATAAATGTGTTCTAAAACATTTTATAACTTGTTTTTGTTTCCAATAAGTTTGTTATTTTCATTTTTTACTTTTAAATTTTAATTATGAAACCGCCATATTTTTTCACTTGTTTCTTGTTTTCAAGATTTGTATGAAAAACCACAACTAAAATTGTTTTTGGTGTTTCACTTGTTTCCCATACAAATCTTTTAAAACAAGAAACAATGTGACTATTTTGTAATTAAAAATGATAACAAATAATGTGTTTTCAAGCCATACGGATCCTAGTTCTCCGTTGGTATAGCCATGAGATAGAGCAGAATTATGCGACAACTCAAACCATGGCTTTTGATTTCTAGTCAATTTTGCTATCATTATTGATAAACATTTGCAGGATACATGGACCCCTCGTGTCCGACCCTTCTTGGGCCCCACCATTGTTGGAGCTTTATGAGTACCAAGTTGTCCTTTTATTGATACACACTTGCACCCCATCTTTTCCAGTTTACTGTCGTTTGGTGTATAGAATGTTTTCCGCAATACTCTAGACTCCAGAATAACTGCCTCTGCAAAACTCTAGACTCTAAATTAACTGCCTGCTTTTCACTTTTATTAATTTACTTGGACCTAAGATTCTGCAATCTAGTTCATTGTAAAATATTTTAATGCCACACCCTTGCATTTTATGTAGATCACCACAACTCCTGCAGACCAGGTTGTGAATCAAGAGGCTATACAGTTGATGCAAGAAAATAAGAAACTACATACAAAGTGAGTATATTTCTAATATACAGCCCGTCTGATAATTATAGATTTTATGGAATACTAGTGTTGAGCTTGTTGGATTGGTTCCAATCTTGTTGACAAATAATTTATTATATGCTGTTTTTATTGTTGGATTGGTTTCATTTTTCTCCTATTTTGAATTACAAATGGCAGTTATACATCTTATCTGTATTCCTCTTTTCCCTGCAGATGTTTGGAATTTGAAAAGAGAGGGGAAGAACTTAATTTCATGGTAATGCTTGGTTAATTACTTTGTTTTTCCTGTTGCGTAATTCATAGCAAACAGCGTTTGTACATTATACTCTGGCTGAGTTGTATTCAAATACTTGTGGAATACTGGGATTCTTTGATTCTGCATTAAAAATAATTATTCTAAATTATCCACCCCTTAAAAAAAGTCACAGAAAAGAAGAAACACAAACCTTCATTTGGTAAATTGTACGATTAAAGTTTTTTATCCCTGAAGTAAAGTGTTAAATACTAAAATATCTTTTAACTGCTATGGTGGATTTTTTGTGAAACTTATATACGCTGCAATGTTTGTGATTTTATTCAATGTCTTTGGTGATCTATGAGAAATGGCTATGCTTGTGCAGGCGACGAAGCTTAGAAGTAAAATAGAGGAAGCCCGACATCAATATAATCAGCTTTTAGACGAACTGCAGTCCCTAGAAGTGAAAGAGGAGTAGTAGTGTAGCTGTAACTCTTGCTATCAATTTTTTCATTGGCAGAAATAATGTATGTATAGCTCAATTTTTTGTAGTCAGGGGCTTACCAGGGTTAGGGGCACGTTTAAGGATCACAGATCCGTCCTGCTTTGTATGGCCCAGTAGGGTTTTTGCCCCAAATTTTATAGGTATCTTTTGCAAGTAAATGTAAGCAACAGCTGAGTTAACTGCTTCTGTACATGTAAGTAAAACACCATGGAATATCACAGCCTGAGAGCAATTAATCAATTTGTTTTTTAGTCTCTTTGGTTTTTGTTGTCGTTGAATTGCTTATTTGCTGTGCTCGTGCACGTCTTGTAATATTCAAACTAATGTTGAATTAGAATCAATTCATAATTTAAATGACATGGTCCTAAAAGGATTAGAGAACAACAATTGGGCATTGACACTGTCGGTTAATGAGTCATGGATTGTACTATTATACTACATAATTATCAATCAATAATCAATGGTCCTAAAACGATTATTCACAGTTTTTAACCGTACACTTGATCTTTAATTAAATTTATTGTTTAATTTAGTTTTTTTTGTAAAAATATCTAAATATAAATTAATTTATGTTTAATTCCCTTTTAAGTAATATTAATTTTACAAATTCAAGGTTTGTTATAAATTAGAAAAAAAATTGATATTCAATAACTATAAATGAAGATTTTAATCACCCACTTTTGGAGTGAGATATCTTTAAATGTAAAAAAATTATGCTTAGTATATTTAAATAAAAATATTATTTTAGAAATATCAAGAATATATGGTCAACTCTGCCAAATAAACAATAGAATTTATAATAAAGGAGGAAAGAAGCATAATTAAAAATTTAAATATTTATTTTCTCAAAAATAAAAAGAATCTCACCCAAGCCAATTTGCCCATATTTATTTGAAAATTTGACCCTGGACCCCCCAAATTATCCCTGTACCCTCAAATATTTTTTAAAATGCTAAAAATACCTTCAATTTTTTTTGACTATTTTACTGAAAACTTAAAGCCAACATTTCCGGTACACAACATAGTTCCGGAAAATTTAAAAAAGTTTTCCGGTACAGAAAAGAAAAATTGTGTACCGGAAATCTTCAGACTCAAGTTTTCCGGTACAGAACAGTGTTCCGGAAAACTTCATCCACAAGATTTTCGGTACAGAAGAGAAAACTTGTGTACCAGAAAATTTCCTGTCCAAGTTTTCTGGTACAGAACAATTTTTTTAAATTTTATTTTTTAATTTTTTTAATTTTCTTCTGTACCGGAAATATTTCAATCAAGTTTTCCAGAAATTTTAAAAAAAAAAACTCACTTTTTAATTCTGGAAAATGTGAATAGTGAATTGAATTTTTTTTTTAACGTTTTATTATATATAAGAGGACAAAAATATCATTTCATACATTTTGGGAGTATAGGTATAATTGAAGGGGCATGGAGTAAAATTTTCTATTTATTTTGCGGTGGATACCTTACTGGATACCGAAAGTCCGAAACAAACCTTACTGGATACCGACCTGTTAACCCTAGTTCACAATAAGACTTGTAGCCTACTTCTATAAAACCCACAGTTTTCTATACAACTTTCTAAACTCAAGCATTTGTTGTTTGTCTTTTTAGATCTATTTGAGTGCGTCTCTCTTCTGCTTGCGTTTTATTTATTTTATTCATTATGGTTTGTTTTCTTCTACCGTTGCAAAATTCCATCCGTATGCGACTTACATTTTGGGCATGACGGCCAGCTTTTGCACAAATCGAATACTAGTTTTAAATCACCGTTTGTGTGTTTTAAACTGCCTCTATAAAGAGGTTTATGTGATTGGTTTTTTCCATGTTTCCATTAACCTCTTTCATTTTAAGGCATACATTTTTCCTCTAACATATTTATTTACAGAGTCGATTTTACTGAAAATACAACCCCGCTATTTTACTGAAAATATTTCTGATTGATTTATTCTTCTTTAAT
This sequence comes from Cicer judaicum, assembly GCA_037974835.1. Lineage (NCBI taxonomy): Eukaryota > Viridiplantae > Streptophyta > Magnoliopsida > Fabales > Fabaceae > Cicer > Cicer judaicum. Next base: position 16,861,970 of record JBBPBS010000276.1, read on the forward strand.
TATCAGTTAATTTTTGATGAATTTTGTTTTATTGTTGTCATACTTCGATGATAATATTTTTAATGTTACCCTATGAGGAGGATCTCCCAAAAATTGATAGGAAGTGCCGTATGACACTATGCAGCAGCTCTGTTCCAAAAAAAATATTCGTATCTACCGATACCAGATCTCTGTCATCGGTTGAATTTATTTTTGTTTATGGAGCTGTGTGAGAGATTTGAAACGGGTAGCTGAGGGTTCTAATTATTATTTATTTTTTATTCGGTCTGATGCCACGTCTCTGGTAGTTAATATAAGCTCTGACCAAAGATGCTATGATTGGACCAATATCAATTTGTTTTGCATTCTGATAGGAATCTGTAGATCTTATGTTCAATGATTTCGCAGAGCCGTTTTGTGCGATTACGTTTCTATATAATTATAACCCTGTTTTTTACTTTTGGTGTTTTGGTTTTCATGATGCCGATGATGACACATTTGATTGGAATTACCGTCTGAATAATTATATTTCTTGATGTAAATTTCTTGGCTGTGGTACTGAGGCTTCAAATAATTATATTATTTATTGTAAATTACTGAATAATTATACTTTGTTGATTTTTTAGAGATACTTTGTGCCAATACACAGACAAATATTATTTTTATTTTTATATTAGTATTTTTAATTCTAAGAGAAAGATGTTTCATTCAATTGTTTCATCCTAGTTAGGAGTAGATTTGATTTGATTTGATTCATGTTCTCGGTGATGAATTTCACCACGGGGATAGGATACTTTATCATCAACCCTTTTATTTTATGTCACACTATTAACAAGAAAGTTATATTGTGTTACATTTTTCTGTAAAATGATTGAAAAGGATTAGAGTAAATCTATCTCAGAATATTTTTTCTTGTTAAAACATATATCTTAACCAATTCCATTATGTTTAACAGAGTGTAATACGGGAGGATTTTAACTGTTATTAATCAAATATCTGTCATCTTGTGGTGTACGCCCCATATTCCCTTGCTTGCTAAATCAGTATAAGAGTCAATCCATTCACCTCGCACCACATGTTATAAAATCATTGTGACCGTGTTTTTTTCGTTATAAAGATAGTTTATGCATAAGAAATTATTTGATAAACTTTGTGATATGTGGACTTAATTAAATTGTTCATCCAAATAGTTAGAGATGCATTATAAGTATTTCATACCTGAAAAGAGTATGCGAAACCAACGTATCTTTGTTGATTGATTATATCTTCAATTAACATGGGAGTTAGAGTTTCATAAAGTTTAAAACAAAATATAAAGAAAGATGTCTTCTTTATTTTAAATAGCAAAAGATATATAATTAGATCACCCATCCACAGTACCCTCTGAAACTTAAATTAATACCCTATGACAGCCAAACTATGTTTACTCTTATTGTTATTGCAGTCAATGAAAAAATATTGGAGCTCAATTATCTTTTGCAGAAGATGGAATGTGAAATGGCAAAAACCACAAGAAATAACAAATGATATTTGTTAGCTACAAGTTAACTTTCTATCTCTAACCTACCTATGTTAACTGGTTTTTGGTAGTGTTTCAATCTCTAGAATATTTTTTTTTTATGCAATAAATATGAAGGTCAGCTAAATATAATATCTATATCTTCTTGATAGTTAATATTTGTTGCTCTCCGACTCCTCAAAATATTTTGTCCAAAATCTGTCATTGACCATATTTTTTAAAGTTACACATTTTGTTCCTTAACGATAAATCTGTTAAATGTGTTTTGAAGTTTAGATTTTTTGATGTAGATGTATATTTTACCTTGGGATGGTGCCATTGTGGGTTTTCGGAAGTACACCCCAAAAATATATTTTTGTGTGATAATTGAATGAATGAACATGGGAATTTCCCGATCTACCCTCGCGCCCATCTGACAATAGATATAGGTGCTGAATGACATTTTGACAAGATGGTTAATGCAGTTAAACTATGATAAATAATAATAGCGAATAATTTATTAACCGGACATAATCGACTACAATTTTTTAGTGTTCAAATAAACAATTCAAATTTGTTAAAATACGTGTTTTTTAGTGTTTAAATATACATAATATTTATTAACTATAAATGACAGTTAACATGATGATTAATTCTGTTTAGAATGATTAATAAGTTAAATTCTGTCATATTTATTAATCATCTAGTTTCTAACGTTTGCATTCCAATTGCTCATATTATCTAAAAAGTATTTCAAACTTAATCATTGTATAATACTAGTAAAACTATTTATTACCTAAAATAAAATATAACATGATAAGATTTTTATAAATATCACGTATAATTACTTAATATTATGCTAATCCATACGCACAAGAATGAACATTAAGGGTGAATCAAATGGTCTAATAGCATTGATTCAATTAATTTTGAATAGACTATGAGTATGATATTATTTGAAAATTTAGGTAGAGGATAATTGAACTTTACAAAGTGTGTAATATGAATGATGTTTTATAAACAATATCTTAACTATATATATATAAGGAATTTTACTTCTCCTTTGTAATCTTAAACCCAAATTTCTAGACAACACCTTCAAGACTCCCAATCAATTTTAAATAAATTTTACAAATCAATTCTAAAAATCTACCTTTTAGTTAGCCTTAATTTTGTTTTCAGAGAGTTAACTTCACATTCTCTCTAGGTTATTTTTTTTTTTAATCTTTTTCATTCACTAAAAAAGGATAATTTTGAGTAATGTTTTGATCTATAATTTCTCCTGTGCTTCTTTTTTCACCCATTTTAATTTAAATTAGGGATTTTACATAAATTATAAATTTTTTCTAGTGATTTCATCATCTCAAATCGATGTTGTTTGATTTTTCGTCTTGGTGCGATGTTTATTTTACTTATCATCTTATTGAGGTGTTTGTTTGATTTAGATTGACAGATACATGAGTATTTCAATCACTTTGATTTTATCATATTATTTATAGACATTGTTCTATTTTATGCTATTAACTTGGATTGATATGTTTACATATTCATCATTTTCGTTTTTAATAATATTAAATTTGTTTTTGTATTTGATGTATTATATCAATTTAAATGAATGATTTTCTTTTTATAAAAAAAAACATTTATCAATTCTTGTTCATCTATTAATCAAAGATAGGTGATTTCCTAAATGAAAACTTTGTTAAAATGATATATGGAAAGTTGTAAGATGATAAATTGATACTAATTCTATTTTTATTCTTTATTGTTTTAATTTTTTACCGTTCCCCTGAAAAGTAAACACATATTAAAAGTAAAATACTTCTTTAGTCTTGACAACAGAAAAAAAAAACTCACAAATTTTCAAAATATGAAATGAGAAAATAGGATATACCTATTAATATACATAAATTTTACAATAATCACCAATTAAAACTAATTTTTTGACATTTATTTTTTTAAAACAATTTTAGAATGTGTTGACGTGGCAATATGATAAATAACTATTAGATTACAGTGTAAAATAAATTTCTATTAAAATGTATAGATAAAATTGTAATTTGTGAAAAATTAGGTTAGTCGATTTTCATGAAATTATGTATTTTATAAAAGGTAAAATAAATATAGTGCATATAAATTTATGACATTTCGAATTTAATATTTAAAAAAATTTATTCACTATCTATTTTAAATTTGCAGGGATATTTTTTAAGATGAAAATGTTAATTTATTTATTTTTTAAAATAGTCTAAAATATAAAAGTGAATAAAACTTTTTAAAATTAAAAATTGAAAATTTGTTTAGAGAGATTTAAGGGTACTTCAAAATAATTTAACCCTTTTATAGAAAATTTTAAAATTTTAAGGGTACTTCAAAATAATTTAACCCTTTTATAGAAAATGTTAATTTTTTTTTTCTTGTCTCAAGAAAATAAAATTTCTGTATCCAGCACTGTGTCGATGACAACGCTAATAGTACTCCACCTGCTTCATTGCCAATTTGCCATGATAAAAGACAGCAGTTTCACGCAACAGAACAAGTGAACTTATTCATCAATTGTCGATAATGATTGATTATTGATTAATTGTATACATTTGTTTAACTTGTAATTGTGATTGTTGTCACTATCACTTATTTAATTCACACAACACGTTTACGTTGTTACTTGTTATCTTAATGTTGACTCAGTTTCAATGGCTCCATTCTGAACTCAGCAACGTTTGCAAGTCCCTGTTGAGGGCGAAGCAGATACATGTTTGGCTTTTGAAGACCCATCTCTCACAAGACCCTTTTTATGCAACTCAAATCATTAGACTCTATGCAATTAACAATGACATTAGTTCTGCACAGCACGTGTTTGACAAAACTCCCACTCGAAGTGTCTACCTTTGGAATTCCATGATTCGAGCTTTTGCCAAGAGTCGAAGATTTGGCAATGCAATCTCCTTATTTAGAACCATGCTTGAGGGTGAAATAAGGCCTGATAATTACACTTATGCTTGTGTTATACGTGCATGTGCTGATAACTTTGATTTTGGTATGCTTAGACTTGTTCAGGGAAGTGCTGTGTCTGCAGGGTTGGGACTTGATCCTATTTGTTGCAGTGCACTTGTGAGTGCTTATTCAAAACTTGGCCTTGTTCACGAAGCGTGTAGAGTGTTCGATGGAATTGCTGAACCCGATTCAGTTTTGTGGAACTCGTTGATTTCTGCTTATGTGTGTTCTGGTATGTGGGATATAGGGATTCAAATGTTTAGCTCAATGAGACTTTCTGGGAAAAAACCTGATGGGTTTACATTGGCTGGGTTGCTTGTGGGTATTGCAGATTCTAGCTTGCTGAGTATTGGCCAAGGGTTACATGGTTTGAGTCAAAAGAGTGGACTTGATTTTGATTCTCATGTAGGTAGTTTACTAGTGAGTATGTACTCAAGATGTAAGTGCATGGATTCAGCTTATAGAGTCTTTTGCAGTATTTTCAATCCAGATTTAGTTACATGGTCTGCTCTAATAGCTGGGTATTCTCAGTGTGGGGAGTATCAGAAAGCGTTGATAATTTTCTGGAAATTAAACATGGAGGGCAAGAAACCAGATTCTGTTTTGATAGCCAGTGTGTTGGCTTCTATAGCTCAGACAGCGAATGTAGGACCAGGATGTGAGATACACGGTTATGTTCTTCGGCATGGATTGGAATCAGATGTCAAGGTCTCTTCTGCTCTCATAGACATGTATTCAAAGTGTGGTTTCCTGCACTTGGCAACTTGTGTGTTCAGGATAATGCCAGAGCGGAATATAATTTCTTATAATTCAGTAATTTTGGCTCTTGGCTTGCACGGATGCGCTTCCAAGGCTTTTGAAATGTTTGATGAGATACTTGAGGAAGGCTTGGTACCTGAAGAAGCAACCTTCTCTGCTCTCCTTGGTGCTTGTTGTCACGCTGGGCTGGTCAAAGATGGCCGGGAGATTTTCCAGAGAATGAAAGATGAATTCAGCATCAAAGCTAGACCAGAGCACTATGTTTACATGGTGAAGCTTCTTGGCACTGCTGGGGAATTAGAAGAGGCTTACAATCTCACTCAGTCCTTACCAGAACCAGTAGACAAGGCCATCTTGGGAGCCTTATTATCATGCTGTGATTCTTATGGGAATTCCGAGTTGGCAGAAACTATAGCTCATCAGATTTTTAAAACTAACCCTACTGACAATGTTTATAGGGTTATGCTTTCGAATATATATGCTGGCGATGGGAGATGGGATGATGTGAAGAAATTGAGGGATAAACTGACAGGGGGTCTGAAGAAAATGCCTGGAGTGAGCCGCATTGAAGGCAGTTATTACTAGTCCTGAAAATTTAGATGTGTGCTGCAAAATTGGTAGACCATAACTGCTGTCAGATTTAAAGAGGCATCTCAGAAAGGTACTATAATGTGAAACATAGTTATAAATATTTATTCTTCCTGTTCATTCTTTGATACACAATTACAATTAGTCTGAAAAACTGTTTTGTAACATAGAACAGTGAACTGTAATCTGTAAAATTACATAATTGAGGAGAATGTCACCTTAAATCTATGTCTGATACACATTAAGAGTAATAGCTTGGGTTTATTGGTTAGACCAAGTTGATTGAAATATGTATAGTGAACGAGCTCACAACAGAGTAAAATGTAACCTATAATATATTAGCCAATCCGTTGAAATAAAGGTTCGTGGAAACTCATGTGTGAGTTGTATTTATTAAATAGTGCAATTAAACACAAGATAAATATGCTTCGGCATAAACACACTTTAATGTATCTGTATTGCAGGATGATTTGTGACTGTATATTTCTTTTCTTTTTTACAAATTATACCTCTTAGTGTATTGGCATAAAATGAAACTATCTGAAAAGAAATTCAACTACATTTCTGCTTTCAGTGGCAAAACTCAGGTTGTAACCAAGTATTTTCTCATGGCATTTAGAAGTACTCTCTTTTTCACAGAACTTGAACACTGCCTCATTTTGGTGCAACCATAAAGTGTATTTTGGGACACCGAAACCATGAAAGTTTAAATGGAGTGGGTTTTGTCCTTGTACCAGGTTCTTGCTGATGATGTCTGGCTTCATTCATATTTTGAAAATATATAAAATTTATGCTTCATAAATATTCTGGAAGTATACACTCTTCAGTTTAAAAATTGATGTTCCAAAATCCAAATGGAACACCGGACTTGCATGAAATTTGTAATTAATATAATCACTGTTTTTAAATATATAAGTTTAGGTCCCGAAGATTTAGTTCTATTCCAAAGTGAGAGAATGCAACAAACGAAAAAAAGGGAGGGATGCTTTAATTTAAATGATATTGTACATGCTTCTGGACCTTAACTTACTATTTCCAATAACTATTCTGAAAACTTGAGTTGTTTTATTTCCTTCTCTAGTTGACTCATGAATTATGTAATCATGTCCCAAAAATTGATTAGCTGTTCGCTCCTGAAATTGCATTTTCTCACAAGATATAGTGTTTATGTTCTAAATCTTGGGAGTGTCCCTCAGATGATAATGATAATCTGTGATTTCCCTGAAGATGCTATCTACTTTAATTGACATATCTGACAATGTTATTGTTTAGTATATTGGCTGTTATGAGTAACCTTCTCTTTCTTGCGTACCATTTTGATCATGAAGTTGATAATAAGTTAAGGTTTCGCTCCTGAAATTGCATTTTCTCACAAGATATAGTGTTTATGTTCTAAATCTTGGGAGTGTCCCTCAGATGATAATGATAATCTGTGATTTCCCTGAAGATGCTATCTACTTTAATTGACATATCTGACAATGTTATTGTTTAGTATATTGGCTGTTATGAGTAACCTTCTCTTTCTTGCGTACCATTTTGATCATGAAGTTGATAATAAGTTAAGGTATCTGAAATTCAGCCAAGTTTTTTTTAATATGTTTAATGCTTATTCTGAAATTCTGTTGGACGCTGGCTTCATATTACATGTTGCTGAATGGCCTATGAGAGAAAGTTACATTGTATCCACAAGCTACAGAAATTCTATTGACCAGGTAAGCTTCTAAACCTGAATACATTAATGATTTCATTTGGCTTTTTTAGTTATATATTTTCATTATCACATGGTAATTGATATTAGCTTGTATCCTAGGTTAAATTTTAGCTGGTATAGGTTTGAGATTTTATCAGCTCAGAAATAGATGCTCACACTGTTGTCTATTTATAAGATGCTTCAGTAAATGTACATGAACAAAATTAAGCTTCCACATTGTTGCAAGGTTTCAGAGCTCTGTACCCATAAATATGACATCTTAATAGATGTTAACCACATGTTGTTTCATTGAATTATTAGATTTAATATCCTATTCTTACATAACTTTCTGGACTGAAAGTCATGTCTTGTATACAATGTTGCTTTTGACCTTTTAGGAGACAAAAATTTCTATTATTGATTAGATTTTTCTGTTTAAGACTTCAAGCCAACTGTTTTTAATAAGTTTATGATCTATCAGGTAAGATGCAATGATGCATTAATTTCATTCTTGCTGCATCCCAGTGTTCTTTTTTAAACACATGTATTCAATGTTTCCGCTATATATGCTGGTTCAGAAGTCAAAATGTGTTTTAGTCTCCAGTGACTCAAACTTTCTCGGATGCCTTACATATGAAATTTACGATATTGAATTTTCATTTGAATTTATATACTAATTAGGACGAAGGAGATAAGAAGAAAAGAAAGCCAATAGAAGTGACACAAAGCAACGGTGGCTTAGCGAAGTTAGATTAGATAGATGGAAAAAGGCAGTTAAACTTTATATCGTTGGTCGGTTGAAACAGGCAGAAAAGGGGATTTTGATGTCTGTAACATATACCACCAAACATGGCTCTTCAATCTTACACTTTTTTTCTATGATTTTGTTCATTATTTTTTTAATATAAAAATTAGTAGTATTAACAAGAGAGTAGAAGGGTACTCTAATCCAACACATTAGAGTACAAATAAATTTGAATAATAACGGAACCCCTTGAGATATCTTGGCAAGATTCAGGATGTTTTGTATTAACTGTGTTGTTTTAGTTTCATAAGAGCTTGAAAGACGCACTAAAATTCTACTCAAACTCGTTGCACCTTCCATGAAGCCATATTTTACAGCTGAACATTTGTTTATGCTGTTTGGAATATGAAATGAGTGAACTGATCCATAAGCTACATTATTGGTAGTTTGGTACGATGCTGGTGTGGAATTTAGCTATTTGGATTTGGATTCTCATGTGAGTTTTGTTTTGTTGTAGCAATTTTATTTGAATTGTCAAAGCACAAATTACCCATGACATCAAAAGACAACAGGTCCTAATGACATGGGAAACATGTCTTCTAGCCTCGTACAAATTCTTTAACTTCTTTCTCATTGTCCTAGTGTAATAGATCGTACACCATTAATAAGGTTCAAGGTTTAAATACATTACTTTGCTGACCACTATAGAGTATAATTAAATGCTGACCAAAAAGTACCTGAGGAAGTAATCTCCTCAAGAATTGATTGTTGGTACTTTCTGAACCTTAGATTTTTGGGATGACAATTTGTTTGTTCTTGATTTTATTATGGTGTTAGTGCCAATTTTGATCAATTATGTATTTCCTTGCCTGAAAACAAGCCAAAATTTTCTTTCAAATGTCAGTATCTACAGTGACTTTTCTAGTATGGAACACAATTTGATTCTTCTTGATCAGTATACTTGTGTAGTAGTATTTCAGGCTATTTTAGGCCATTTACTTTGATTAAAATCATCTACTAAGAAAAATTGCCCAAGATGTACCTCTCAATCTAATAACTCAGACTTTTTGACCTATGATTTTTCACAGCTAAAATCATCTACGATTTTTATAAAATTACATCTGATTCCATTCCGCATTAATTACATTACGGGCTTAGAAAATCATTTCATTCATAAAGTTATCAATTCATAAATTAGGAATAATAATTTTATTCACATTCCCGGAATTATCCTTACATTAGTTCTTACCCAAATTACTATATAATATTAATATGATAAACATAAACTTACACTTGGAAAAGGAAAACCCACAACATGGTAAACAATTCAGATGCTAAAATTTTTCAAACCTTGAAAAGAAAATATTATATAGACGATTCGACCCATTTAATCAAAGTCAATACATTCTGCTTCTCTTTTTGTCAAATTGATTCCAAACTACACATGCCTGTACGAATAGAAGTAAAATTACATCAAAAGCAATTATTCCCTTCTCTCAATGTGGGAATCTTATGTGAATATAATAACTATGTAAAAAAAAAAAATGCTAATTCGTTTTAGTGACACCATGAACATTAGTCCTAAAGATGCTATTATTGTTACGGTTCTAGTCAAGGAAACATATTTTCCGTCAAGACATATGATTATTTTTCCATACACAATAATGGTTGTCGTGTGACATGTGCACCTTTAGATTCCCTCGTTATAATAATTGATTTGGACGTTCTAATATTTGCTCCTAATGTTGTTACCCTGCCCTCTGCACGTCCTTATCCCTTTTCTATCACGGACTTACATTATTTCCTAGGCCCAGTGGCCCACCCACAAATTCGATTTTTGAAGAAATAGAAGCATATTAATCATATAAATTCTTTGATACTCGTTATTTATTATGCGCACTTGAAAATAGTTAATGAAGTAAATGTCTTTCTTTTTAATAGATACGTAAGAGATTGTATTGTTTACAAATATTCATTAGAAGTTGCAACCGTTAAAGCAGTTCTCTATTTCATTATTTAAAGGAAAAATATATTTATTCCGAATTGCTCAATCACGAATACAAAGTGCTACATCTAAACCAATTATTTACATTCAAAATCATTCATGTTTGGTTAGTGGATCCCTATTCTTTTTGCGAAATATAACATTTCTCTTGTTTAAATGATAAATTACATTCACCTCACATCTGCTGTTGTATTATGACGCAGTAATACGAAATAATAAATTTTGACTTTTGATTTGAAATTGGACGGTTCAGATTACACATAAATAAAACAATTCCCTTATATAGCACATGTCCATTCTATTTTTAGAAAATACATTTACCAGCTTTATTTGTTTGGTAGAGAAATGTCACTTATCTCCTCTCATTGAGTTTGTTTAAATGATATCCACAGTACCTGTCTATGTTTTTGCAAAATATAGAAGAATCTAACATTGACAAAACAGTAGTTCTTTTTTTACAAATACAGAACAATGTTAAAAAAGGAACCAAGATACTACTGAAGGTTTGTTAGACATGATTGAAGTTGGTTATAATTAATTATAAGTTACATAATATTAATCGGAAGTTAGTTATTATCACTGTATAAAGTGTATTATATTTTCGCTGCAATTATTTATTTTCATTAATTAAATTTAATAATTCAATCTTATTTCAATTATTTTTCTTTTAAAAGATAAATGTTAATTTTATTTTTTCTTTCTTTTCTCTTTCTTTTTCTTTGTTTCATATTCTCTAAAAACACTTTCACTGTTATCATTTTTTTTCTTCAATCTTGAATCATTCACCAAGATCATCACAAATTTAACTTTGAATCTATTATCTAAGGAGAAAGTCTAAAGTCTATGTATCTACAGTAATATTGACGAAAAAACAAGTTCCATTAGACTAAAGCAAACTCCAAAACAAAATTTTGATTAAAAAAATAAATTAAATAGAGATACTTTTAATACTAACAACAATATTTAACTATAATTTTATTTAAATTTTGCTTCTTTTAGTTTTTTTAGACGCTAAATATTTTAGTTAAATATATCAATGGATGTCTTTTTATAATTGTGAGACATTTTACTTGTTATACTACTTAAATATTTTAATTTTTAAGTCTAAATAATACATGAAAAAGTAAAAAGAATTAAGAGACTAATTAAAACTCTTGCTTTACTAGTTTGAGCCTTAAGTGGCACTACAAGAAATCCATGAATAGGTTGTTCAAAAACTTTCATAGAGGTGCTGCAATTCAATAGCGCAATGAGCTTGTTGAGTAGAACATTTTCTTGGTGCTTTCTTGGTTTGGTTTATTGAAGTGTTAAATTCGACTTTTTCAAATGGTTTGTTGTATCAAATACATGTTGAAGTTTCTCATGCACTTACGGTATTTGGTGGTATACTTCTTTGATGGCGGTTTCTATCTAAATTTAGCTATAATTGATTTTGTTGTATATGTTTTTATTACATAGTAGATAAATACATTTTCATTCTCTATATGTTTCTACTCTCTATAATTTAGTTTTAAATTTAGTTTGAGCGAGTATCCTAGGATCTAAAAGTTGAAGATTTCAATAAATTATACACTTCGATTGTTACCACTTTTTTCAATAATTTTTTTTTTTAATTTTTTTTTATGATTTTAGCCTATATGATTATGAATCATATTTTCTATTATTCACTTAGGTTTTATTTATTTTTAATTTTCAATTCCAACTTGTTAGAGGATTGTTGTATATAGTTGAAGCCTATGTTTGGATATCCATGGATACCGCTTGGAAGCTAAGGTGAATTTGAAGGTCGTGAAAACAAACAAAGTGTGAAACTCTTTATAAGTAGTTATAAATCATTTATTATTAATTACAAGTTAGTTATAATTACTAAGTATATCATATTTTTAATTATTATAATTATCTTTTTTTCATTTAAATAATTTTTTTAATTGAACTCTACCCCACTAAATCAAGTGGAAAATGGTAGAGCCAGTTATGAATGAAAAAAATCATAAACTCGTTAAATTGTTTTCCTCAGCCTAACTCGAATTATGAGTTGGCTCTTAAAATATAGGTTTACTTCTTATTAATATTATTCTCATGGATAAATTATCTTTCGTAAAGCAAGATTGCATAGCCAAAAGTTTATACATATATTTGCTCTAATCATTAGCCAATTTTTATCAATCATAATTCTACCTAAAAAATTTAATCAAACATAAATATAAGTCATAAACAATCTTTTTATAATTCGCATTCACACCTAAATTTGGAATGCACACTGACATGGACTTTGTGTACTCTCCGAAGCATCTAACACCAAACAGAGGAGGCTCCACTAGTTCACTCCCATTAAATTAGAAAATCTTAGATAAAGAAAAGAAAAAATATATTTTTTCTTGGAGCAACATAGAAGAAAATTGCTTGAATGATGAGGGACTAGGCAATAATGATTCAAAGAAAAAAATAATCAAATTACTTTTTGTAGATTTTTATAGTACTTCACGATCACATATGATTAGGACTAGAGTATATTAAAAAGAACATTTTAAACGAAAATTGAAGCTAGCTAAATTATTAGAATATAAAAAATTAATTTAGTTACGTTATTTTTGTAAAATTCTTTACGCTATCAAATAATCATAAATATTAAATAATCATAAATATTAAATTATTAATAACGTTTGATTTTTAATATAACTATTAAAGTTAACATACATAATTAATCTTAACACAGTTACGTGAAAACTAAACTAAACAAAAATACCAAAAGCTAGAAACTGAATTTTAGTTTTTATAGCAATGAACACACAATTTACAACCAACCCCTTTTATTCATTTGTATAGTATAAAGAGTTAACACAGTGGATAAAAAAAAAAAGAAAAAAGAAGAATTTTTACAACTGTTATATATATAATATATAAGAAGAATTTTTACAACTGTTATATATATAATATATAACACGTGTTTCCACGTGCACACAAGATTATTTCTATAAAAAATGTTTATCTATAATATATTTATAAATAACGAAGGAATATATTGAAAGGAAAGATCATTAACTATATATTGAAAATATTCATCTAGTAGAGTATTGTTTTTTTCTAAGGAATGTACATGTCATATCATGTCATGAAATCTCATATATCATCCCATAAAAATTGAATGTCCAATTAGCTACATTGCAATGTACATGAACAGGGTTTTCCATAGGAAAACTAGTACTTGTTCACTCATGTTCATATATAAAGTAATTCAAAATTCTAAACATGATATATGATAATTTAAAACAATATAAATTAATGATGTTTTTGTCTTTATAGTTGATACAATCAGTTTAATAAAATAAAAAAAAAATAGAAATGGAGGAAAATGAATAATAAAGCGATGTGGCGTAAATCTCTTATGGTTAGGTTCTGCTGCTGCAACACATGGGGTCCTAACATAGATTGAATATTGTGGTTGGGGGAGAATAGGGACTGAAAATCATGATAACTATATGTTGGGAAAGTGATAAGGACTAACTGCAATGGCAATAGCAATAGTAGTGGACCACTTTTCTTGTCATTCATTTTTCTCTTTCAACCAACTGTCACTTACTAGCTTAATTTCTAATTCTTTATTTATATACTTATTATTATAATATTGTATAATAAATATTAGACCCTTCATTACTTCAAATTGATACTTGTAGCAACAACATTGCCACTTATAGCAAACAAATACTTGAGAAAAAAAAAGTTGAAAATTTAAGTTATCTATGCGGGATTGATTGGCTTTACTAATCATTGAATCACGATGTATGCAATCAAGCCAAATTTCTCAATTAGATTTCATTTTCGAGCTTAACATATTCAAATGGAACAAAAGCTTATAAAGCAATGCATGCACATAGTCCCTCTAACTATAAACAAAAAAAAAGAAGCAATCATATAATTATGTTGCGTGGCTCAAATATAATTAACCATTAAAGTGGGGTTGAGTATTTCAATTTGCTTGAGTTAAGAGTTTTAGGAATTAAAAAATTGTATTTGGGTGAATTAAAAAAATATTAATATAAAAATTAAATTTAAATGAACTATGAATTCTTCTACTTGTAAGAATTCATGATTTTAGTGTTTATATTTTAAATTTATTGTATTAATTTTTTAATTTTTAAAATAATTTTTTTATGTATGTATTTTGATGCTCGATTTTGATGATATGACAAATAACATCAATTTTAATGATTACATGACTATATAAAAATTCTCATTCAATAAATAATTTTTTTCATGAAAATATACATTCATCTATATCACCGAACAAATTAAATTTAAAGCAAATCACACGATTTATGTAGATTATAACCTCTACCACCTATTCAATAAAAAAAAATTTATTCAAATAATATTTGTTACATGACATTCAAAAATTAAATGGTAGCAAGTTTCAGTTTCTCTAAAACATTAAATGCATGTGGAACAATAGTTATAATTTATAACGCCTCATTTAAGAATAATTTAATTAATTAATTATCATGACTTTAGTGAAATTTTGTTTTCGGCCATTATGTGATAACTTCTTATAACTATTGATAACTTGAGTATAGTTTATCTTTTCCATAGTAGCCATCAAGAAGTGAGAAGAAAGGGATAAATTGGATTTAGGAGGATTTTTGTTTCTATTCTCTATCAGAAGAAGATTTTATTTTTCATGACTCTTTATGTGCGAATTATGGATTTCAAAATCTTCATTGCATAGTAGTTTTTTAAATGTGAATCCTTATGTGAAATTTCAACTTACAAGCTCCCAACTTGAATGAGAGATTTACTTTTTTTCATAAACTAAAATATATATACATCCAGGAAGCTAAAAAAAACGTATTAAATGAGAATTTCAGATGACTTTATTCAAGTTCTCCAAATAATTTATCTCTTTATAATACTTCAAAAAATAATCATCATAAGCATCATTTTCCCCTTTCCTTTTAATTTTGTCCACAAACAATATGAGAAAAGTATATTTTCCTTTCTCTCTCCTCCTCCGTAGTATACACAACGAATTCACATTTACAAATAACCTTTTTTATATATTTTTAACAGAGAAGAGGTGAATTTTGCCTCATCCACCCTGTATTCGACTAATCAGAAAAAATTTGCATTCGTCTATGTTTCATAGCAGGTGTGAAATTTATGGTCTCATCCACGTTCGCAACGAGTTTCCAATTTTTCTGCCTACACTTGCACCAATTGATATAATAAAATAATTATTATTAGACAATAATAAAATTAAAAATATTTTTTAGAGATAAAGTTATAATTTTAATATTTAAAAAATAATATATTCAATATATATATGAATATAAATTTAAAAATTACAATAATATTACTTGCAGGATGTGTTCAGGTAAGGTGTGGTGTGGATATCACTACCCCCAAATCTGTCCTTACCATCGAATTTTAATTTTTGATCACCAACACCCAATTAAAACAGATTTTCCCCGTTTAAATCAAACGGGTTCGAATAATTAACCGCGCGAATGTTGTTATCCTAAATTTTTAATGTTAGTCATTAATAAGCACTTAACCCCTCCAACCCACCACATCAATTTTTTTTACTAAATATAACACTATATACTTATAGTTGAACATCACTCATTTATTTTAATACAATTTATTAAGTAAAAGAGGCATAAATGAAAGAGATGGATAATGCTTACATTGACACTCTTTTAATAGGGACTCTAACTTTTTTTTGTTCCTATGACGGAGTATCTTTTTAGATATATATACATCGATCA
Source organism: Cicer judaicum (assembly GCA_037974835.1). Classification (NCBI taxonomy): domain Eukaryota; kingdom Viridiplantae; phylum Streptophyta; class Magnoliopsida; order Fabales; family Fabaceae; genus Cicer; species Cicer judaicum. The sequence continues at coordinate 16,877,990 of JBBPBS010000276.1, forward strand.
ATCAAAATCTATTTGACTTGTAGTTTGTCCTCTCAATTATGCTAATTTAGGTTCATAATTCTTAAATAATTCTTGTTATCTGATTTTATGTTCTTTGGAGTAGTTAAAGAACACTCACAGTTAAGCAACATAGTTCATTTCTTAGTGTAATCATTTGAAATATAGAGGAAAATCGTTGTTGAGAGTTTTTAATCGATTATTTGGCTAGCTTTCAAGTTCATTAAGGCAATATTCATACTTCATATCACTGGTTCAATTAAGAGTTTTTTTTATTATCTCATCATAACACTCTTAGATCCCAATATAATTCTTTTGCACAACTAATATGTCAAGACTTTTGTATTATCTCCTAACACTCTTAGATCCCAATATAATTTTTTTCACAACTAAAATGTCCAAAATAATTTGTATGAAATTTTATTTCTAAGTGTCACTTCAACATTTTTGACTTTAGGTCACACTCCACTTAGCCACGACTAAAAAAGTATGGCCATAAACGAAATAGGCAACAATTTTTCAGGTGTTGTCTATGATTTACTTATAGAGTTATAAAGTAAAATTTCTTGACTTCGAATAAAAAATTGTTGCATATTTTGTTATTATCAACAGTTAGGCCATAATTTTAAAAGCATTGTTGTTTATTAACGAAGAAAAAACTGTTGGCTGATGAAATTTAATAGCTACACATTAAGTGTGGTCTAAAGCTATAAAAATTATGACCTCAAGTTAGCCCAACTAATAATAAATAGGAAAATCAATATATATTAGGTGGGGTATGTCCACCTACTTAACTCTAGTGGATTCCTCCAGTACTGCACGATCATAAACCCTAACTCTGTTGCTCTAGTAACTTCACTTTTTTCTCTTTACTCGCAACTTTAAACCCAAGCGATTGATTGATTTTTTGTCTCAACTCACAGTCGCATTCAACCATTTCTTCGCGTTGTGTCTTTTTCTTCTCCCACTTCGCTAATCCAAGTGATCATCTTCTCCCTCTTTGCTTACCATTTATTCTTTTGTCTATGCATAATTTTACATGTTCCTTTCATGGAAGAACAATGACACCAACAATATTAACAAAAAAAAAAAGATTGTTAACATCAAGAAATATTATGAAGGTGAAATTAGTAGCATGAAAGAAAATATGCAAGAATATGAGTCATTTTTAAAGAAAAAGATGAAAGCATATGCAACACATACAAATTTATTGCAACATTTCAATAACCGTGGTATAAAGTTATATGCAACACATAAAAATATATTGCCTCAGACCAAAAAATGTTGCCTATGTTTTTGCCAATATTATAAATTTGTTGTCTGAAACAGAAATAATGTATACAAAATCATGGCCTAACAACGTTTATGAAATGCTGACAAAACTAATTCAAAAAACTGTAGCCTGAAACATTAAAAAAAAAAAAGTTGCGACCTTTTTTAGTATCTTCAGCAACAATTTTTTAGAATTTGTGGCAAAAATAAAAAATTGTTTCCTTAAAGAATATGTCATGACTATTTATATTACACTTTGTAAGACGTTGACACCTTTTTTAATTTAAGTGACACTTTTTTATTATTGTCACAACTCAAAAATGGTTTAGTGTGTCGGTCTTCTATTGATTTATCAAATTTTGGTTGAATGATATCTTAATGAGTCTTATAATGTCTATTTTATGATAAATAAATATTAAAAATCACATGATAAGTGTGTTTGAATAATGTAGCCTACAGTTAAATAGATCCATTATAGATGGAACCATTTCAACTGATCATGAAAGTGTATGATTAATACCTTATGATTATTCATAAAAGAGTTGGTAGAATCATTAAAATTAATTATTCTACATTAAAAGATAAGTCCCCTTCCCATTTTCTCTATAAATATATCTTGTGCCGTATGTTGAATGACTATGTTATTATCATCCAAGTTAGAGGAATGAGAAGAAAATCTTATCCTACATAATTGTCGTAATAGATCATTCAAGAGAGATATTTAACAACATCACACCAACGTCAAGAGAATAGGCTTCAAGAGATATGTATTTTTTCCTTTCTTCTTATCATTATATATGGTGTCTTAAATTCATGCAACTAGAGATACTTGTTAATGATATGATATATGTGTTGCCATGATCTACGATATATTCTAATATGTGATATTAATTAGAACACTTTCATTTTATATCTTACATGTGTGGGTTATCGGCATAGTTGTGTGGGATATTAATGGACCACTTCTCTCTTTGATTAGGGCACCGTTTTGATTGATTCTTGATTTAATTACATAGAACAAAAAATAAATATTAAGGAGATGCAATTTTCAGGACAATACAACGTCAAAAAAACAATCCAAAATTATATAATCTTAATTCTTGATTTTTGAACTATAAATTCAAATCAAGAATCAATAAAGCATTGACAAAATGAATAGGAGAAATTGTCCAAAAATGGTAAGTTGCAAAACCATTTTCCTGCATCTGGGTCAAAATTGACCCATTATAGGTCATGGATGATAAACCGCAAACATATACTATTTTTTTTTTCAAAGATGGACTTAAACTTTTTGACTAAGCACTGATGAAAAACAAATAAACATTCTCAATTTGGTTAAATTATACCTTTGTACTTCTTCATCCGTTCTATAATAATTTACTTATTTGTACAATTTCATCGGTCCTATAATATAATTTACCTACTTAAAAAAAACATTATCTTATAATAATTAATTTATATTTAATATTCAATATAATATTAATTATATTTTTAATTGTATCATCTAGTTAATATTATATACATTATTCTCAATTCAATATCTTTTATATTTTATTTATAACAATAAAAAAATATATATTAATAGTTGATAAATCTCGTTTGTTAGATAATGAAACTAAAATAAAGAAAGATGGACGTTAAGGCTGCCGGTAGCGTAGAGACATAAAATAGAAAGCGGTTGCGCAGTAATTTGACACATATGAATATTAACACTTTTTAGAGCTTTTAATTTAATTAACTCCCACCGCCGCAGAAAGTGCTATGAGTGACCAGCCTTAATAAAGAACAAAGAATAATAATAATTAATAATAATAATAATTTAATAATAGAGAGATACCTCTTACACATTACACTACCCAAATTTGGCAATCCAGCACCACAATTCTCATGCACAACCGCTAAAAAGGAGACAAAAACCAATTCTTATTGCAACTCCTCTTTTTTTCTTTCAAAAAGAAAAGGCTGAAAATGATTGTTAATTAAGAATACTTCTTTGTCATTTTATTTTCTAATTCTCTATCCTGACATCAAATCAATTTTTTCAATCAGAAATATAATTAATTAAAAAAGCAAGAAATATAACTAATTAAAAAAAGTTATGACTAACACAAATATTTGAAAAATAAATTTGGTGAGAATTTTTATATTATTATTTTTATTCTTAAATATATAATTTACTGAACAAAATTATATTAAATAAAAAGTTTATTATTTATATTAATTTTTTAACAGTAAATATTGTTTTTGTATATTCATTCTTAAAGAGCGAAAATTAATGTCTTTCTTCCTAGAGATTTTTAGCGTTTTCTTTGTTTCAGTTTGTTTAGGATTTGACCCACTTTTTATCACATAAAAGAGAGAAATAGTTTACATTAATACTATAATATTTATTGTTGAAAAAATATAAATTTATTAAAATTATATTAATAAAAAAATTAATTAATGTAGTTGAAAATACAAAGAGAACCTAATAAAAAACAACAATAATATTTGATTCAGGGCAACCCCACACTCCAATAGTAATTAGTTATTCATTTAAAATTTAAAGATGCACCAAATCATAGATAAAAATATATTTTTTTAATATAAAAAATAACATTTATTCATTCAAATTAAAAGAATACTTCCATTAAAAACTTACATACAAATTGGCTAAAATCGATAACAATAAATTTGCATGTGAATAACCTCACAACATCCATATTAATAGTATAAAATAAAATTGTGCTAATAAATTTGACTAAATTAAAGTAACCGAAATACCTTATGTCTTCGTTTCTGCAAAGCCAGTGACACATAGGTGATTAATTGAATAAATAAACACTATAATGAGATGAGAAAACTAAATGTTGCACTTAGTTGGTAAAATAAAAAAATAAAAAACATAAAGAATGGATGTATGAAAATTACTTATTTAAGGATAGAGAAAAAAACAATGTAGAAAAATGATTTCAAACTGAAAAATGATTATAAATCAATCCTCTATTATAAACATCAATCGAGAAAAGTATCCAAATCTCATACTCAATATCATCTTAAATATAAAATACTTTTATATGGAGAAAATCTATATAAAACCCAACTAATCAGTCATTTATTAATCTAAGATTTGAAGGTGTTAAAAAAGTAAAAAAAAATTGGCGAAATAAAGATTTATTTATTAATTTAACTATTAATACTAACATTGCTTATCAAAAACTAAAAAAGAATTAGTCTTTTACTAATTTTTTGAAAAAAAAATTAAATTAGTCCTTTAATAATTGAATCTTAATTCGTCATTTACGGATTCATGGCTCATGACTTTCTATTTTGACAATTTGATAGCTTCACTGGAGTGCCTATCATCTAGAGCGAGGTGGGCTCATTGTTTGTGTGTCATTTCATGTTCTCTTAACTCTCGACCATCGACCTAAATTACATTTCTTAAATAAATATTTTCCATTTATTATTTTAATACCAAAATACAAATATACAAAATATGTCATGTGTTTATTATCTCTACTTCTTACTTATTAAAAATGCAAAAAAATAAAAAGACGCAGTATTTGATATCACATTTTGATTTTAAGAATCGTTTTTCTAATATAAACACTAGTTGGATATATTGTTTGGTAAATGGGATTTCATTAATAAAAAAAATATTTAATTAATGATATATGAATTTTAATAGTTGTTCATACCTATAGAGTACATAACTACATATAAGTTAAAAAAATTATACATTGACAACTGCTTCTATATAGATCTAAAAAAATTACAAAGATGAACACTTATATATATTTTTAGTAAGAAAATAAATTTTGTCAAATAAAAGAAAGGGGGGACATATAGTATTTTAATCAATATTTATGTATGTCTGCTCGTATGATCAATTAGTTTCGTTTAATTTAAAAATA
>JBBPBS010000276.1:16883258-16905911 GCA_037974835.1 Cicer judaicum
ATGTAAAAATATTTTACACAATTAATTAATTATAATAGTCAAATTATTAAAATTATTTTTTTTTTCTTCTTATATTTATTTTCAAGCTACACATATGGAGAGTCTTGTGTGTTTACAATGTAAATTTTTTTTATATTAATAGTGCATGACAATTAAATTCTAAATTCAATTATTAACTATTATAAAACCAACTAATATTAATGTTGTAGAAATAACTATTGTAGAAATAACTAAAGGTGGCTAACGTGGTTACAAAATATACTACATTTTAAAGAAAGTTAATTTAAAATATTAAATAACCACTACTAAAAAAATAAAATTAATGACAAAAATTAATGAGGAAAAAAATTAAATATTTCTCTAATTTCATGGTCATTAAATTTGGTTTATTTAAATTGGAATACCCTTTATAGTCTCATTTAAATATATAAACTTTTGTTGCTGAATTTTTTTTTGATATATAGAGATTTTGATATTTTTTCTCTATTAACAAGTGTAGCAACACTAATTAATTAGAAATGGAGTCCACCGTGCTACATTATCTTGAAATAATCCACTTATTTTTTACATGAACTCACATGTTAATTAAATAGGACCCACTATTAACAAATCATTCATTTATTATTATTCGTAAATTAATAAAAAAAAAAGGTAATCGTAAGTATCGTTCCTCCTCGTGAGATAACGGTGATGACAGCTTGCCACATCTCCGACAGTGAACTCCCCAAAAATTGAAAGTTACATAACTACATATGACGGACGAACTCATTTTTGCAACCGTTGGAGATACTTTCAGCAAAGTTCATGATTAAAAATCGTACATATGTTTTGTCTTATTTATATAACTTCTTAAGAGAATAAAACTCTATAATAATATAAAATTCGATCTAGTGATGGATCTGATTAAAAATTATTTCAATTAAAAGTATAAATTTAATTAAAAATTATTTCAGTTAAGATTTAAATTCGAGCTTAAGCGACAATTCATTGTTAGTTCAATCATTTGATTTATTAAATATAGATTTGCTATATATGTTTGTAAAAAATGTAATTAATGTGAGTGTATGAGTTGGGGAGGGAATGAGAATAGGAGACATCCCCACATTCCTGATAATATTATTAGATGCAAGGTCATAGTCATTCTTTTCTATTGTACCTCCATTTATTACCTTTGTCTTTTGCATCCATTCCTTCTCCATCCACTCAATGCTGTTTTGCCTTCCCTCTCATATTATAACCTTTTGCCAATTAATAATAAACTTCCACACTCTATCTCTTTATCTTTCTCTTTCCCTTTGCATATCTCTCTTGCAATTAGGGTTTCCTCTTTAAGAGCCTTCCTCCTTTAACAAATCTACTTCTTCATTAGCTAAGGTTATTTTGTCCTGTGAGGGTACAAAGAACAACTTCCAAAGGACTTCACACAAGGATAAAAAAAAAAGGTACTTTCTGATCAAAGAAACATACATCACAAACAGGTAAAATCATGTTCATGTATAGCTTCCTTCTTTTCTTTATGCATATATTTAGTTCTTTCTCTGTTTTAGGTTCTTTTTGCTTGACAAAATAGATCCTTTTTGAAAAGATACTGCTTAGGGTTTTGCCAATTTTGTATACTTTTATGAGGTAGCCAATATATATAGTTGTGACAGCCAGATCTTTGGTTAAATTTATTTTATTTTGCAAACAAATCTATATATCTATAACTTTTTTACTTGGTCATGCAGCTTATATATCCAGAAGAAGAAAGATACATGTGTAAAGTTTTGATGTATGCACTAGTGTTTCTATGAATAATGAATAAGTGAAGAAGAAGAAGATAAATCAAACCAATGAACTAAACTTTATATGAGTCAATATTAAAGGAAAAAATTATGAATGGGCTTCTTCAAGTTGAAAATTAAGAACTCTTGGTTGAATTTTTCTCTCATGTATTAAAAAAAGATAGAGAAAGGAAAGAAAAAAATAAATAAAAAAAAGTTTGGAAAGATAAAAAAAAATATAAAAGATAGTCAAATATGTAATATAATATAAAAAAGTGAAAACCATCAAATTTATTAAATAAAACCAGCCATCAAAGTAAAGTCTCATGTACGTGTGATGTATATGTGCTAGGTAGGGAAGGATCAATGTAAGTGATTTTAGGAGGGATGCATCATATAAAGGCTTGAAGGAGCTATGATATTTTTTTTTTTATCAATGAGGGATCTATAAAAAAAGTTTAGCTTAATTATTACAAATTAAAAACTTATAATCTTTCAATATTTTGTTTATGGCTTTTCGTTACATATATGGTTATATATTCCTAGTAGTATGATCAAATAAATATTAATAAAAGAATGAGATGGGAAAAGAAAGAGATGAAAAAGTGTAACTGAAAATTAATTATTAGATCTGATAGTCTTTAAATTTGAGTGACCATTGAGTTTCATAATAAATTAAACTCAAACTAAATATAAACAAAAAATGTATTAGTAGAAATACTTGTATTTTTTGGTTAAAAAAAAAGTTGGAGAAGGGAAAGTTTGTATAAGTATTGTTTGATTGTATGACAGGTGAAAAAAGAATGGCATCATCAAGCTCTTACAATTCACCATGTGCTGCTTGCAAATTCCTGAGGAGGAAATGCATGCCAGGATGCATATTTGCACCGTACTTTCCACCAGAAGAGCCACAAAAATTTGCAAACGTTCACAAGATATTTGGTGCAAGCAATGTGACTAAGATCCTCAACGAACTACTCCCTCAGCAGAGAGAAGATGCTGTTAATTCTCTTGCTTATGAAGCTGAGGCTCGTGTTCGAGACCCCGTTTATGGTTGTGTTGGTGCTATCTCTTTCCTTCAGAGACAAGTTCAAAGGCTTCAAAAAGAACTTGATTCTGCTAATGCTGATCTTCTTCGTTTTGCTTATAATGATATCTCTCCTTCTCCTCTCCCTCCTCTTCCTCTTGTTGTTCCTAATTCATTTCATCAACAATTAATTCCTCAAAGAGGCTTTACTACTGCAAGATCATTTGGTAATGATCATGGAAATGCTTTTTACTCTTTTCCTTATTCTATTCCATGGAATGATACTTCTGAGGATATAAATGGAGGTGGTGGAAATGGTGGAGGTGTAGGTGGAGTTGGAGGAGGAGGAGGAGGAGGAGGTAATTTGTGAATTATGAAATCATACATCTATCTATCTATCTAGGGTTTGTTTGAGGCATGAAGAACTGCAATTTGTTATTTGATTATGGTATGGTATTATATATGTCCATCTATGGCTATGCTATGTATGTAGCCTTAGTTGGAGTCTTGTGGCTAGTTCTACTATTTTGTGCTTTTTATATTATGTAATAATTTGAAGGCTTTTTCATTTTTGTATTATTGTTGTCTAGTAGTTGATGAGGAAGTGTTGTTTAAAAACCTAGCTAGTGAAGTGAAAATGTTAAGGTAGGTCTGAATAAGTTGGTATATAGGGCATGTATGATGTATGTCTACTACATATATATCAAACATGTAGTTGTGTTGTGTTGTTTTGTGCAAACTCAAACTCATTCATCTATAGCCATGTGCAGTGCAGTAGTGTAGTGTGTGCATGCGGATTCACTTCACATTCTCTCTCATTCTTGTTTTTCTTTATCATTAACAATGGATTAACTATATTGTTAAAGCCTTCTTACTCCTACTTATCCTATATATTCCTCTTATTAATTTATTCATGGACCACCATTTTTATTTATTACTTTCTCTTTCTTATTGTCACCACCAATTATTTCATTAATATTTGCTTTCCTTTTCTCAATTATTTACTAGAGTAGGTTAAGTTAAATCTGCATATATTACCATTCACTTATTACTTCATTAAACATTCACGTTGTGTTCAATTGATTTGAACTAAGTTAAAAGAGTTGGAGTGATTCAAAGACTGAGATTCAAATTTCATTTACAAAAAATATACTAAGTTACTTTAATTTGAGTGAAATATAAATAAAAGGTAAATTAAAAAATTAGTTTGTTTGGTATGAAATTAACATGAAATAGTGAATATGCTAATTTTTCAACTATATTTTTTTTTTATATTTCATTTTGAAATGTGTATCAATTAATATACTAATATTTCACAATTGATAAATTTCAAAAATTAAAGGCAGTACATAAGTGTGGGGTGAGTGAGGAGTTGTTGAGTTGATTATTGGCAAAATGTCACAATCAAAGACACATAAATTAACAAAGATATATAGATTTGGCTGGATGATGATGAGTTCAAACTCCAAAGTATATATTGTTAGTCACTCTCAAGTCTCAATCTCATATAGAACTTTTCATGTAAAAAAGTCTGTGTAGCTATCTACCTGATGATGTATGTGTATATAATAAAAAAAAAACAAATTGTTATTAGTGCTTCTGCAAGGTTTTTTTTTTTGGGGAAGGTGTTTGAATGATGAACTCAACTAACAGGAAAACGAGCAGTGATATTTCTGAACCAGTGTGTCTCTATCCAAAACTTGTTTTGAATTGTAGTTTTCATCATGTACTGAGAAAAAGGCATGAGTGTGAGATCATGAATTAAATTCTACCTAGCTAGTGAAGAGAAACTCAATAAAATAAAATGTGCCAAATAGTGAGAGCCACAGTCACTATCCCCAATTAATACAAAAAAGTAGCTATAGTATAGTAGTAGTTGTTGTTTTTATTTTGTGACACTTGCAAGAAATGTAGCTACCTATAGCTACACCTTTGAAACTGTTACTATCAAACTTCAACACACTCAACCCCAAACAATGTTGCAGTGAAAGTGAAACAGTGACATTTCTCTCTTTTAAGAACTGCACCTACATTGACAACAACTATTGCATGCATGAAAATACATAATAAATTTCATTTTTATGCTTGTAAGAAATAAATAAATAAATTTTTATATTTTGCTTACATAATTATAAATCATTTTAAATAATAACAATTTTAAATGTCATTCATAACTATTAAATTATTAAAAATATTTAATTTTTATTATTAATACTGTCTTTAAAATCATATCCAAAAATTATTGTGATTTCTTGAGATAAGAATTAAACTAATAAACTTAAGATAAAATTCTGAAATTGAGGGCAGCATAGAAAATTAGGGTTAGGGTTTTGTGATAAGTCCTCAAGCATTTGGTCTCGAAGTTCGGAGAAAGAAAAGTAGTAACAGAAGCCGTCATTTGAATGATACTCCTATGATGTTATGAATTTAGGTAGTGATATCACATCATTGAATTATTATCCTTATTTTCTTCGATGATTTGATTTAGTTTGTCATTTTTACTAATGAACATGAACATATGAAACAGAGAAGAGGTAAAATGGTGACAGCGTGACAAATTTGTTTTCTCTCATTCACAAACAGAAGCAGAAACAGTATACACAAAAATAATTAAGAATGAATGATATATCTAATAGTAGTATTAGTAGTATATATGAATATGAGGGAAGAAAAACACTACTGACATACAGAGTCTCTGAGAGAGGCATTCCTGCTGACTCTGCTTTCTTTCTCGAGATCACCAAATGCCTCGACTTTATCTTTTTTGGAATTTTTACAAAACCAAATCTAATTGCTCATCAACTTTACCTCAGAATATCTAACCTTATATCCGTCATGTCCCTTTTAATAATCTGTACATATAGTATTTCACAGTTTTCAATTTCATAAAGTTTATAATTAAAATTAAGCTAATTATTGCAAAGGTGGAAATAAGTAATAAGCAGGGTACTGTTTGGGGTCAGAGAAAAAGTGAGTATGGGTTTCTGAACTTGTTGTTCTCCTCTGAATGAAATGAAAATAATGCTATGCTATAGTTATAAAAATACTCACTCACTCACTAATTCGCTCACTAACTTACCTGCAAGACGTGGAAAAGAAGCAAGGGCAGGTGAAAATTGACAGAGTAAGGTTATTAAGATTTTAGAAGAAGAAGAAGAAGAAAAGGACAAATTAAATAAGAGTAAGTAACATCATGTGGGTGTGAGAGGGTCCTAACAAATTCACAAATATGGGACCACAATATGTATCATTTTTCATCTTCAACTTCTTTTCTTTTCTCTCTCATTCAATATTCAATGTTCATCATACAATCACTCTTAATGCAGTCAAGAGAGACAAACAACTCTATTGTCATGCTAATAGTTTTTCAGTACTCATTCAGACAACTATACGTGTAACTTCCTTTGATATGTCAACTTCATTTGTGTCTACCCAAAATATTCCCACTTTTTCATTTCAATCACACACCCAAATTCATCCCCACTCATCTCAATTACCACTACTTACCATCACTTCTCTTCCATTATTTTACTTCCATCTCACTCTCGCCATTAATATCACCCCTTTTCATTTTTTTCTTCTTATGGAATATTATACTTCCTCCTATATTTTTTTATAAAAGACATTTCACTTAAATTTTAGTCCATAAAAATTTATCTATTTAATTTATATTATGAACCACATATATTAATTGAATTTTAATATAAATTGTCTCTTATAAAATAAAAGTTTGAAAATTTAATTAAATATTAATCAACTTAATCTTATTTTACATATTAATTTATACGACTTTATTGGATAGGTGAATAGATGATCAATTAATTTGTACTAAGGATTTAGAATCAAATGTCTCAAATCCAAACTTAGGTACAGAAAAATAAAAGACTTAACTAAAACAAAATGTTTAATCGTAGACGACCCCTTAAAGTTGAAACTACAAAGACCTAGCCAATTGAAAGTTGAGAGGATTGAGAAATATGGTTGCTTGGCACATGCACAAGAGTTCTAGAAAAAGTTTTAAGTGTCCGAAGACCACTGCTTGCTAATTTTTACCTACACATTTTCTTTATGACCCTTATTACAATATATTTAATGCTAAAAGTTGTTTGTGTATAAGATTTCCAATGATGATGGCAACCACTACTTCTGTTCTGAACGAACCTATGATTATGGGTCAAAGAGATACCCTAATTAATTTCATTCTTTCCTTTCCCCTTTTGTTTATAAATCAATCATACATATGCTTTTCATTTTTCTCTCTATAATTTCCTCTTATATCTATATTTTTCTGCCATTCAAACTTTAGATAGCCGTCCATCGTTTAAAACGCATGCAATTTCTTATACATGGATATTGTAAAAGAATCATGAAACTAAAGCTAATAATGCTGAAGTTGTTCACACTCTTCCCATCTATGTTTATTATAAGTAAAATGATATTAAATTAATAGTTGGATTAATATTCTCTGAGTTCAAATTTAAAATTTTGGAGAAAGATACAACACTATTATAACAATGGTAATCTAATTTTAGAAAGTCAATTTTTTTCTTTAGCCAATGTTTTTTTAGCCTCTATGACATATATAAAGATATACTATATCTACGATTTAATTTATGTCAGGTTCAGAGATTATGTGATACTTTTTTTAAATTAGAAAAGCTTAATGTTATATATATATATATATATATATATATATTTATGTCAAGTTACAAGTCATGGAAGTCCACTTAAATAATAAATAATTGACTATAACATTGATTTAGAATTGAATTAGCGTCATAAGTAAGACATATGAGGTTATCTTATGGTCAGTTAGTTTGAATCAAATGTGGCACTATCACTAGTGCATTTTAACATTGTTATCACTAGTGCATTTTAACATTGTTACATCGTTGATATTAGATCAGTTATTATATATCCAATGTAATACGCTAGACAGTGACAAATTTATTATTATGATAAACTTTGTTAGATCTGTTTTAATTGAACTGTTCTAACATACACATTAAAAAAATAAAACTATAAAAAAAAAAAAAAAAACTGTAACAAATTTGTTATTAGATCTGTTCTAATTGAACTCTTCTAACATATACATTAAAAAAAAAGATTATACAAGAAAAAAAAAAGACTATGACAAATTTGTTATTGTTATAAATTTTATTAGATCTGTCTTATTAGACCGATCTAACAAACCTTTTAAAAAAAATATCACACGCAAATCCAATTATAAATTAGTCATCGGTAAATCCAAACTCATCTTTCATTCTTTGAGCTTTAAACTTCATCTTTCACAATAAAGATGATTAAACACGCGCAGAAGAAGCCACAAATTAAACATACGCATGTTATCCATTCCACCTTTAAACTTCATTTTTCAGTGAAAACGTGAATCCTGAAAACGTGAATCGTGTATTGCAGCTTTCAGCCTTCATCGCCGGAGACGAGTTGGTCCTACGCAACATTTTTCTACTTCAGCACCAACCACGAGTTTTCTTTGTCTTCCTCTTCGATCTATCAAGGAGCATTTCCGTCGAGAAGTGTCAATTATCGAGAAGTATTTGTTGATTTCTCCGGTAATTTTTTAATAATTCTTGTTTGTTACTCGACAATCTAAAATTATTTCATTGTTAATTATTCTTATTATTAATCTTTAATTGATGGAGAAATTTTTGCATAAGTGATGGGGAAATTTTTAAACACATTTGTCAATTTGAGTTTGTGATTTGTGTTGGTTGTTGCTTAATGTGTTTATACTCTTTTACTCTTATGTTTGAAATAATGGAGTTATTTTATGCAGTTATATTGCTTTGTTGGGTAGCTTAAATTTAAAAGTTATAGCTGAGATTATGAGTTACTTAAAACTTAGTTTTAAAAGTATATCAGTTTTTTATACAGATAGAATGATAAACACTACTTCAATTTAGATCTATTATTACGACGTCTCAAATTTGAAGTTGGGACTCTTCAAATCAAATCTAGTCTACTACTACTACTGACTCCATCGTATCAATTCATCACTACTCACTCAGGTATATATATATATATATATATATACTTCCAATTACTCATCTGTTCACCACCTTCCATTATTGTATGGATTTTACACAATACAATTTTCAATGTTTAGATTGTATTACTTCCTTTTTTATGAAATTTAAGTTGAGCACCACATGTTTGATCAAATGACTCAAATGCTGCTGCATCTTTATAGCAAACTTCTTAGGTTCTCTCAATTTTCTGCTCTCGTGTTTTTCGTTTACAAAACAAGTTGTGTCGCTTATAATTTCATTTTCTATATTTCAATAACTATAAAATCCCGTACACAATATCGATGAATTAGGTTATTCCCTCTAACTTTTGGTCAAGTCATACATACATCGTGTATGTTTGGTTTCACCGTGAGAATGGCAAAATCATGGCGACTCACCATGATTTGTAATCCCACCGCGAAACTAAATAAGCATATACTCCTTTTATTTACAGGCAAATATAAGATTAATTGGCATTATTTAAAAATAATGTTGATAAAATTCTTGATGAAGATTTGGGTTCTGATTTTGAAAATTGTGGAATTTGGATAGTAGGGATAAGGAAGGAAGACCTGTTTGTTACCATCTTTTTGAGGTTTTCAAAGACAAGGTTTTGTATAAGAAGACATTTGGAACACAGGAGATATGTGAACTTTTTTTGAGGTGGAGAATTCAGTTGATTCAACTATTCAGGTTTTTGATTTAAAGAATTCACCAATTCAAGGAATGAAAGAGCTTAGTGCACTCAGCAAAAAGGCTCTTATATTGTTTCAGAATTATTATCCTGAGATTGTTTACAAAAATGTTAGTATATGTAATAATACAGTTAAGAGTTTGGAATTTTTATAAAAAATGAAATTACAGAAAGGTTAAATTTTTTATGTTTGCAGATTGTAGTAAATGCACCATTTTGGTTCTACACTTCACAAGTTTTATTCTCAAGGTCTATGAACCAGAGAAATAAAAAGAAGTTCATCTTGGCAAGACCACAAAAGGTTACACGAATTCTTCTCAAGTGAGTGTGCTTATAATTAACATAAAATTATGATTTGTCATCATTAAACTTAAGCTAACATTATGATTTTTCATCATTAAACTTGAGCTAACAATATGATTTGTCGCAAGGTATATAGCCCCAGAACATCTTCCAGCTGAATATGGTGGTCTAAGGAGGAATAGTGACCAAGATTTTTCCCCTCATGATAAGGTTTTTTAGCTTAAAATCAAAGCAAATTCTCCACACCATAATCTTCTGTAACATATAAATTATTTGCTACAATAATTTGTTTTTCCTTTATTGATTTTATTTATTAGCGCTTTGTAGTTAGCTATAAACGTGAATCGTGGTTACTACATTATACATATGTTGAACATTGTATCTAGTGGCCTTGTTGATTCATTGATGCGGGTATGTGATAGGTTTTTTCAAAGTTAGTATTAATTAACTACTTATGATTTTTATGGTAACATGATTTAGATAACTTTGTTATTTCAATGTTTATAATTCAGATATTTGGAGACTTAAAACCATTCAAAGATGAAGAAATGATGAATGTCCGACAACGTTGTGCAAATTTGATTCTTCAACTAATAGAAAATGCTTGAAGCACTTGTATCATTTTAGTATCTTTAAATTGTTAATAAAAGATAATGTTTTTTTTAACTAGTGAATATTATGTAGCTCTAAATTTGATAACTTTGATTTTGTAAAAAATTATTATGACTCATTGTCATTGATTTTTAAAAGTAAAGTTTCGTATCAAGTTGTGTTTTATGGTTGAATGAGAAATTCTAGTTAATAGGGTAATATGTGAAATTATGAGGATAAATATGTAAGGGGTGAAAGTTATGAAAAAAAAAATTAAAAAGTTAATTATTTAAATTGATTGGCTTATCGATAAAATAAACAATTTTGAATATGACTTGTTATATTGGTTCAAATTTAACCGATGTAATAAATCAATTTTGAATTTGACGTGTTGTATTGGTTCAAATTTAATCGATCTAATAAATTAATTTTGAATTTGACTTGTTAGATTGGTTTATATTTAACCGATGTAATAAATCATTTTTGAATTTGACTTGTTATATTGGTTCAAATTCAACCAATCTAATAAATCATTTTTAAATTGGACTTGTTACATCTATCATTTTAACTAATTTAATAATTAACTATTTATTACAATTTCATAATTAACACGTCTAACACTAAAATCAATTTATTCATGGTCAATTCTTCAAATGATAGTAGCGTCGTAAAAGCTTACAATAAAATCAACAACTTAAAAGTCAACTCTTAATATCAACGTCAATTCTTCTAAATACTTCTCAAAAAAGTTCAAATCGAATATTAGTAATGTGAAATTGGTAGATGCTACAATGTAATTGAGTGATTTTCTTTTACCTACTCCTTATCCTATATTTGGTTTGAAAAAAAAACAAGAATACTACATCAAATAGTAGATACTCACTTATTATTATCATTTATAAAATCTCAAGCCAATTATATAGTACACGAGGGTTGCAAATAGTAGATACTCACTTATTATTATTATTATCCAAGAAAGCCATTCTTAAATATGAGAGTTGCAAACAATCATTGTGAATTGAAATAACTCTTTTTCTTTATCACCACATATTTGATATACACAAGGTAGTTACACTACTATAGACTTAAATTAATTAGACCAAATACATACTTTAGTACTTAATTTCTGATGAAGTAAGACTAGTTAGGAATCCTGACTTTGATCTCAACCGAACCAACATGATCCTTTTCTTTCATCTCCTCAATCTTAGCCACTGCCTCCTTCCAAACCCGCCTATTCTTCAAACTCCATTAACAACCACTCATCTCAATCCTCAACAACTTCTAACATCTCATCCTCCCCATCTGTACCCACACAAATACTGTTATTAACCCCTACATCCCAACTCATCCATGTTATTTGTTTAATTTTGTACCAACAATGACTCAATGGACAAATGGAAATACGTAAAGAGTTTTGAAAAACTTTTAAAAAAATTAATATATGCCACCGAAAATATTACATAAATTGTTCTCTTTAAGACGTTTTGCGGCAATGTCCAAATTGTGCAAGACATACTATCAATCACGAAGCCCCCAAAATAAAACAGTCCAAATACACTGTTTCGGAGTACTACTGTACCGTAGAAAACCGTTCTAGAATTACACCTTCAATATGGCAGTCAGATGGTTGTCACTCGTAATATGGTACCACTCAAAAGAAAAAGAAGAAATGAGTAAGAAAGGGGATGAAGAGAGAAAAGCTTCAGATTCAAAGAGTTTTTGGTGTGTTTTTCCATCTGAGGAGAACCCTCTATTTATAGAGAAAATCTACAATTAGATCATAGAAAAAAAAACTAACCCATTAGGTTTGATACACTAAACATGTGCTCCAATCTGATTGACCACAAAAACATGATTGGACAATCACATATGTGTGAGACCGAAGATTAGTGATTTGACTGAAGAACGGACTAGATCAGATGTTAAATGTTGACTCGGTAAAGAACAATTACGTAATTAAAGTATCAATAAGAGATAAAAACGTAAATTTCATTTAATATAAAATAAATAAATGATTTATTAATTTTTCAAACAAATAACGAATTCAAGGTGTTGAATAGAGGATACACAAATTTGTTTTCTTTAAAGCGATGACTTTTCAAAGTTTTAACTTTTTAGAGTGTTTAATTCTATCAAAGTGTTAGAATATCAAGAGTGTTGAATTTTTATCATAGCATTGAATTTTCATAGTGTTGACTTCCATCTTAGTCAATGTTATGGTGGAAGTCAACATTGAAAATTCAATACTATGAGATTATCATTTGTTTGTTGTTGTCATAAGAGCTAAACCAATCAGATCATTGCTTGTATTAACAGAATCACCATAGGCGTGTTTCAAAATGCGTTCAATAAAATTAGAGTACGAATTTTAGAGTGAAGTTTTTGTTTAAATAGAGCGTTAGTGCTTGAAATTGTTCTTACAAAAATAATTTTATTATCATAAAATCAAGCGTCCTAATTTTTCAAACCAACTTGGTTGTAACATTTTTTTCTCTCCTTTGTGAGTCTTTTCGTGACATTTTATTCAAAAACATGTTTAATAATATCATCTTTTCGAGAGTCCCACGACACCTTCTACAAACAATAAAAAGCATAGAATTTTTAATTTATTTAAATTGAGTCACAATTTTCAATTGGACAAATAATTGCTTCAAAAATTTCAAATCAATCTTTTCTAATTGTCTCGGTGGTTGCATTGCTAGGAATAAGCATATAAAGTATTGAGTTAATAAAAATTAACACTACATGGGTATTCACACAAATGAGAAGCCTGCCATGATTGGAAGCAAATGTCATAATTCTTAATGCTGCATAGACCAATCATCAAGGTTTATACTATTCCACATGTATTACAAAAAACATTAAGCAGAACATAATCACAAAAAACGCAAAACATAATAACATTATCACCATTTTTGTTTCTCAAAAATCCCACTAGGTGAAATTAAGCTATATATGGAAGTAGATGTACTCATGCACATGTTCTCTGCTTCCCTTGAAATGAGAGGAAACCAACAAACAGATCCAGCGACTTAATCAATACTCCACACATCCAAGGCAGGTTCTAGGACTCAAATACCATTGAACAATATTATATAGTCTATGCTGTTTGATTTCACATTCAGCCAATTCCTTTCTATTAATTGTTTACAGTAAAGTAGCTAGCAGTTCATTTTCATTAAGTAAAATAATCATTATACTAATTGTTTAAAATCTACATTATCAATAAAGTAGTAGTATATAATCAACTTGAAAATTCAGAAGGGAAATTACCAAGTTCCATTGAATTCTATAAAAGTATGATTGAGATACAAACATTTGACAAGCCATTTAAAATATCAATCATTTATCATGAATAATAATGGCACGAACAATAATCACACTTTAGAAACAACACAAAAAAAAGAATATCAAAGGAAAAGATCTAAACAAATTCAAAAAATATTTTGTAAAA
This sequence comes from Cicer judaicum, assembly GCA_037974835.1. NCBI lineage: Eukaryota > Viridiplantae > Streptophyta > Magnoliopsida > Fabales > Fabaceae > Cicer > Cicer judaicum. Next base: position 16,897,123 of record JBBPBS010000276.1, read on the forward strand.
TTAAAGAGAACAAAAACTAAATTAAGAGAAAATGTAGAATGTGAGGACAAAGTGTAGAAGTGCTTATCATATTCCTCCATAATTAAGGTAGGTTTTGGTATAACCCAACATAGCATCTAAAGAGGCCCAAAATGACAAGGGCCCTTCATCAACTGTTTGTTTGGATAGTTGGCTTTTTTACAATAAAAAAAACTTATACTCCATCATTTAAAACTTTTATGTATGAAATGTCCAAACTACCTTTAATAAAACTGTAAAAATTTAAAAGAATTTTTTTTTATCTATCATGAAATTTCCTGTAGTTATAAATGAAAAAAATTGTTTACCAGAAATTTGAAAATGAATGAAATTTCCGGTAATTATAAATGAAATAAATTTTTTACCAGAAATTTTGGGAGGAATGAAATTTTCTGTAGTTATAAATGAAATTTCCCCGGACATTTCAAATTTTTGAAACATCCGGGGTAGTTATTCTACTCAACCGAAAATATAAAAAATCCAATATGTTATTGAATTTAATTTACCAAAAAAAATACATTAAATTTAAATTTTATTATTTTTATCTATAAAAAAAGTTATTTTAATATAACAGTTTTTAATTTATTTAAAAAATCAAAATATTATTAATAAAAAAATTAAATTGAAGAAAAAAAAAATATATCAAATGGTTTATTAAATCTGCCACAAACAAAAAGTGTCCCTAATATTTTACCTATAAAATAATTAACATATTTTTTTAACAACACTCCTATTTTTATTGCAAATATTTTATAAAATAACAACTTATTTTCTTAAAAACTCTCTCCTATTTTTATTCCGATCTAATAAACAAAAAACAATAATAATAAAATATTGTTAATGTAATTAAAAAATAATAATAAAAATATTTATTATTATTGATATAATTTATTTTAATAATATAATTTACTTTACTTTATTACTATTATTATTACATTTTTTATTATTATTGATATAATTTATTTTATTAATTAATTTATAAATAATATTTGGTATTTTAAAATATTATAATTATTTTTGTTTTACTAAATAAACAATTTTGTAATTGTAAAAATGAGAAGAAAAAAATTTGTATACCTAATACATGATGACATCGTGGGGAAATTTTAATGAGGAATGAAATTTTCCTCTTATAGTTAAATCAAAATCGGAAATTTCAAATTTTTAGGTAGTATTTCCGAAAATTTCAAAAATGAAATTTCGGATATTCATTTATAACTATCGGAAATTTCATTCATTCTGAAATTTCCGATAAAAAAAATATATTTTATTTATAACTACCGTAAATTTGAAATTTTCGGATAAAAAAAACTTCTTTTAAATTTTTACAGTTTTATCAAGGGTAATTTGGACATTTAAAAATAAAATTTTTAAATGAGGGGGTATAGAATTAATTAAGGGATACAAATCATAACTTTCGTTTGGGCTTATCAATTTAATCATTCCATTTATCATAAAAATCCATTTTTCAATAAAAAAATTGAAATAAAAACTAAAGTGATTCAATTTATTTTCTTCTATATATATTTATTTGAGTTTGAATCTATGTTAAAAAAGATATCTATATCTATTTTTCAAAAATTAGATATTCATTTGTCGGTATAATTCGTTAAATTAAGGGTCTGACTTAATGAAAATGATTTAGCAAAATAAACTTACTTAAAGTGGTTCATATCTGCAGGGTTTAAAGATAAACTAGATTAAATGTCAAGATTATCTTCTTTATTCATTTAACTAGTGTGAGTATCAACACACATTGTGTGCATCAATACACGTGAATGACCAAAATTATGTTGTCGTTCACTTTCCAACACACACAGAAATAGAGTATTATGTCTGAATACTCTGAACTAAATATTTATTAAATAGATTTAATTGTATTTTTAGTCTTTCTATTTTAGTTGAATCACGAAAGTAATCCTTTAATTTTTTTTTTTTTCAATTTTAGTCTTTAAACAGAATTTTGGTCCAAAAACATGATGAAATTTTATTTTTTGAAGCCCTATTACACCATTTATAATCATAAATTTCAAGTACAATTGTTATACCACGAGATTTTGAGACATATATGACTTAAAAAAATGGAAAAAAAATTAAAATTTTATCAAATTTTGAATTAAAATTTTATTTAAAAGACCAAAACTAAAAAAAAAAAAAATAATAAAAGACTATTTTCAAGATTTACCTAAAATAAAGAACCAAGACACCAAAGTATAGAAAATATATTACCAAGAACAAATTTCCACTACTGAGACTGTATGGTAGATAGTCTGTCTACAAATTGGTTAAAATTTTCATCGGTATCCAACAAGCTAATTCTTACATATTTTCTGCTAGCCCCAAAACGCTTTCCACTTCTTGCCATGATGTTGTGTGCTCTAAGGAACTTTTCACAATCTTCCACATTTCCCTCACACTTCAACCACACAAAAGCTACAAAATAGGCATATAATAATTAATAAATACATAAATATTTATTAGCCTTTGATTTTTACGGTGATTAAAAATAATTTCAAATAATTAAAAGTTAGTTGAATGTAAATTAATTTATATTTAAATATATATATATATATATATATATATATATTCAATTAAAATTAAATTGAATAATAAATTTTAATATAAAAAATTCTATTTTCAATTTTCAAATTAGACTAAATTTTATGGATAAAATTATTTTTCCTCGATAGTATAAACATTCAAAAATCAATTTTATATCTTTAAAATTAATTTTAACTATTTCAAAAGTGGGGGTATCAAATTTATCAATTGAATTAAACTATGTATATATTTAATTACCTGGTTGAGGCTCCACCACTTGATTGAAAAAATTGCAAAAAGCAGGAGAAAATTGTGGCAAACTAAACAACTGACTAGACTCCACTACTTCTCTCAGCTGCTTCCACCTGTTTGTCATGAGATTGTGGCTGAACTTGAAGAATGACTCTCCCTCTTGAGAGTTTTCTTCTTCACAGCTATCAGAAACATCCCTTAACACCTTAGCTGCTCTTAGTTGTGAATCCTTTGAGACTCCTATTGTGTTCAGCTCTATGAATTTGGTCATTTTCTTTGCTACCTCTTTGTCTTTCACAAGAGCCCACCTAAGAATACAAAGTTGACCCATTTCTTTACTTTTTCATGTCTAATTAACTAAAAATTTGCATGCCTAATAAACTACTACATTTTTCTTGTAAGTTTTTTGTTTGATTCCATACTCAAACATCCCTCTATGAAATTGTACATTAAATTGAACATACGTGATCAATTTTTTAAAATCTTATTATAAGCAAAATTTGAAATTCCAAGCACTGTTTAATAATTATAAACATATTAAGAAAATTGTGTAGTTATTATATTTGTATATTGATGTTCTAAAACTGTCATTTAATTAAATTTTAGTCAAATAACGACACTAAAAAGTAGTAAAAATAATAATAATAATAATAATTAATACATCAAGTAATTATTTTCATAGACAATCTTTGTAAATGAAACTTTTATTTATGGACATAGTGAATACACATTTGTATTGGTATTAAATTGTGTAAATTAATTACTAAGACTTTAAAGAAAGAAGTTGAGCACAAAAAAGTAATTTAAGAAGAAGGCAGTACTATTTACAGCATGTTTAAATTTAGTAAGAATTTGAGAAAATCACATTATGCTTTAGTAAAAGATCCAAATAATTAATGTGATGATCGGGGATTGTTAGTTATGTAAGTTAATTACCCTATGCGCATTCCAGCATGACCAGTGGTTTTGGAGAGAGTAAAAAGAGTTAGATCATGATCAACAGGGGAAGATATAGGAGTGTATTGGGGCCAGTAATAGGCAAGATCATGAACCATTAGTCCCTCACTTCTGTTGACCTTTGACCTTCTTATATGTCCATCTGGATTATTTGGTGATGTCACCACCTCTATGTACGGACCTTCTTTTTCATAACTATCCGCATCCCCTCCCCATTTGTATAGTCCAGATTTCAGGTAATCTGTCATTGATGGGTATGACTGTCCCATTACAAATTAACACATAGCCATGTCATTCTATTATTAGCCTCAAATATTATACTTGGTAACCTTTTTTGTTTATTAATTCAACAACATATATAAATACCACTCCAAAAACAAATATACAGTATCTAATATTTTTGAAAAGTCAATGACTCAATTTGGTAGCACATGCAACCGTCCAAGAAATGTAGAACAAGTATCATGTGATCAGGTGCAAACATGGAGACAAGAGAAACAGCAAGAAGGATTAAAAATTAGTAATAGTATATATATTAGGAAGCAGAAAATGAATTGAAGTATATAAATACAAATACATTGAATGCAATTATAATTAAATATCCCTTTCAAAGAAGCTCACATGGACTAATAAAAATAGACAAGGAAATCATAATAATGAAATGATAGTTAACATAGAGTTATGGAAAGGGATACTGACAGAGTAATAGGGATAGGCAGAGACAACATTGATTGGTTGAGGTGAATCTTGAGGGGAGAGAGCATAGAGTGCAGCAAGAAAAAGTTGAGAGGAACCTGTCCCTACAACAATGTGACGACCTTCAGTCACTGCATTACCGACCAATGTGTGTAACCTGACAACCTCCTTAGCAAACTCTGTTTCCAGAAACCAGCATATGTTCGACACATCCGAAAAATAACTCATTGATTGCCATCCTGTTATTGTTATCGTGTTCTTCTCACCCCTTTGTCTCCAAAATCTTTCATACACTGTCGGATCCCCGCTGCATAAATACATATATTATTATCTACTTACTACAAAATTCTTTTATTTTATTCAAACAAATATAAAATAAATTATCTCTTTCTACACTCTTCTCTACCTGTCAAAAATAAACCATAAACTCACTGATTTATTTCTATATATAATAATGTTGGTATTTGATCTTATATAATCATTTAAGGACCGTTAGATTTAGAAAAATAAAAGATCTATTTTTAATCTAACGGCTCCTAGAATTGTTGCATTGTGATATTGTTAGAGAGATCCATAAAAAAATGATATGTTTTGCAAGTTTTAAAAATATGTGTTTTAAAAGCTCGACAAATTATGTGAGATATTATCTCTACCTCTCGGACATATGCAGTACAATAGACCCTACTTGTAGTGCCAAAATGTACCCTTGCATAGTTGCATAGGAAAAAACAAATCTCCTAGCTCTGTAACTGAATCTTCGTGAGTAATAGGACTAATAAACAATTGAAGATGTCCCATAAGGGGCATTGAGTTACTAATAAACAAATAAATGCAGCGTCCCACATGCATGTACCCCGGTTATGGGAAAGAAAGAAAAATAAAAACTCAAGTGTCCACATGCATGTAGCAAAGAATGATTCGATGTTTGAATTTACAATTATATCATCATGACTGGGAGCCATGCACGGTAAATTGCAAAAACAGAGAAAGATAATACGACAAAAGAGGTTGGAGGTGGATTTCCATTTATGCATCACCCATTTATATAGTGCTTATACTTATGACTCTTGATTTCATACAATTCATATGGAAATGGAAAAATCAAAATTAAATCATAAAAATAAAAATAAAAACAGAAAAGGCTTTATACAATTGAGTGATTCACAATTTGGGCGGCGGAAAGTACTCAAAAATAGAAAAGCTTATTTTCGTTTGAGTGTCTAACTTTTAGGGGCGGCAAAAAGTTCTAAAAAACTAATGTCACTTAGACACATCAAAGAAACACTTCCATCATAGTTTTATATTTTATGCTCACCAAATAAAATCTTCATGCATATCACTCTACCAACTTATTTTGTATTCTTCCAACTACCAATTTCATGCACCAATTTAATTATTTTCAAGTGATCTTTAATTAATTTTAAAGTTTAAGTGAACGCTACCTGTTTCTATAGTTAAGACAAATACTCAATTTTAGTATATTAATTAAATATTTGATTAAATTTATGAACCTTGCAATAAGGTTTTCCTTTGTTTTGTTAAGTGTTTGTGGTTTAAAAAGTAAAAAACACTCGTTATAAAATATGTATATAATTTTCTGCTGAAGTGGGAAAGATAATTATAATAGTAGGTCTAAGTGAGAGGGTGGGCTAATGTACATAATGATTTTGATATAAACAATGTGAAAATTGAGTACCCCGCTGATAGTGCTGGTTATTGGTGCTAGCTAGTCAGTGTTATACTACCCTACTTCACTACTCCCCTAGCTAGCACGGTACCTCCAATGTTTGGGGCTTCAAGTGGAACTATACTTCACCAACTAACTTTTATTGTAGATATTTTCATAGCTCTTATACAGTAAACCAAAATTGTTTCATTGTCCTACACAATACAAGTCGTATGTTCAAACTTTAACTTTACCATTTTTATTCTTACCATCACTTTATCAAAATATAAACAACTTTATTAATTCAGATGTATCCAATAAAATAAAAAATATCGTCGTACAATATTCAAACAATAGAATAAAATATGTGTCTCATTGTATTCCATTCTATTTCATTCTCTTCGGCTCCATTACTTCTAAATTATCTAAACTAAGCCTTAAAGTTTAAAGTAAATTTTAAATATTGATACATTATGAAGATGTTGCGGCATAGAATGTGTCCACTCTTTCAAACTTTGACAAGAAGCTTATTAAACTAATGGAAGTGTGATTTGAGGGCATAAAACTATAGAGAGAGAGAGAGAGAGAGAAAAGAGTTATTGGACAAAAAGTTTAGTGCAACAAATAAACTAGCTTTAAGTAAATTTAGGTTAGCAGAGACATCATAGACACGTTTTACACAAGCTCTGGAATAATTAACCATCAATCTCCTTAATGATTTATAATTAAATTTAGGAAAATGATGGATTGAAACCTATGCACGCAACAAATATAGAGAAAAAATATAGAGTGATGTGATATGTTAATGAATATAAACATATAAGAGATCCAAAAAAATATTTTAGCTTCAAGAAGATTGCAAAAATAGATATATTTATGATTGTATGTCTCCAACTTTGCCCTATTAAGCACTCTCAAATGAGCAACATTATGCTTTAATAATGTGATAATATAATATGTTTAGGTCAAATAGCAAAACATTTAAAATCAAACAACTTTTCATACTATTTTTGTCTTATACGTCTGACAAATTTTGGTAAGAGAAAGCCACGTTAAAGACAATGACTTGTCCCTGTTTTTTCTGGAAACAAGAACAGAGCGCAAAGAAAGGCATAAACATAAGTCCTAGTAGCTAGCAGAAACAGAGAACCAGTATTGGCTCAACTCAAATAATAAGTAGAGATAATAATCATGCCATTAAAACAAATTTACTAAGATAAGCAGCTGAATTATTAAAAATTCAAAGGCTGCATTTACTTGCTCAAGCACTAATAATCCATAACATAAGATTAACCTTAATATAACAAGCAAGCAACCTTAAAAATGAATGAATAAAAAAATAATGAGTGTTATGTTTCACTTACTGGTCGAGATTGATTACTTTGTTCCTGCTTCCTGTATGATATTTGCTAGTAGAATTCTCCGAAGACAAAGTAGATGACATAACTACACGTGATTTGAGGATATTATGTGGTTTTGTGTCAAAATCAGCTGTAGAAATTGAATTTCCTGTTTCATTCTTCAAACAAGAGTTGTCATGGCCTTCTTCACCTTCGTACACTATTCTTAGTATTAAGCTCACATTTAAAGCGAGTGATAACACTAAGAAATGTCTCAAAGAGAATATGGTGCTGGAAATCTTAGCCATGTTCTACCAAATGCAAAACAGAGCAAAAGGAAAGATGAATTATTGAAAAAAGGAATGAGGGTCGATGTTGTTTGTGAAAGGCTTTTGGAATTAAATTGCATTGGACACCCCGTTATTTATAGTGTTTTATTGGATATCTTTTTTACAAATAAATTACCAAGTTAAAATGTAACGCTGGAAAAACTAACCATATATTAAAACAGTTTATTCCGGTATCTTAAATTTTATTATTCATTTTTATCGTAATAATAAACTTTTTTTTTTTTATTGGATCGAAGCTTTTGGGAAGCTAAAAGCTTAAAAGCATGTTTGCATTACAAACGTGCATTAGGGATCGTGGTCACATGGCACTTCTTAGAAAATTTCAAATTTTGAAAATAAAACCTGAAGTCCACTATTTTTTTAGTAGATTTTTTATCATTATATTTTTTTTAAAATTTTAAACTAAAATACCCTTCTTTATAATTTAAATGATAATAATTAGTATTTTGCTATTATTATTCTAATTAAAAGTGATTATAATTAAAAAATAGGACAATTTATAATTAATTAATTTACTATTTACCAAATTTGCTACTTACTAAATTGGATGATTTATGATTAATCATAAATTACTAAAATTAATTTTTTTCTTTAAATATGATTTGGTAGATTCATTGATTTTCTCATTAATTTATAAATTAATTTAATATCAAAAAACATTAATTCGTGTGATAGGTAAATTGAATATACATTAGTTTGTTTATTTTGTTACATTCATTCAACCACATTAATTGTCATATATATAGTTTGTCACATTACCAATTGAATCAATTTTTTGATATATTGAGATAAAATCAAGTAATATATTATATATTAATGTATTGGTAACTTATCTCAAAAGATAAAATCAAATTAAATAAATTTATCTTTCTAATGTATTTTAAAAATATCTATATATAAAATTATTAGATTAGGTTCATTTTTTACTTGTATCACTTTTTCCAATTGCACAGATCAATTTTGTTGATA
>JBBPBS010000276.1:16907581-16935381 GCA_037974835.1 Cicer judaicum
AATTTTTATAAAACTAAAAAATAAAACACAATCAAATCCTAAGTTTTGATAAATAAAAAATATGATAATTAGATAGTTTGTATAAAATGTGTGATAGAAATATAATTATAGAATATAAGGTAAAAAACATGTGCAGTTTATATAATCTTGCATGCAAGCTCAATCGTATACTAAAGTTGTACGCTACAAAAAAGAACTAAATAAATTTTTAATCTTTATTAAAATTTTATTATTTTGTTTTTAGTATTTATAAAAAAATTCATCAATTTTTAGTCTTTTAAAATTTTTTATTTTTATTTTCTATCTCTTATTTTAAACCAACTTAAATATATTCTTTAAATTTTCAAATGATTTTATACAGTAATATTTAGGATTTTTTATCAGAATATCTCCTTTTTTAAAAAACTTAACCCCTAGTTTCAAAAGTTGTTACCAAAATGCTCTACTTTTTAGGTTTAGTCAAAGAGTTTTTCAAATTCATTTTTTTAATTATTTTTATATAATTTAAGTAATTTTTAAATAATAATAATAATACATTAATAATAATACATTAATAATAATAATAATTACTATTATAATTAATTATTATGATTGTTATTATTATTAAAAATTGCTTTAGTTAAAAATAATTATAATTAAATTAAAAATTATTATAATTAAAATAAAAAATTATTATAATTAAAATAAAAAATTATTGATGGAGTTGAAGGTAAAAGATTCATAAGAAATTATTGTTTTCCGAATGTACTTTGAACGATTTTTTATAATCACTTTTGAATGTTTTACATTCAAACTCCATCAATAATTTCTTATTTTAATTATAATAATTTCTTATTTTAATTATAATAATTTTTAATTTAATTATAATTATTTTTAAGTAAAACAATTTTTACTAATAATAATAACAATAATAACAATTATAATAATTAATAATAATAATAGTAATTATTATTATTAATGTATTATTTTAATTATAATAATAATAATTATTATTATTTAAAAATTACTTAAATTATATAAAAATAATCAAAAAAGGAATTTGAAAAACTCTTTGGGAGGTCAGTGGCCGGGGATGCGACCTCCAACTAGGGGAGAAATTTTAGCCTCTTTAACAGGTCGCTTTTTCGGAGAGAGTTTTTCCACTAAATCTAAAAAGTAAGGCATTTTGGTAACAATTTTTGAAAGTAGGACAATTTAGTTAAAATTTTTTAAAAAGGAAATATTCAGGTAAAAAAATCCTAATATTTAAGGACATTGTAAATGATTTATCTAGAAAAAATTAGAGTTTTTATTCTTATTTCAAGAAGAATAAATATTCTAAACAAAAAATCATTTTTGGCATATTTGCAGCTTTACAAAATATTTCTGATTGTTCTGGACATCAGAAAAATTTAACCGTTAAATTATCGGCATTCAAAATCCTCTATTAGGTTGATTTCCGCATTTTAAAATATTTTAGTCTATGTATTTTAACATTTATTTCAAAAAAGTTGCTGTTATTTAATTACATTTATTTTATATTAATTATTTTACACAATTATTTATCTAATTATCTATAATTAATTATATACATTGGCGGATTTTCTTGAGCAAAACGATGTTACCTTCTATATTTTTAAATTTTTAGAATATATAATATAATTAATTATATATTATTAAAATAATAGTGATAAATTATATTATTTTGAATAATTTTCGTCTCTCTTTTTTACTTATATATATTTTCTTTATATTTGCTTGAACGAACTGATTTCAAACCAACTCATTCATCTAATTATGATATATAACATAGTATAATACTATTTTTTAATTGTGAATTATTTTAATTAATATGTGTATTTTTTTTAAGAGTGGTACGATATTTAAACATAAAAAATTTAATGCATTAAATTTTTTTGACAAAGATAAAAATTATAAAATAAATATATTTTATTTGATTAAATTGTGACAATTGTATAACTTGTGAAAATTGAAATTCTAATTTTTTTATTCTAATTTTTTTTAATATGTCTGCTATGTATGAATTGTATGTTCCTAAAAAAAAAAATTATATAACTTTTAGGTTTAATTGCACTTTTGGTCTCCCTATTATAGGTGAAAATTGAAAGTAGTCCTCCCATTTTGTTTGTCTCCAGTTTTAGTCCTCCAAACAAAATTTGAGGTCAAATCATGATTAGTTGTTATTTTTTTAATGACGTGTTAATAAAAAAGGTGACGTGGCATATATTTATGTGGAATAAATTTATTATTATATTATTTCTGATTAAAAAATATAATTTTTATTTTCAAAAATCATTTTAATAATTATGACAATATTTTTAAAAATATAATTAAATTGTTAAAATTAAATTAAATTAATTAAAAACATTTTAATCATGTTTTTCATTTTATTTTAATTTAATTTTAAAAATTTAATTATATTTTTAAAAATATTGTCACAATTATTAAAATGATTTTTGAAAATAAAAATTATATTTTTTAATCAGAAATAATATAATAATAAGTTTATTCCACGTAAGCGTTTGTTAGGTCACCTTTTTTTATTGACACATCATTAAAAAATGACAACTCATCATGATTTGACTTCAATTTCTGATGACTAAAACTGAGGACAAACAAAATAGGGGGACTATTTTCAATTTTTACCTATAATAGGGAGACTAAAAGTGCAATTAAGCTTAACTTTTAAAAGTAAGATTCGCCACTAACTATATAAATAATTATAATCTTTGAATATAATTAACTCTCAATTCAATTTATTTAAATTTTGAATATAATTAACTCTCAATTCAATTTATTTAAATATTTATCTTTGACTTAAATGAATAAGTAAATTCCCAAAAAGTAGCTTCATTGATACCAAAACTCGAGGAAGCAGAGATGGTTAAGCTATGAGAATCTTCCTTTTTCCATGCCTGAACTAGTGAACTGTGTAGTACAAGGCTCAAATTTCACAATTGCAATCCCTTGATATTAACAATTCATTAGTAAATCACAACAAAGAGTAAAAACAGATTAAAAATTAAATATAGTCATCACTTTTATTCACTTTAAAACAGAGATACATACATAGGATCCCAATTGAAGTTTATAAGGGATCAAAATAAAAACTCAACCAAAGACAATCTTGAAGAACCAGGCCAAGGAATTTGTACTTTGACCATTTTGTCCTCATAATCAAATTCCACAGCCACCCCATCTATTTTGCAACAAAGTGGCTTCTCTGATGCAAACACTTTCATCTCCCCACAACCCTTCACCCCAATTTTACCCAAACTTACATCATCTTCAAACTCCACAGACTGAACAGCACCACCAGAATTAAGCATGTTCACTAGCCCAATAGGAGCAAACCCAATTAACCTCTTGGAAAAAACTCTCACTGGAGACACTGTCATCAGCTCAAAACTAAACGGCTCGAGCGAAACTTCCAATTTATCGGAACACTTCATGAGCTTCACTTTCTTGTCCTTGAACAAATACACAGCAAACACATCCACACCTTTCATGGACATTGGAGTTTTTCCATTGCACCATTCAATGTCTTTAGGACTCGCAGAACATGTCACTGTGTGTGAAAATTCAGACGCACTCTTGTTTCGCCGTGTCACAGGACACCACCCACCACCTTGGCAATTGAATAAACCCAAAACACCTGTGTACTGTAATCAATGAACTCTATTCAATTCAATATTATAAATTGAAGTTAAAGTACTAAAAATGAAAATGCAAGAAAAGTGACTGACTTTGTTGAGATTCCAAATTTTGAGCATTGTTTTGCCATCATGTAAAGGATCTTGAAACAAGCAATCTCGTGTAGGAAGTGCATAATGTTGACAAGGCAAGATAGAACCATCAGGAAAAACAAGAGTTTGAAGCAACTTGAAGTTGTGATTACCAACAGAATCACTAACATAAATAGGTCCACCAGAAATGGCTCTAGAAGCAGCATGAAATTCGGCACAAGGGTGAGTTGACTGGAACATATCCCAATCAGGTTGAATAAAATTTCCCATCCATAAACTGTTGTAGGCACAATGTACCATGTGACAACCTTGAAGCCAATATGTACCGTTTGGGTCTCCTGAGGGATCAGAGCACCAAAAATCATCGCCTACGCGACCCAGCGATATGGTTTCTGTTCCGAGGAGAAAGAAGTCGTTACAATGCTCCATGCTGGCAATAACTCCATTACCTTTGAAATGTTTCTTCACTGATGCTGTAAGTGCTTTGTAATAAGCTCTAGCAAGTTCAACACGTCCACCGTATTCCTCTGATAGTAACTCAAGCAACTATAAAATGCAAATAACCAAATATTCAAACATCAAAACTATTTTTTTTGTTATAATACAACACCATTCTACCAAAAACTTAGTGTTAGTCTTTTGCTTTGTGGGCTCGGAATCCCATGTGTATGAGCTTAACTTGAGGCCCAATTCATACATACAATTACTAATAGAACATTATGTATCTTCAATGTCAAGAAAAAATATATTCAAACATGCTGTTGTTCTCACTCAACGACCTACAATTTTCCAACTACATCTTTTGCAATTAATTAATCTATCTTCAGTCTTCAATGTCCAGTTAATTAAAATATTATATCTTCAACATCACACGGTACATATTACTTCATTCTTACGCTACTATCACGGTAAAATTGATGCTGAAATTTTTATTTGCAAGATTCCATTATAAATTCCAGCACTGCCATTATTATTCTTTTTTGTTAATAATTAGCATTGCATTTTATTGATATTGTTTTATATTGAGTCGTGAATCTTATAAAATCCATTTATAAAGTGAATAATATATTTTTTTTTATAAACTATTATAAAAAAATTTATAAACTTGAAAGAGTTTATATTTTGTACACAAATAGTATAATAAACCTACTTGTTACCGAGTTTAAGATCACTGAGGAGGACCACACAAAAAGGACGTAATAACGAGTGGTTATATCATGAATAATATTGAGTAACAAATATTAAAAAAAAAATCACAATAATTAAGGAGAAAAAAACCGGTGCACAAAGAAATGGTATGAAGACTTACATGGATAACGTCAACCTTAACGCCGTCAATTCCAACCGATTCCAAATGAGAGTGGAGCCCATCATACATATCTTGGACTTTATTTGGTGGCACTAGGCCCACACCATTGTGAAGAATCTTATCCACCGCTAAATCTTCCATTGTCATGTTCAGCCCCGGAGACAGCTTCGGAGCAACAAGTTTAGCCTCGGGCATTCCCGACACTTTTGGTCTAATCCCACCCCAATACCCACAAAGTGCATGCCAAACATAAACATTCTCCACACTCTTAAACTCCGTTTTCAAATCCCTAACAAAACCACCCATACCTTTTCCTCCATTATTATAAGGACTTTCATATTCCCTAAATTTATAATTCTCCTCAAATTTAATTAGCCTACATGGCATTTGTTCCCCAGCTGAGGTTCGGTTGATTCCTTCTTGGTCCGTAATTGGATCCTCATCATGACAAATAGATTGCCATCCATCGTCGATTATAACCAAACCTGGAGGACACCCACCCTCCGTAAGACCCTTCACGCCTTCCCACACACCTTTTGGATGTACCTTCAAGTAAAACGCGTCCCACGTGCACCAACCGAATTTATCAACAATACTCGGTGGTGTTTTCTCTTCGAGAACCTTGAAAGTTCCTAAGTGGTCCCGGATTACTTTCACGGCTTCTTTTACTAAATGGTATGGGTCGTTGCTGACGTGGATGTAAAGACATGTTTTAAAGTGTGACTCGGTGACACGTGTTGAACCGCTTTCGACGCACATGTCCACGTAGTCGTTGAAACCGGGTTGGAGTGAGGTTCGGAAAGAGTTTTCGAGGATTGGGAGGAGTAAAACGTAGGGTCGTCCTAAGGAGTTGTTTTTGTCTAGTATTAACATTTGTGTTTCGTGTTCTAATTCGTGTCCGTTTGTTCCAACCCAGTGAGTTGTCCACCAAACCTTGAACCTGAATATGCTCATGAATTTGATGCCTTTTAGTTTGCCAAGTGGAACCACGTGACGGCTTTTGGGTTCGGTGGCGTCGAACCCAACGAAGCAACCTTGTGACGTGGTGTTTTTGTTTTTGGTATCGTTGTTGGATTTGAAATGGTAAGGGATGGTTGTTATGTTCGGTGGGACTTGGGTGAGAAAAGGGTGCCCATTTGCGAGAAAACTTGATTCCTGTAAGTTTATGGATAAGGGAAAGTTACTCTTATTATCTATGAGGCCCATTAAGTTTAGGGGGGTCGAAGTTTTCGTTATGCTTGGTGGTGCCATGGTGATTGATGACACTGAGCTATTACTACTTTAGTACAATTAACTTGTAGGAATATACTAAGGAGAGACGGGCTTAATTTGATGGTTAACTTGGCTATTCATGAAAATTGGTGGCTAGAGTGTGGGGTTTATATAGGAAAAATGAAAGCTTACATTGTGAGTGGATCTTTCTAGTGAGCCATAAAGCAATTAACGATAATGTAGGGGTATATGGGTCACACTACCATGCACATTTTCAATTATGAATAATACCCCATGTGCATTAATAAGAGCTTGTACATTTTTTTTAATAAAAAGAGCTTGTTCATTAGTACTACTAATAGTTTGCATAAGAATTGAATTTATTGAAAATACGGTAGACATGCTAATGTGACGGAGCAAGATGGGTTTTGCTCCTCCAGCTTTTATATTTGATTTGTCGGGAAAATTTATCGTCATTTTTGTTTTTTTATAAGTTTTACATTTAGATTTCTATTTTCCGGTTTTGAAGGAACTTAAATTTTTCATTCTACTTTTATATATAAAATAATAAATTTAAAAATTATATTTATTATAATTAATATAATAAAATATATTAAATTTATAATTTTTAATATTAAAAATATTAAATTTATTAATTATCTATATTTATATAAAATATAAAAATAAAAATAATATTATTAATGAGAATAAATATTTTACTTTAATTCTTTCTACCTTAAAAGTATGGGTGAATCCATTCCCAAACTTGCTTGGACAAATGACATACAATGAATTTCGAAAATAAATATTTTTAGAATTTAATACACTAAAAATAAATTAAAAGATAAAGAAAAAGACATATGTCATAGATTATCTCTCCACTACACATTTCGATTTTTTTATAAATAAAAGTACGAGTCTTGTTATAAAAATATTTAAATAAAAGTACACCATTAATAATATACAAGTAAATTGAAATTGAAATGGTGGTGAAAGAATATAGAGGAAACAGGATAATGATGAATTGAGAAGCATTAAGAGGAAAAGAACCTGGCGTGGAAGTAAAGCTGGGAATTTTGGTCCCAAACAAAGACGGAATCGGTGTTTTGGAAATGAAGAGGTTGATGGTCCATAGGTTCTGCGATTCAGTTGCTGAATTGCGGTTCACAAATTGATACCACGAACCTGGCTAAGAATCTTCGCCTTTAACTGTCGGTTTAATTTTAAATTACATTTATACTCCCACAACACTTTTATTCGCAATTTTTTAACCAATTTTACTTCTAACACCCCACAATTTTTTTTACAATATTGCTACAACACCTCCCATATTATTGTTGTTAGTAAAAATTAATGCATTTAAATATTTTTGTGATTAGTTTATTATTGTTAGTAGAAATTTATTAATATAAATATAGATAAGTTAAAAAAATTATTTTAATTTACATTAAATCAAGAAAAATAAATGTACTCAAATTCTTTCCTTCAACTAATTTAATTGCATATAAAACTCTTGCTGACATTAAAAAAATATTAAATGTACTCATGTCAAGTGCATAGTTATGTATCACAATCTGCCAAATTTTATAAGTTCTTTAGATTATAATAGTTAATTATTATAAATTCTAAAAAATTTGTTAAATATTTATTTTATTAATTATTTTAATTTGTATATGCATCTTTGATTTGTTAGTTTAATTCTTAAATGTATCTTTTATTTGTCTATTTAATAGATAAGATTATTAATAAAAGAAATGTTTGATGATATGTTTAATTTTAATATATTCAAAATTATAATACCTGCAACTCACATATTAATTATTAAAAAAAATTAAAATCACTTTTAAATTTTATATAAATATTAAAATTTTGATTAAAGTCTCTTGAAAATTGATTCCTAATAGCATGGCCACTATTTAACTAATCTTCTTTAGAAAGTTTAGTTGAAGAGTTAAGAGACACACAAATTCAAATAAAAAAATTAATATAACTAGTATTAATTAAGAAGATTTGTGTATAAAAAAAATACTGAACTAATTTGGTTAAAAAGTGTGGAAATAGAAGTAGACAAAGCAAGCTTTTGAAACAGTAAATAAAAACAAACAAAACTAGATTATTGTTTTGCAACCAACTTTGGGAATGTACTCGAATGTGCTCAACTAACACCGTCAATACTAACGACTTGCAGTTATGCAAGAAGAAATGCAGTATCAATCTGCTATGAAATGCAATAGACCTCTCTGGAACGAGAATATTACGGTAATATTATGTGGGTCCCACTCTAGAACGGTTCGTTTCTTGGTGGTAACGGTTCGTTTCTTGGTGGAGAAAGAAGGTCAATGTTTACTTTGGAGTTTTAAATCTATTTTTAATTCTTCACGCCAATTCTGCTACTGGTAGTTTGAACTCCTTGCTTTTCTAGATGTTTCATGCACTTCTGCTTTTCTAAATCATTCATGGATACTATGTAACACCTAATTACGGTGGTATAAAAATTGAGGTAATAATTAGAAAAAGAAAATTAAATTATATAAGAGAATAAGATACTATAATAAATAATGAATTGTTAGAAAAAGTAATGTTATAAAATTTCAAAATAAATCTTTACAATTGGAAAATCTTTAATAGTTAAAATATCAAAAACCAAGCAAATAATATCTAATCTCAAATAAAGTGCGATGTAGACACTATGTCTACTTATTCTTGATCTACTAAAAGGAGGTAGGACTTCTCAACTCTCGACGTCCCCAACGGTCTCAGTATCTGAAAACAACACTTTAATGAGATACAAAATCCTAGTGAATAATACACAATTTTAAAACAAGTATTATTCTCAGCCATTAACTGGAAAAATCGATCATGACACCCGCCTTCATCTAATGCCATTAACTGGAAAAATCGATCATGACACCCGCCTTCATCTAATAATATTCTTTAGGACTATTTACGATCTAACTAACATTTCTCTATAATAACCAACTGCTTCCAATAATTAATAAAAACTCATCGATCAAATTTAACGATAATTCACATCTATTATAATCAAATAATTCCAAAGATACACATTTATTCTACAAAAATAATCAATTAATTCAATGATGGAGATATACTACTTCTGCGAAGTGAGTATTATCTAATCAGGTGGAGCACCAGCTCATCTAGTGTGGGGTACAAGACCCATCTGTGTGGAGTTTAAACATCATCTCTTTGTGAAGTTTAATACTCATCCATTTGTGGAGTTTAAACCTCATCTCTTTATGAAGTTTAATACTCATCCATATGTGGAGTTTAAACCTCATCTTTTTGTGAAGTTTAAAACTCACCAATATGTGGGGTCCAAGACTCATCCATGTAGAGTTTAAACCTAATCTCTTTGTGAAGTTTAATACTCATTCATGTGGAGTTTAAACCATGTGGAGTTTAAACCATGTGGAGTTTAAACCTCATCTCTTTGTGAAGTTTAATACTCATCCATGTAGAGTTTAAACCTCATCTCTTTGTGAAGTTTAATACCCATCCATGTGGAGTTTAAACCTCATCTCTTTGTAAAGTTTAATATCCATCATATAGAGTTTAAAACCTCATCTCTTTGTGAAGTTTAAAACTCATCAATATGTGGGGTCCAAGACCCATCCATGTCGAGTTTAAACCTCATCTCTTTGTGAATTTTAATACTCTTACATGTGGAGTTTAAACCTCATCTCTTTGTGAAGTTTAATAATCATCCATATGTGGAGTTTAAACTTCATCTCTTTGTGAAGTTTAATACTCATTCATATGTGGAGTTTAAAACTCATCAATATATGGGGTCCAAGATCCATCCATGTGGAGTTTAAACCTCATCTCTTTGTGAAGTTTAAAACTCATCAATATGTGCGGTCCAATACCCATTCATGTTGAGTTTAAACTTCATCTATTTGTGAAGTTTAATACTCATCTATGTGGAGTTTAAACCTCATCTCTTTGTGAAGTTTAATACTCATTTATATGTGGGGTACAATACCCATCCATATGGAGTTTAAACCTCATCTCTTTGTGAAGTTTAATACTCATCTATAGGTGGGGTAGAAAATCCATCTCCAACATACACAATCAAAATCATTCATAATTTTAACAATCATATTCGCAAAATCATATTTATAATATAATATTTCAGTTGAATATATAATAACAATGATCTTTCAAGAAAATATAGTAAAGCAATCTTTTTAAAGAATATATATTTCTCAAACTCATACAATCCAAATAATTCATATTTCAACAACTATATTCGTAAAATCATATTTATAATATAATATTTCATTTGAATATATAATAACAATGATCATTCAAGAAAATATAATAAAACAATCTTTTTAAAGGATATATATTCAAACAATCATAAAAACGGTAATTCCACAAACTATAATAAATAAATCAATTTATAATCTATTATTACAATTTATAAAATCTCAATTTTAAGGGTGTGATTACTCACCTCTTAGGCGTTCTTTTATAAAAAGTTTGGTATGTGTTAGTCATTATTACCCGCTGCTACTGCAAACGCAATCATACTTTCACTCCTCTTTATGGTGGCATATATAATTCTCTCTATTGAGTTTTTTATTTTCTTCTTTGTATCTATTTATAATTAAATATTTATAAAATAATTTGACTAGATATCCTATATTTGCCCCACTAAATTCTTGGTTGTTATAAATAAAACGAATACATATTGAATTCATATAAGATTATTTGTTTGGTTTTGTTTGAGTCCTTAATAATAGATAATTAGGTAGCAAAAATTTGTTGTTAAAATCTATTTCACACAAACAAAACAAACTTCCTACTATTAGAGTCTCAAACAAACAACAAGTTACTAATATTACCTTATTTTAAGCAAATTAATAGTTGATATAATAATAATAATAGTTATAATAATAATAATAATAATAATATAATCATAATAATTTATAAATTAGAATATATTAAAAATCTAATAATTTTTAATCTTTTAATTTAAGAGGTTACATCTGATTTGTTTGAGATCTATTTTTCACCAATGTGCTTAATTTTGTTTAAGTAAAATTGTTTGTTTTTCACGCTAAAACTTGAAAATATGACTTATCGACATTGACTAACTAAAAACTCTAAATTAATTTTTAAATGATTATTATAAATTGAATATTAACTTTGATTTAGCTGATGTGGTGATGTCGTAACATTCTAACTTGTATAGTTAATTTAACGGATGTTAAAATAATAATAATAATAAAAAAAAATTAAGAAAAATAATAGTAAAATTGAAATAAAATATAATTTATTGTTAAAATAATTTTAACAAATATAAAATGATGTCGATTCAGTTGTTGAATTTAAACAATATCAAATTTTGCATTGTAGTTTGTATTGATTTAACATATATTCATTTGTAATATACCCTAAATTCATTTCATAGAACCATAATTAATATTATTCAGTTGTAATTCAACTATTTGAAATATAATTAGTCCATTATCGTGTCATGCTGCTCCAACAAATTAAATAATTGAAATAAAAAAGAGAAAAACTTAACAAATGATGGAAAAATAAAATCAGATTGTTATTTCAATCATTTATTAGAATAGCATAATTATATTTCAAGTGATTATTAGTTGTATTTGTTTAAATTGCATCTGAATTAGTTTTATAAAATAGAATCCGAATCAGGTTCAATTAATTCCGAATCAGGTTCAATTAATACAAGTTATTATGCAAATTCAAGTTTTGTTTATAGATTATTTTAATAATAGTTGTAATTTTAAGAGATATTTTGATAGGAATTTATATATTTTAATAATCGACTTGATATTATATTATACTATCTAAGACTATATTAATAATAAATTGTATCTTTTAATAATTAAATTAATATTAAGTCGTATTTTTATTTCAATTTTAATATTATATTTTTTTCAAAAAATTAATATCATTTTAGAGTCTTAATTTATCAAATTAGTTGCACACAATAACACATAATTGCATCGTGATTAAATTCACAAAATTAACAATTAATTTAATATTAACAATAAACTGATAATGAATCACACTGTGAAAAACGGAAATGAGATCTACCCTTGTTATTATTTGCACATGTGACATCAAGAACAAATCCTTGACTAAAAAAAATAGCAACACATCCTAATACATCATATAATGAAAAAGCAACTTCATCTGTGCTTCATAAAATTGAGTTTTAAAAAACAATTTTACTTTCCATACCTCTTAATTTTTTTAAAACCCAAAATATCCAAATTGTCCTTCCCTCTTTATTCAATTAAAACACTTTTCTCAACCTTCATCTTCACTAACTACCAACATCAACCTTCTTCATTATTCTTCTTTTTCATCATCCTCATGTTCATCATTTTGATACATTTCATGTTCAAAAAACTTCAATCACTTTGAACATCTTCATCATTTTCATCATCCTCATTATTATAGTGAATCAAAACAAGTAGGTAAGTATTTTGAAGCTGAAATTTTTTTTCCAGATCTGAGTTTCGTACGTGAACTCATTTCACGTACCTTCACGTGAACTGAATTCACGTAGCTAATAAGATGATGAATTTTTTCAATTTACATGAATTAGGTTCACGTAGGCATACGTGAATTAAGATTGCGTATGGTTATGGAGTTTGTATGTTGTTCTAACATACGTGAATTCAATTCACGTAGCACACAAGTGAATTGAATTCACGTGTACATACGTGAACTCAGTTCACGTAAAGAAGAAAAAATTTGGTAATATAGATGTACGTGAACTCAGTTCACATAGGTACACTAAATTTTAATTCACGTAAGTGATACGTGAACTGAGTTCACGTATGTCATTTTTTCAAAGTCAACTACACATGCATATCAATTTTTTCATTTTATAACCTCATGAATATAATAATGGTTGATTACAATTGTGTTTAACTTTATAACCTCATGAATACATTCAATGTCAAATTTAAACATGCGTACGTACGCATTCTAAGTTCAATTGTTAAACAATTGGTAAAATCTAATACATATAAACAATTGTTAAAATAAAGTGAAAAAATTTAATGTGTTTAACAACTACACATGCGTACGTACGCATTCTAAGTTCACGTGAGCCATTTTAAACATGTCATTTTCAATTTTTTTTATTGTGTTTAACAATTGTTATATTATATTAATGTAATTTATTGGATGCAGTTAAATGGATGAAGGGGGAGACAACAGTGATGAAATGTATGAAGGTTTGGAACATGATGTGTTTGAAGAACTTGTATGATGATTTGGATCGTGATTTTGAAGAAATGTGTGATGATGTGGAACCTAATTTTGACGTTATGAATGACGGAGTTGAACCTGTTATGATTGATTTGACTGATATGTTTACAACCAGCGTCATGTTTGATACACGAGATGAATTATTGAAATGGGCTAGAAAGGTTGGAAGGGAAAATGGAATTGTTGTTGTGATTTTCAGATCTGAAAATGCGACCGCACGACCAAGAACAAAGACAAAATTAATTCTTGGTTGTGAAAGAAGTGGTAAATATAGACAACGAAAGAATCCTAATATTACGAGAACTACTTGAACTAGAAAATGTGATTGTCTATTTAGATTGAGAGGAACACGATAAGTGTTGGTGATGGATGGTATTTGCATGTAATATGTGGTCTCCATAACCATGAATTGGCCAAAAAACTGACCGGTCACTCTTTCTTAGGGCGATTGTCTCAAGATGAGAAAAATGTATTTGGTGATATGGCGAAGAACTTTGTAAAACCAAAAAACATTTTAATGACATTGAGGGATCACAATGTTGAAAGTTTGACGACAATAAAACAAGTTTACAATGCACGTCAAACATATCGTTCATCAGTTAGAGGTAATAGAACATAAATGCAACATCTTTTGACATTGATGGAACGCGACAAATACGTATATCGATATAGAAAAGTATAAGGTTTAGATGAGTTGAGGGACATCTTTTGGGCCCATCCAGACGCTATCACTCTTGTAAATAATTTTCACATAATATTGGTTATGGATAACACTTACAAGACTTGCGGATATCAAATGCCATTACTTGAGATTATTGGTGTTACATCTACTGAAATGACATTTTGTGTGGGATTTGCATATCTACAATTTGAGTGTGTCGATAACTTCACATGGGCACTACAAATGATGAAAGAACAGATTACAAGTGGTGAAGTTGAAGTCATCGTTACTGATAGAGACCTTGCTTTGATGAACGCAGTTGAAAATGTTTTTCCAAAAGCAGTGAATTTATTATACTTGTTTCATATATGCAAGAATATGAAAGCCAAGTGCAAGATGACTGTGTTTCCAAAAAAGAAGCAAGTGAAAATAATAGAGGCATGGGAGGCTCTTATTTACAGTTATGATGAGACTCAGTACTACACGAAGTTGGCTATCTTTGAAGGAATTTGTAGTAGTTGTTCTATTTTTTATGATTATGTACACGAGCAGTGGTTAATTCCTCACAAGGAAAGGTTTGTTGAGGCGTGGACAAATAGAGTTATGAACTTTGGAAACAAGACAACACAAAGGGTTGAGTTGGCGCATTGGAGTTTGAAAAGGATATTACAAGATAGTATTGGTGATATATGCAGTGTTTGGGAAACCATCAACAGCATGATTGCATTACAACACAATGAGATAATAGCACCATTTGAAAAGAGCATAATTCAAAAGGTGCATCGATATAGTAACAGATTATACGCGAATTTGTGTGGTGTTGTGTCAAAAAATGAAATTAATCACATTGCGGCAGAGTATGACCGCGTCAAATATGTAGGTATTGATCAGACTGAGTGTCGTTGCACAATTAGGACAACTCATGGTATACCTTGTGCATGTGAAATAGCCAGGTATAGTATGATCCCACGTTCCATTCCATTGAATGTTATTCATGTTTGGTGGAGTAAACTATCTTTTCATGTTGATGCATCGAGTAAACCTTCAGAGTTATCTGTGAAACATGAAATAGATGTCATAGTGAAAAAGTTTGAAGAACTTGATGTACTTGACAAAATTTCACTTAAAGGTAAATTACGAGAGATCGCGTATCCATCGAAAACATCGATGTTTCCACCGGTTGCCAAGGTTAAAACAAAAGGTGCACCAAAAAAATGAAAAAGTAAGGTATCAAAAAGAGATAAATCAACGAATCGTGATCCATCTTGGTGGGAATATGTGGATGCAAGTATTCGATGTAGTGGCACAAATGCATGTAGCACTATTGATACCAGTAAATTAGAAAATATGGCACCTCGACCCTCAGTCCAAAAGGTCACAGCTGGATCATCAGTCCAAAAGGTCACACCTCGACCATCAGTTAGCAAAGTTCAACAACCAAGAGTTCTCGTCTTCAAAGATTAGTTGCCAATTGAAATTCATAATTTCATAGATGACATTATTGATATCGGTGATGATGGTAATTGTAGATATCGTGCAGTCGCAGCTTTACTTGCAATGGGTGAGAACTATTGGGCATTCATCCGTCAACAATGTATCAATGAGCTTCAAGAGTTCATGTCTCATTACGAGATACTATTTGGTGGAGAAAATTATGTTCGACAACTTATACACAATGTGTATGTTGAGCAAGTTGCAACGAAAGATAAATGGATGACACTTCCAGAAATGGGATATATGATTGCTTCAAAGTTTAATGTGGTTGTCATCGCATTATCACTTCACCAATCTCCAACATATTTTCCACTTCCAAGTCCACCAACAACATGTATGTCAGATCATCGTGTGATTGTTATTGCATTTGTTAATAACTGTCATTTCGTACAAGTATAAATTGACAATTATTAATCTATAATTTTTTTATATAATTGATAATTCATAATTGATTTATAATTTTATTTAATTTAATAGATTTACTTAAATTCAGATCCTCCTATACCACCAGTAAGTAATTTGTGAAAAAGATATTACAACGAAGAAGCACGACAATGGAAGAATATTTACAAAGATCGCATGCAACATTAGTTGCAGATATTTCCAGAAACTATAAATGAAGTTATTGTAAACTGAATGAACGTGTAATGAAGTTGTTTGATTAATTAACGTGTAATGAAACAACTAATTTATTTAATTAAGTTGTTTATTTAATTAAGTTATTTAATTATTTAACTTGTTTATTTAATTAAGTTGTTTATTTAATTAACTTGTTTATTTAATTAACTTGTTTAATTAATTAACTTGTTTATTTAATATCCAATACCACCAAAATAGATATCAAATATCAAAAATATCCATAATTCATAATTCAAAATATCCAAAAACCAAATGTCGCAATACCAAAATACAAAATCCAAAATAGATATCAAATAGATCCAAAATACAAAATCTAAATTCTAAGTCTGCATATGTCTCATACGGTATGACACTACATTAGTCCAATTTCTACCACCACCACTCTGAGATCGTAATACCAAAATTAATTTATTGACGAGTGCGATGTCATTAGGTAATACCAGTTGTCGACCCAGAAGCTCCTTTGCAATTTGTATTGCCCGACGCTGCATTAAAAAGCACATTAATTAACTAAATGATTAATAATATTAATAAAGTTATAACTTAAATTTTCATGAATTTACCGTTGTGACATCTGGAGCATGATCATCATCGGCAGGTTCTGCAACTGAAGGAGCTACATAGACTAGTTCTCTACAAATGATATTTGGATGAGAAATTCGACGAAACCAATCCATGTACTCATTAGCGCACTCTGTAGATCTGTGTACAACTGCCCCAACGTCAACTACATGAACAGTATATTGCGTAAACATGATGTCCATTTCCTCTGGTGTGGTCGTCTGGCCTACTATCTCCAAAGGTGAACTAGGGATGGTTTGAACATATCCATATTGACGCAATATCTTATCTAGTAAGTGAGCATACATCTTGGGACCCCAGCGTATCCACCCTATAAATAGTGAAACAACTTCAAATGGTCGCTTCGGTCTATGCTCTCTATAGGGTGTCCAACATATGTCATCAACATCAATCTCATCTAGTGCTTTCCTAAATGGAATAACCAAACCTTTATCCCGTTTTGGCTTCCATCAAAGTGCTCTCGGGTATTCCTCATCATAAGTCTGAGATAGTCGACAACAATTCGCACACAATGTTGGAAAATGCTCATACACCCACGCATGCACATATGTAATAACATATTCATAAATCAGTAAATCAACAAACCACAAATAGATGAAATCAATCAAACAATGAAAGCAACTGCAAATATCTGTAATAGTGTCAGATATCCGGATACCGTCCTAGTCTGATGCATGCTCGCTTCTCGAAGATTATCGTACAGGTAAGCAAGCGCAACATCACCCCATGCATATCCCTCACATGAGTCGAGGTCTCTAAAGCATTTTAGGTAGGCAACACTCACTGCAAAGGCACTCTTGTCGCTGAACAAGGTGCAACCCACCAAAAATAAAAGAAATGCCCTCGCAACCTTCTGCCAATGCTGATCAGCATATCGCTGATGATATATGTCGAGCAACCAACTATATCGAACAGT
This sequence comes from Cicer judaicum, assembly GCA_037974835.1. Taxonomy (NCBI): domain Eukaryota; kingdom Viridiplantae; phylum Streptophyta; class Magnoliopsida; order Fabales; family Fabaceae; genus Cicer; species Cicer judaicum. The sequence continues at coordinate 16,925,422 of JBBPBS010000276.1, forward strand.
AGTTGTGTGCGTTATGTTAAACTCAACATATGCATCAGCCAGACTAACCCCAGCTAACTCACCCAATAATTCAGCAGCTTCATCCTTACTAAATATATTCACGCTAAAAAACGCACCGGTGATGGGTATATACAGCAGCGAAGACACATCATCCAAAGTAATGGTCATCTCCCCAATTGGAAGAAGAAAGTTGTTAGTGTCGCGATGCCATCTCTCGATAAAGGCAGAAATTAGACATTTGTCGATCATCTCGTAGCTGCATTTTAGCAATGGATATAAACCAGAACTTCTAACAAGTTCCTCAACCTCTTCATTTTCAATGACAGCTTCTTTTAATTTTTTCCATTGCTAAAAACCCTCAACTCTCTGCGATCCTGAAATAAATTAACCATACAAATATAAGTTGAAACACATTAACCAAAATTAAATATTTAATTTCATTAAAATAAATATTTAATTTCATTAAAATATTTACTTACAACGTCGTCCCATAGTCGTGTCGCAACATGATCCCCATATGTTCTTAAGACAGACCTGTCAATCGGACTCCCGGGATATCCGTCAGCTGCTTCAGTTTGGGCCTCATCAGGGTGTGTCTCATCAGCATGGGCATCCTTAGCATGTTGGGCCTCATCCGCTTGCCCCTGTTCTGCTTGCGTCTGTTCTGCTTGTTGCCTCTGCAATCTTTGTTGGTGACGTATTTCAAGCCGAGCACGGTGAGCCCGTGCATAAGCGGTTGGTCTAACACGTTGACTTTCAGGCCCTTCTATAACATAACTGTCTCTATCAGTAAACATTGTTCGTACCATTTTTGCATAATAAACAATAAGATTCAGAAAACATAATAAACATGAACAGGCGCAATGACAAAACCAAACTTTATGATGCATCACATATCAAAATATGTAGAAAGAACCAAATATTATGATTCTAGGAATTGGACATCACATATCACAACACGACCCTCAATTCTTGCCTACGTGAACTGAGTTCACGTACGTGAACTCCATTACATGTCTACGTGAACTCAGTTCACGTACGTGAACTCCATGACACTCAATTCCTGCCTACGTGAACTCAATGAACATTCTACGTGAACTTCATGCCCCTAAATCCTGCCTACGTGAACTACATGACCAGTCTACGTGAACTCCATGCCCCTAAATCCTGCCTACGTGAACTCAGTTCACGTCCACATACGTGAATTGAGTTCACGGAATGCATCTCAGTTCACGTACATCATCAAGTTCAGAATACGTGAACTGAGTTCACGTTCATCATTACAACACAACACAAAAACCCCTAAACCCAGAAAACAATCATAATCCCAGAATGTGTTGAAGAAGCTTAAAAACGAAAATGATGAACCTAGAAAACCTTAAAAACGAAAATGGTGTTGAATGTCTTGAAGAAGCTTAACCCAAAAACGAAAAACAACAATGGCTTACTCAAGATGATGTTGAATGTGTTGAAGATGGTGTTCAAGATGATTGAAGAATGTAAATTGTGATGAAGGAGATGAAGATGTAAGGTTGAAGGAGAAGAAGGTTGAAGAAGGTTGAGAAAAGTGTTTTAATTGAATAAATAGGGAAGGGCAATTTGGGTATTTTGGGTTTAAAAAAACAAAATTGCTACCAACACCCCCCATATTGTTATTCACACCCCTCAAAATTAAAAAATAAAATAAAAATATTCAAAATGCCCCTGTCATCAATATTATACATTTATTATCCCATAACTCACATTTATCAACATTCATCACACCTCATAACTCACCTACAAAAATCATCATACATCACTAACCAATACTCAAAATCATTAACCTCATAACTCACATACAAAAATCATCATACATCACTAGCCAATACTCAAAATCATTAAAAAGTTACATCACTCACTCATAATCTACAACACATCAGGTTAATCATAACATTGTGGTTAAAACTACATAAAAAGGTATGTTTCTTGCTTTATATTTTGGTTCGTATTTTTTTTTGTAAATCTGGGGATTTTACGTGAACTCATTTCACGTATGTTTTAAAAAATTTAAAATCTCATACTCTACGCTGTCTTAGTTCACGTACACATACGTGAACTCAGATTGCGTAATTTGAAACCTGAATTCTCATATTGTACGCAATCTGAATTACAAACCTTACGTGAACTCAGATTGCGTGAATTGAATGTCAAACCTTACGTGAATTGAATCTCTTCATTTACGTGAACTCAATTCACGTAAATGTACGTAATTTCAATTCACGTATACATACGTGAACTGAGTTCATGTAAGGTTTGGATTTTGAAATTTTTTCACAGTTCACGTACGTTTATGGGTTTAGGGCAACGCAGATTGTCTTCTTCATCAAAAATGAAAACTAGTTTCCTTCAATTTTCAGGCATTGCATTCTTAAATAAATAAAACAAAACAACATAACACATCAAAAACAAAGAATGATAATTACTTACTTGATTCACAACAATGATAATAACTTGATGAACTTGGTTGACAATAATTGATGAAGATGTTTGATCAAAATGGTGGATGATGATTGATGATGAATATGAAGAAGATGAACAACAATGAAAATATAGAATGTAGAATGAAGAGGAAGAAGATGAGTTAAGAAGAAGATGAAATAAAGGGAAGGACATTTTGGGTATTTTGGTTTTTTTTTTAATTTTGAGGGGTGTGAATAGCAATATGGGAGGTGTTGTAGCAATATTGTAAAAAAAATTGTGGGGTGTTAGAAGTAAAATTGGTTAAAAAATTGCGAATAAAAGTGTTGTGGGAGTATAAATGTAATTTAAAATTAAACCGACAGTTAAAGGCGAAGATTCTTAGCCAGGTTCGTGGTATCAATTTGTGAACCGCAATTCAGCAACTGAATCGCAGAACCTATGGACCATCAACCTCTTCATTTCCAAAACACCGATTCCGTCTTTGTTTGGGACCAAAATTCCCAGCTTTACTTCCACGCCAGGTTCTTTTCCTCTTAATGCTTCTCAATTCATCATTATCCTGTTTCCTCTATATTCTTTCACCACCATTTCAATTTCAATTTCAATTTCAATTTACTTGTATATTATTAATGGTGTCCACATGTCTGCGTCTGTGTTGGGTCCGATGTGTCAGTCAATATGTGCTTCATAGGTCAGTAGATAATATGTTAATCATGAAAAATAAAACAAGCTTCTGCTGTTAAATTTCTGCTTTTATTAACTTTGTGCAGTAGTGGATTTTATCATGATCCTAATGCTGGCTGGTATTATAGCACCACAGATGCTGTTTATTACAAATTTGAGGATGGGAATTATGTACCTTTGCCTTCCAATAAGGTAGGTAAGGTTTAGCCTTTTAAATTCATTTACATCTATGATTTTTTTTAAATTAAACTCATGAATAGTTTTAAATTCAAGCTGGTGATTGAAGTTTTATTGCATGTGTCTCAGGATGATTGTGAAGAAGTGTGCAAGGAAACCAAACTCGAAAGTCCTCAACAAATACACATTATTAACAATGAGGAATATCCTTCCTTCGTTGGAAACGAATTTGAAACTGACCAACAGACAGGAAATTTGACTGGGGAAGCAGCGGATGGTAAGTAATGTCAACCTGCAAACTCTGTTTCTGTATTTTCATGAATACTTGATGTTCATATTATCAAAGATAGTTTTGTCGAAAATGTTACAGTATGATACATGTTAAGCAATGTCAAGGGAGAGGGGCTTAGTAGTTGGTTACTTCCAAGTGTTATATTGTTCTGTCCCCTACATCTGCACTTTGTTTTAAATTTAATGCAATGGGTACATGATTTTTTTCCTATGCTTTGAGCATCAACATTTTGGTGTTTCAGACATGCAGCAGTAATTAATATGAGTAACTTAAGCCTTCTAAGTAGATGTCTTTGTAATAGATGCCGTGAACTCCACTAACAGTCCAACTTGTGTAAACCTTCCGCCGCCATCAGCATGGTATCCACCTTCCACATCTTTATTCTGTTGATGATTATACTGTCAAAACAAATTCCGAAAAAATTAATCATTTTGCTAATGACAGGTTAGAGGACACACTTATTGATCTTTACTTATCTGGCTACTCCAACACAGCACTTAGTGCAGCTGATTCAGAGACAGTGCCCTTGGAAACAGATGGATATATGTCCACATTAGAAGGTGCTGGCTTGTTCATAAATAACTTTTCTGAAAAAAGTGATTGCTGAGGATCGCCCCTGAATAATGTATTTCTCAATGTATAGCTTGCAGCAATACTAATGAAGTGGAAGGTGAGTGGACTACAGGCCCGGCGGATGAAAATGGCATCGCTGATTATGAAAAAATTGTAGATGAAGGCGTAGCTTACTGCGATAGTTATGAAGTGGAAGAAGGTGAGTGGATCCCAGATTTAGAGGACGAAAATCACATAGCTGATAGAAGTACCATAGATGAAGGTATTGCCACTTTGTTCTCATGTCTTAATAATCATCTGAAATCTTGTGTCTAGCATTTTCTATTCCAGTATATACTCTATATACATAGAAATAATTTTCTATGCGCACTATGGCTATACTGCAAAAATCAATGGGTTGTTCCCTTGAAGGTTCAAATAACTAATTGTTGTATATTTAGTAATCTAGTTTGCCTCAAGTTCCCTGTTAAATGCTTTTGTTTCTCTGCATGGATTGTATAATACTGTTTTCATACCATGAGTGAGATTGCATGCCGCTTTTTTTCATATCTTTGATGCATACCATTATAGGTATCTTGTTGGATGAAGAAAAATGGCGAGCCCAGTATGGTCAAGTCATTGAATCAAGGAAAGATTTGGTTTTAGAGTTTCCAATTGTGGAATTGTGGGATTGGGAAATGGTTAGAGTATCTAAAAAAGATGGAAAGGATAGGGTGGCAAGGTTGGTTGGAAGACTGGTCAAACAATCTGCAAAGCGACATCCATCTATCTCATCTGGTGAAAAGAAATTTAGATCTGCTCCTATCTGCGAAGTATATCTCGATCTGGTACGCGTCAAAACAGGTTTGCATTTTACTCTTGTATTTGCTGGTGCATATCTTTTTCCATGTCGCAAGATATAGCTATTGTGAAGAGATATGAGAGGCAACCATATACAATTTGAATTTTTTTTCTTGTCTTTAGCCATAATACACATAAATTTCATTTTTAGAATGATGGACAAGTTATAATTTGTAAGCAATAGGGATGGTGGCTTCCATAAAAAGTTTCAGAATGAAGTAGTATTGGGTTTTTGAATTTGTAGTACTAGAAGTACTCCCTGGACTGAATACGGCTTTGTGCCGTGCTCTTTTATTAGGACAAGTGTATAGATTGCGAAATCCTAGTGCAAGATACGTGGCCTCATTATCAAGCTATGATTCGGCCGATCCAACAAAAGATTGGGATTTTCCTCAGCTATCATCTAATACAAATAGCACACATGTATCTAAGCCCAGTGAAAGTACACCTTCCAGTTCAAATGAAATTCCTACAGAGAAGGATTTGCCTATGTTGCCAAGTCAGCTTTCTGCGTCCAAGGTATTGAAATCTAACAATTAATGGCTGCTTATTGTTCCATGCATAAAAGATGGATGTCCACCCTTCATGTAATTCACTCCTTAAAAGGATATCTTCAGAATCTGTTAGCTTTTAGCTCATTTACTGTTTTGCTATGTCAGCAAATAAAATGTCAATACAGAGATCGGGCGGCTGAAAGAAGAATCTTGCATGGTGGCTTTGGTGTGGGTCCAGGACAGAAGAATCTAGCTGGCAGTTATGATACAGCATCATCACCTGATGCTTGTCCACAAGAAGCTGCAGAAGAGGCCTTGAAAATATCATTTGGAGCAGGTAGTTATGCCAGGAAACTTCTAGAAGGCATGGGCTGGAAGGAGGTATGGACTGAGTTCTCAAGTGGAAAATGTTCCATTTTTCTTTATTGAATTGAAATTCTTAAGATTTCATGTATTTTATTATATAGTTCAAGTTTTTCCTATTTAAAAACTATAACATTGGCATTGCCAATGACTTGCAACAAATTTGCATGAGAGCATCATCACCAAGGTGAAGTGGGGTATATGTGATACCATTAAAAGATCTAATCCTCCAAATCTCAAAGAGAACACAGTCACAAACCATGTATGAAAATACTTTTATCTCAATTTTAAGATGGCGATTTTTGGGATTGACTTATTTAAAGTTAGTTGCACGCTTTAGAATGTAAATTAAGTCTTATCGACGGCCATGTACAATGTAACAAATCACAAGTTTGTTCAAATAACAATAGATTTCTTTCACTTTAGAAGTGTCAAATTCACAAGTTTTTGCAGTAATCACCATTCTATAATTAATGTTTATCATTCTTGTGCAGGGAGAAGGGCTTGGCAGCTCTACAAAGGGCTTGGTGGAACCTATTCAACCAATTGGAAACACTGGCAGTGCGGGTTTAGGATGGCCTCGGCGAAATTGACAAAATGAACAAGGCTGACCATGAGGCAGCGCCACACAATGAAACTTGTTATGATTCAAAATTTAAGAACACCGATGTATTAATGTACTGATAAATTGTACAATTAATCAATGAAACAGTACAATTTATACTCCTGGGAATTTAGAGATAACAGTGGATGATAGCATGCAAGCCAATTTGTTCAGGGAGAAGGTAAGACGAAGTACTATAGCACTGGAAAGTGTTAAGTGATGTAATCCCCTTAGTCTTATTCCATACTCAATGTATGCCTTATATAGGCTCAATTACAATACATGATTCAACTTATGGAGACATACAACAGTTAGACTCATGAGCTTACAAGTTCCAAACAGTCAGACTCATGAGCCTTAGTCAGCTCATAAGCTTCAGTCAACAAGCTTGCAATGGCTGACTATATCAAACTAACTCCTAACATATCCTCCTCCCCTAAACTGAACAACCACAAACAGTTTTGTAACTACAAACATACGAAATAACATCTACAAATTACACATGCCAAGCACTTGATGCTACCGCAATGAATTCAACCTCTAGGGTAGAAAGTGTGACAATTGGTTGTTTCTTTGATGACTATGAATGACCCTTGATCCAAGCATGAATACATATTCAGAGGTACTTTTTCTATCATTCAAGTCACCAGCATAATCATAATTTGGCCAGCCTGTCGGCTTTTTCCCCTTCCTTTCTCATACAATAAGCCAAGGCTCATGGTTCCCATCAAGTATCTAAGAATTCTCTTTGCTGCAGCCATATAAACTTCTGTTGGGCTCTCTATGTACCTTTCAATCAAGTATACTAAGAAAGCTAAATCAGGTGTGGTAGCCACCAAGTACATTAAGCATCCTACCATCTGCTTGTAAACAATTGAGTTTGTTGCCTTGCCTTTCTCATCCTTTGTCAATTTACATCCTAGAACTATTGGATTGCAAATTGTGTTATAATTCTCAATTCCATACCTATACAATATTTCTTTAGCATACTTTTGTTGATGGATGAAAATCCATTTACTATCTTGTCTCACTTCGACTCTTAGGAAATCACTCATTTTTCTTAGGTCACTCATTGCAAACTTTCTTTTCTTTGACATTTTGAATTCTTCAAACATAACTCGATTATTACCAATGAAAACTAAATCATCCACATATAAATTCACCGTAAGTACTATCACCCTCATAAATAAACTGCGTTTATGAGGACATTTTTCAAAGTCTTCTTGACAGTAGTAAGATTCAATCTTGCTATACCAAGCTCTTGGGGTTTGCCTAAATCAATAAAAGACCTTCTTCAATTTGTAAATTTGCCTAGTCTCCCCCTTTTGATATCCCGAAGATTGATCAACAAACACATCTTCATTTAAATCACCATGTAGAAAAGTACTATTCACATCAAATTGGAATATATTCCATACTCTATACATAACAATGAAAAATATGCTTTTTATAGTGTTCCGTCTGGCCACTAGTGCAAAAATCTCACCACAATCTACTCCATATTGTTGAGAATACCCATTTTCCACTAATCTTGCTTTGTGTTTTTCAATCCTTCCATCTTCCTCTTATTTTGTTTTATATATCCCTTCGACTCCAATTTTTTTCCAATCAGGAAAAGTTGTGAGCTCCCAAGTATTGTTTCTTTCAGTTGCTTCAATCTCAATATCAATGGCCTTCCTCCATACCCCTGATTTTGTCACTTCTTCATTTGTGATTGGATCCTCACTTGGACTAAAAACAGCCAAGCTATGTAGTGCAGCTTCTGCTAGTTCTTATTCTCTCACATAATCATTCTAGTACGCCAGCCTTCTTCTTGGTCTTAGGCCTAGGTCTTCATTTTCCTCGTCACTGGTTTGTGACTTGTCAGTGTGATGAGTCTCATCCCGTGCACCATTTTCAACTCTTGTACTATCAATTTCCTCTTCAACACATGGTTCACAATCCATAAACATTTTATTGTTAGTTTCAGCGCCATTCCAATCCCATCCTTTAAATGCATCAAATACCACATCCTTGGTTAAAATGATCTTTTTGTTTACTAGTTCATAAAGCTTGTAAGCTTTAGACTCATCAACAAATCCCAAATGCACACTTTTTCATCTAACTTCTTCCATTGAACATCAGGTACATGGACATAGGCAATGCAACTAAACACTCTAAATAAGTGAACTGATAGTTTGCTTCATGGGTGAGATCCCTCACAATAAAAGTAGGGCTTCTCTTTAACACATAAACGGACCATTTAACTGCTTCAAGCCCGAAACTCTTGGGATATTCTTCTCAGTCAGCATACATCTCACCATTTTCATCACAATCTTATTCTTTCTTTTAGAATCACCATTTTGTTCCAAAGTATAGGCAGTGATCAATTGCCTTTTAATGCCACTAATGTTACAAAACTCATCAAAAGCATTAGAGGTGTATTCTCCACCTCTATCTATTCTTAAGCACGAGATTGACAGTCAGACTCCTTTTCAACAAGAACTTTGAATTCTTTGAAAACTTCAAATGCATAGACTTATCACTTAGAAAATAGACCCAAGGTTTTCTAATAAAATCATCAATGAAGGTTATGAAGTACCTTCTTTTTCCATTTTATGTAGGGTTCATTCGACCACAGATGTCAGAGTGGATCAACTTACGTTTCTTCATGGCCCTCCAAGAACCATCTTAGGAATGGTATCACGATGTTGTTTGCCTACCAAGAAAATTATGCATTGCTATGCTGGTTCTTGGAAACTTGGTAAACCATTGACCATGCCTCTTTGATATAGGATGTTTAACCCCTGAAAACTAATATGTCCATACCTGCAGTGTCGTAGCTGTGAGGTCTTTTCTTTTGTGATTTTCAAACATTGTTGAAGGATGACAGGTGCAAAGATTACAAACATCCTATTTGTGAGGGGCCATGCAAAGAATACATATATATCCGAAAATTGTTTTATGTATCGAAGAAACAGTTTGTTGGTGCATTGGTTATCGCTTATTTTTTGCTAACAAAATAAAATTAAATTATGGTCCACGCAGTGCGGGTAAATAATAATTAATTAATTTTATAAGTTTTATAAATATAGTTATTTTAAAATAATATTTTATTGATTTGTAATAATTGAATATTATTAGAAAAATTAAAATGAGGGAAAATCATATTTATCACAATCATATTATTTAATTTTTAAAATATTTTATAAAATTCGTATGATAACTTATTATATAGTATGATTGTTTGACTCATTGTACTTTGATTGTCAATTTATGTTTCAACATATACTAATACTTGTATTTATTTAATGAAATAAAATATAAAATACAAATCCAAAAATAAAATGTAAAAATTTTAAAATATGATTTATTATTTAATATTTTTTATTTTAAGAAAATGTTAATGTTAAATTATATTGTAGCGTATTGTAAATTTATTTGTTTTATTAGTATGATGTTTTAATTGCAAGCATGAAAAGTTGTTGTAAAAA
>JBBPBS010000276.1:16935921-16962245 GCA_037974835.1 Cicer judaicum
ATTTAATTGAAAAATGTTTAGTGTTAACATATTTTTTCATATCATATATAGTAAAAAATTTGTGTATTTTAATAATTAGAAGTAACTTAACTTTTTATATATTCGTATTTTATGATTATTTTTAATAAATTTGTGTATTTTCAATCAAATAGAATATATTTTTTTTAAAAATAAATTTGTGTATTTTAAATAAATTAGTGAGTAATTGAATTTTTAACGTATTACTCATTATAAGTGGAATAATATAATTGTTCATGAAAAGATAAAAGAGGATTAGATAAAGAACATTTATGAACATAATATAATTTATTCATTTTGTTTGTAGAGTATTTTTTCAGGTGAGTTTATTTGAGTAATTATTATATATGAGTTGACAAACACACATTTGAGAAATGTAAAATATTTTGTAGAACGTAATTGCTACTAATTCATATATTTAGTATTAAAAATCTACAGTGAATATCATTCTACAAACAAAATTCATAAATTATATTTAGTGTTAAAATATTAAAAATATTTTAATAAATTTTAATATATATAATTATCTACCGCAAAATCAAATTAGGCATGCTCTGTTTTTTTGTCAAATCTAAATTTATTTTCAAAATATTTTTAGAAAAATATAGAAATGATTTTGTCATTTGGTATTTATTTCATTCTAATCATGTCAACTAAATGACAAATCTAAATTTCAATATTTTAAGTATGAAACTTCTATATAATATGACTTGAGAATTTTCACAAATAACTCGTATGTAGGTTGAGTAGAAATAAAACAGATGTAAAAACTTCAAATTGGTAGTATTTTAAAAAAAAAACTAACATAAAACATCTCTTAAAAAAATAATAAATAATTTTTTAATTTAAATATTAAACATTAATCCTTTATCTATAAATGGTAAATAGTTTTCTCCCGAAAACACAATAATAACACTCATATAAAGTTAAATATATATTATTGTTGAGTACTTCTCTTTTATAGGTTAGATCGATAAAATTGAATATATATTATTGATATAAAATTAAATATATATTATTGTTGAGTACTTCTCTTCTATAAGTTAGATTGATAAAATTAAATATATATTGTCGATATAAAGTTAAATATATATTATTGTTGGGTACTTCTCTTTTATAAATTAGATCGATAAAATTGAATATATATTATGTATATAACTACTACAATGTAGAATTAATGTGAAAAATAATGGACAAAATGTAGAATTAATGTGAAATATGATGGACAAATGTTATCAAATAATAATGTGACATTATAAAATAATAATGTGATATTATAAAATAATAATGTGAAATTAATTTAAAAATTTTATTAAATGTTGTGAAATAATATTTAATTAAGCTAGAAACTAAATAGAAAAACTTTCTACGAAAATGTACGCGTTTATTTGTTTGATGTATTGAGTATTTGCTTTATTCAGACATAACACTTTAAAATGAATTATGTTATTTAATAGTTCATTATATACAATAAATTTCACTAATTCTGTCATTGATTATATGCATAAGTTATTAATGATTAATCATTGCTTTATATAAATCTTAAATTTGCAGCTATATAATCTAATTTTAAATCTGAAATTGTAGCTATATAATCTAATTTGACAGTTGATTTAATAAAATTCATTATTTATAAGTGAGTTTTAATCAAAATATCTTCTCTCATCGTCTTCCGTCAACTGTATGCATGAACTCCAACAAATGTCTCCAATGTTAAAACAATATACAACAATATAGCCTTACTACTTTGCCGCATTTGTTTTTAGGTAATAATTACATCTAAGAATCTGAGCTATTTATAGTGTCTACAACTTTGTTTTTCTTTTTATAACTTTTTCCTATCTACTTCAGAAAAGAACCAACTAAAAACAATGACAAAATGTCATAAGTAGTACCATCCGCAATGAGGACTATATCCCATTCAGACCAGTAGCAAAATCATTTCTCATAAACTTGGTTTCACAACTCCATGTTGCTTAGAAAAGAGGTTTATCAAATTGAATAATCAATATGAATATAATATACAACCACCAGTAGAAACTTAATAAAAAATGTTCCTACAAAAAATAAAATTAAACCAAAGTTAATTTGCATCTTCCTCAGTCACTATCTTATCACTGTCACTCCTATTAGCTGCTGCATCAATCCGTCCATCCTCCGTTAGGTTTTTTTGTTGGAGCTCATTTTTCAGTCTTTGGATCTCCTGATCTTTCTCTTCTAACTTATCTTGCAACATAAGAACCTGCAGGTAAAATCCATAAGTAGGGTTCTCACAGTATTGTTGGTTAGTTATTGTAATTTCAAAAGTGTTTAGTATGTCAGATTTTTATTACACATTCATTCATGGTAAACCGATGCAACAAATCACACACTCTCCAAGCAAACCTTTAGGATTTGTGTTTCAGTATTGAGATGTTACATTTTCTCACTCCGTCCTAGACATGGCAACGGAGCGGGGCAGGATTTGCCTCCCCCACTCTTGCCCCCAACTAGTTGCGGAAAATTGATTTCTTATCAGGTGCGAAATTTAAGTTTCCATCCCCATCCGTGACAGGATTTGGGTTTCTCTACCTACACCCATTCATATATCTCAAGAATTAGAGTAAAAATATATTTATTGAATTGAATTATGTTGGCAATACATCAGATATATATATATATATATATATATATATATATATATATATATATATATATATATATATATATATATATATATAACTAGTACTCCTATTCAACTGAATCTCTATACTTGAGGGATATTAACTAGGTGTTCTCCATTCCAAGCTTGAATACAATTCTTTCAAAGTGGCTACTGTTTAGCCCTTTAGTTAGAAGATCTGCAAGGTTGTCATGGGAGGAGTTATATGACCAAAAAGAAATCTCGAGTAGCTGCAATGAAGGCAGCAAAAAGGGCCAAAATGAAGTTGGCTATAGTTTTAGGAAAATAGAAACCGCACTGAAGGCGGCAAAAAGGGCCACAATGAAGGTGGCCAAGGTTTTAGGAAAAAAGAAGACGCAATGAAGGCGGCAAAAACGGCCACAATGAAGGTAGCTAAGATTTCAGAAAAAATAAAAACGGCAATGAAAGCAGTAGATTTATGCGGAAGTAATGGCCACAATGAAGGTGGCTAAGTTTACCGCCATATAGGCGGCTAGGGTTTATGCAGAAGCAAGGCTCTCAAAGATCGAGAGCTCTGATACCATCTCAAGAATTAGAGTAAAATCATATTTATTGAATTGAATTATGTTGGCAACACATCAGATATATATATATATATATATACTAGATTACTAAACAACCAAGTCCTATTAGTACTCATATATAACTAAATCCCTACTAGTACTCCTATTCAACTGAATCCTTATACTTAAAATGATATATTTAAAAGTCATATTTATCATAATTAATTTTGGAGAAAACCAGCACCAACACCCAATTAAAGCGGATTTTTCCCACCCAAATCAAAATCGGAAGGGTATCCACGGGTGCTGACTGTGTTGTCATCCCTGCTCCGTCCCACCTTTAATCAAAATCATAATAATTTTGATGATCTAAGATAGTATAAGTAAATCTTAACTAATTTATCATACTTACTGATAGCATTCCTCAAATACACTTCAATTAATTTAGAATTTTAAGATTTCAATCACCTTGTGTTCATATAAGACAAATTCTAATGAATGGTAGTTTAGAGAATACAATTATTTTTATTACATTACATTACAAAATTAAATAATACTAATTTTCTTTTAATTTTTGAAGGTGGTTTTTAATGACTGGAGTCTGGAGGGAGTACTCAATATTTGATGTGTGTGTGTGTGGGGTATTCTACTATTTTAGATACATTACAATTCTGGTACATTTTGCACAGACCTAAGATACCATTTCCTGGGTTATATAGAAAGTTTAAACAAAGATTAAAATTACAGTTTCCATTCAAAAACTGCAACTCTTTTTACCCTTAAATTCTACGATCCTATTGAAAATTAAAAAGAATACAATGATATAAAAAATAAGACATAAGATATCGTCCTCTTAAATCTTTTAGATTAAAAAATATAAGAGGAAATTATATTACTAGTTTTGTAAAACTTATTACACATATAATTAAGCATTTATTTAATTTAATTCAAATCAACATTCATTCATGCAATGTAATCCTTTTTCCAAAGGCAACAGTTAAGTTCCGTGCATGTTATGTCGATGTTAAATTCCTAGTTAAAACAAAACATGCATCGCAACTTCTATATATAATATAAAAATAGGAAAGAGGGAGAAGGGAATACCGTTTCATTTGATCTCTCCACATCATTTGTCAGTCCTTCCATATGCTTCTGCAATCCTGCAGTAAGTGTTAAGGATAAATGTTTACATAAACTGCATGTGTGGCTAGCTATATAAATATAGATATCAGATAGATCAACATATAGACAAAAACATATAAACAACTTTCATGTCTCTTGGCAAAAAATAATAATAATCATTTTCAGCCCCAATAGTCTCCAGCTTTATAAACAAGAGAACACAGGACAACAACTTCTTCCACCCTACTCCTAACAAACATTTAACATGTTAAGAACATCCTGAGATAAGCAAATTTATAACAGTATTTCTAGCATATTTTTATGATTCAAATGAATAGTTTTATTAGTCGGACACACAATAACATTATTATTCTACAATATTTATTATGAAAGTTAACATGACTACAAATGCACTTGTCAATCTTATATGAAAGGTAGCAGTTACTGTGTTGTTGGTGCAAGAGTAAAAGGGTTGAAAAGCCAGAACATAATGAAAATAATTTCATTCAGAAAAAAACCTTCAAATTGACTTCTGAGTTGTGCATTCTGGGACTTCTGTAATGCAAGTTTCATTGTTAATTCATGTATCTGCACCAAAAGAAATGATAAAAGACAATATAACCATCAATTTTGCAACAATTAATACCAAAAAATACATCGGGCACATTATTAAGCTTCTAATTCCATTGGTGTGAAAATGCATGCAAGTGTAACATTTCATCCTGTTACTATAATAACACATGAAAGGCAAAGGAAAACATGACAATCAAAGGCATAAAGCAAATAACATGACAGCACCTTTCCTTCAGAAGCTTGATTTCCAATCTCCTCATTTTCTTCCTGCAGGGTTCTACATTTAGCCATCAGCATCTTCCCCATCTTGCTTTGCGAAGTAAAAGTTACAGCAGAAATGTTATCTTGCAACTCCTTTACTTTTTTGTCCTTTTCCTCCACTAAATTCTAAAAAGATGAGAACTCTTGTAAGAACTACTAAAAGGGAGTGTGAATGTGTGTTTGTGTGTGTATATATAGGAAATGTTGAAATGAGGACTGAGATGTATAAATGAAACTAAGGAAACATTAAATCAACTATCTTGAGGCACAAGAAAAAATCAAGACAATACACATAAGATATGCGCAATACAGCATCAGAAACTGTGTGGTTCTGACTCTGGATTCATTTCTACAATTTAAAGGCATTTGCCTATTCTAATATGCCATCTAAAAATCCTAATTACACATTCAAATTAACCCTCCATCGTAAAATTTATCCACTTTGCCTCACTTTCAATAACTGACTACATCACATAATCAAAGTAAAGAGCTTGGCTATGCCCTTTTCCTAGTGCAACATGAGTTATGACATCCATTTTTTAACACCTCCCTATGTATGTCCATGACAATACACATAAGATATGCGCAATACAGCGTCAGAAACTGTGTGGTTCTGACTCTGGAGTCATTTCTACAATTTAAAGGCATTTGCCTATTCTAATATGCCATCTAAAAAACCTAATTACACATTCAAATTAACCCTCCATCGTAAAATTTATCCACTTTGCCTCACTTTCAATAACTGACTACATCACATAATCAAAGTAAAGAGCTTGGCTATGCCCTTCTCCTAGTGCAACATGAGTTATGACATCCATTTTTTAACACCTCCCTATGTATGTCCATGACAAGGACAGAGATACACCAAACCTGATTCAACAAAAGAGAGCATCAAGCTATAAATTGCACACCTTCAAACGTGTGAACTCTTCATGAACAGCCGGATCCAGTAACAGCCTCCTTGCCTGAAAAATGCACACCCCAAACAACATCAAAACATTTCCGCTCTAAAGAGAATTATTGAAATAAAATAAAAACAAAACACAAAATGGAATGCAAGATACAGCCAACTTGATGATACAGTCTGTCAGCCAACAAAGATGCCACAGTTGAATAGTAAAACAGACAACCATAGTGTAAGGGCAGCAGAACCACTTCAACAACAAATTCAATGCCATTCCTCCTTTGGCCATAACTATCAAATTTCTGTAAGTTTAGCGAAAAATTACAAACTAAGCCCTTTGCCACTATGTGGAGTCGGCTACATGGATCAGAAATTCCTAAGTAAACCATAAACTTCAAATCTATCTCAATGGTCTGGCTTATAGTTTTCAATCTCCCTTTGCCTCTTAACATTTGTACTATCATCTATTGGGTCAATTCTCCTTGTTGATGCTTCTACAAGTCATCTCCACACATGTACAAACCACCTAGTTTAGTGAAAACTTACAACAACTAAGCCCTTACACTATGTGGGGTCGGCTACATGGATCAGAAATTCTCCTTGTTGATGCTTCTACGAGTCATCTCCACACATGTACAAACCACCTAGTTTAGCGAAAAATTACAACAACTAAGCCCTTTCCCACTATGTGGAGTCGGCTACATGGATGGGAAATTCCTAAGTAGACCATAAACTTTAAATCTCTCTCAATGGTCTGGCAGTCATCTCCACACATGTACAAACCACTTAAAACAATACTCTACCAACATTCTTTCTAAAAATTGTATTCTCAGTATAATGTTGTCTGTGTAAACCGTTCATCAATTCTCAACATAAATGTTTACCCGAATTGGTTGTGCAATGCATGCATTTTAGCTTAGGATATTACATTGCTAAAAAGAAACAGTAAAATCAACTGGGTTCAAGAGTAAATGCATAAAGAAAAATCATTACTGAGCAAATTTAAGTCTACTTCTATAGTACACTAAACATGTTATAAGCATACCTGCATTGATGGAGGCTTAAGTTGTACTTTCAGGTCCCGCACAGCAGACTGAAAATTTCAGACAGACATGACCAAATGAAAAAATAATAAGAACAACAGTAATAGTAGATAAAAAAGTATATCAAATCTGGAGCTTTGGCGGCCAACACCATTTTGAAAGGATTAGGGTTTTAGAAGCATTCTGATATCTTCGTATCATTATAATCCAACCATCAATTAAGTAAAGGACACGTTGAGAATTATTAAACACTATCGTAAAACCTCAAAACTAAATAACTTGGTGTTCTTTGTTGTCAGATGTAAATGAGCGAGTGAGAGACCAAGAAAGTTTCACTTCACTTTAATTCTTACTTCGTTCATACTATACTTTTTGAAGGGAAACAAAGGTAACATATTCAAGTGGTTCAGCTGGATGCCAAAAAGAAAAACATACACACAATCAAGCTAATTGCTAAAACAAACATGAATCTTGTGTTAAGAATATTACTTTCAACTCTGCTATCTCTTGTTCCCGTTTTGCAAATGTTACAATGAAGGCAGCTTCTTTTTTCTTTGCTTTTTCAAGCTGAAAACCAATGGAAAAATTATAGAGTCAATAAAACTGTCCATGGATGATGAAATATTTTGATGAAAAAAGGATTTAGAAACAAAACCTGATCTCTCAAAGACTCTTCAGATGATTTCAGGGCCTGAAGATAAATAATCAACATTTTTGGCTCTAGAAAGAGGAAAGATTAAATAACAGTTCAGGTGTACATTTAAAATACAGAAAGTTATTGTAAAAAGAGAGAAATCTTGAACAATTAAAACAGGTATGCAGTATATCCTGCTTGCAAAAGACACTGTACAAACAAACCTGGAGTAGCCCCAGTACGTACAACAGGCTCATTTTGAAGTGAAGAATGCCAACTCTGAATCTCAGACTTTGCAGCCTCAAGCTCATTCTGGAAATGCAGTTATCTGATCAGATCTTCTAAGAAAGGAAAAAACATGAAACAAAACTATATATATGACGACAATCGACTGCAACAAAACAACCCTTAGTTCTAACTGATTAGGGTCGGCAGTAGGAATGAGGGAAGGATGCAAGACAGCTCTGCCGAAAATCATTACAAACCAAAAATTATACATGAAAATTGAAGCCTTTTCAGCATGAACCCACTCATGAGAGTCCAAGAATTAAATCATATTGCATTGTTTATAACTTAAAAACACTTCCTTCAGTAACAAAAGTTCAAATTCTTTCACATAAATAAGATTATAAAACTGGAAAATAAAAATGAAAAGGAGACAGGCAGACCAACATAAAGAGAAAACAATATGAATTCTCACGAGGAAAACGTACTTGGCATGTTGCAAGCTGATCCTTACATTCCTGAAGGCTGCAAAAAATATGGTTACAAAGTAAAATTAGGCCCAAATATTGTACTCCAATCTAGACACAGACAGTACAATATGGTTCACACTAGCTATACTGAGAAATACCTCTGGCGAAGTGACAAGATCATTCCCGTTGTTACACCCGAGGCAGTTTCTTCCACTTTAGATTTAGCCTGCATCACAAATAATCGTAAGGAACGTAAGAGAAACTGAAACTTAATTTGTTTATTGAGCTGAATTACGAATTGCTAAACTGACAGTTTAGTTACAAGGGAAGTTCAGTTAGTTAAAGGGAAATATAACCGACAATATGACCTATGTGAGCTCTCACGAGCTCAAGTAGATGTACTCCCTAGATAAATTCCTATTTCAATGTTTTGACTATGCTAAGAATGTGATTACTAATCAACAGAGCAATCCATCCACTCATGCCAACTTCCATGGCTCAATAAATCAACAAATAAACATCCCTAAACAAACAGGCATAACTAATCATTAATATACTTGAATTTTATGCACAACAAATATAAAGCATGTAAGACTCCAAAGCTCAACCATCATCGTAGTCACACAAAAAAGGTTCAAGTTGAAGTTGAATTACTGCAAGAACACATTAACATCTTCCAAGTTGCTTCATTAACCTTAATTCAAACACTTCACCCAGAGCTACTGATCCAACACAGTCAAGGAAAGAGGGAATATCATAAGTTAAAATGCAAGCATCGCATAAGAAATTCAAGTAAGCATTTACCTTCTTCGGTGCAAAAGGATCGTTATCATAATCTTCATCGTCATAATCCAGAGATGGTCTCTTATTACCTGTGTTTCCGAACAAAAAATGAATCAAACACAACTAACAAATAAACCAACAAATTTGAAGAAAAAAACACCGTTCAGTAACAAAATAAAAAACCTGAACGCCTTCCGCCAAATTCGCCTCCGAAATCAAAATCCTACATTCAGCAAGTCAAAATTAAGGTCAAAGAGAATCGTAGAAGGAAGTGGCGAGAGATGTTAACAATACTTACATCGTCAAAACGAGCAGGGGAAGCCATGAAGTTCAAGAAACCCTAGATGTGAAAAAAGCGCAGAGTTGCAATACGATTAGGTTATCCGCGAAGGAGGGAAAATTGGAAGTAGTAGTAAATAGTAGTTCAAAACCAAGCAAGCACGTGAACGTTAACCCTTGCTCGCTCAAAACTCGTTAGTAATTGGTGCCGCATATGCCATTTCTGATTCGAAATTATTCTTGTGGGCTCTGATTCTCCTTAGACTATTATTAATAAGATGAGGTTAATTATTAATTATTCGGTATAAGGATGAAGAAGACTGCCTTAGCTTTTCGCAACAAAAACTTGTCAAGTGAAGTGACACTCAAAAAAGTTCTTCAATATAAAAATTCGGATGTTTCTAAATTTTGGTAACAAATCTTTTTAAAAATACAATTTCATATATTATCTTAACAACTTTATCTTATTTTTATAGATAAATTTAAAATCTTTTCACAACATTCTCTTATTTTATGGATAAGTTAATAATATAATTATATTTTATTTATAATTTTCTCTGAATTTAATAAATAAAAATAATTATAATTAAAAAATATTAAAATATATAAATAATAACACAAAACATGTTAATTTGAAGAAAATAAATAAAATGCTGACTCAATATATCAACCATCTACAAATCACTTTTTTTACGACTAAATCAATTTGTAAATTAATTAATTTACTAAATTACATTTAATGAGAAAAATATTTTTAATAATATGTAATTAATTAATTTGCTACTCGTTTACCAAATTATAAACAACGGTGATTAATCCATTTGCACTACCTTATTTGTTTTGACACATTTATTCAACCGCATGAATTCTTTTTTTTACCAAATTAAATCCGATGAGAAAATAATTTTTTTATTATTATTAATTTTTATTTATTATATCCGGAGAAAAAAGTAAGATAAAAGTTGTGAATAAAATATAACTAAATTGTTAATTTATCTTCTAAAACAGGATAGAGTTGCTAAATAATTTAAATTTATCTACAAAATAGAAAGGAGTTGTTAAAATAATTTAAATTTATATACAAAATAGAATAGAGTTGTTAAAATAATATAACACGTTGTTTGTTTAGACACATCTACTCAATTGTATTTTTATTTCTTCAATTTAATGTATTTTATTAATAGTATTTTATTTTTTAAAATATTATAATAATTTTTAATTTATTAAATTAACAAATATAGGAAGAAAAAAAAATCAAGCCACCGCTGCTTCCTCCAAATGCAGGTCCATCATGGGATTACGAGTTCATGTGTAAAAAACATTAAATCAAAATTTTTTTTTAGAGTGGGTTATTTTGATTACTTTTCAAATAAAAATAATATCTTAATAAAAAATCAAATTTTGCTGATGAAATTTTGATAGTTTTGAGATAAATTTGTAAGTAAATATAGTTATATATTGACTAATTATAGATAAATTAAAAGAGGATAAATATTCAATTCACATATAACATTAAATCTCTAAAGGTAAAATGTTTAAAAACATATTATTTTGATTTGTATATTACAATTTCAAGAGATATATAATTTAAATTATCAATTTGTCAATTCATCAAAATACTAAAAATAAAAACACTAAAATGTGTTTTTAGACTATATATATATATATATATATGTAAAATAAATTTATTTTAGTTCAAACATCTTAAAGATAAAGTATTTTATTTTAGTAAGAATTAAAGTATTGGTTATTACTGTCAAGAAAAAAAAATTACTAAATAATTTTATATAAATTAAAAATTATATTTTTAACACCCCGATTTTTTAAGCGAGGGTGTATTTTTTTTTTCAAAACAAAATCATTTAACGAAGAAAATACGTAAGGAAATACCTTTGGATAAATACTTAAATCAATATAATTTACAAGCAGCAGAAATTTTTTTAAAATATGAGTCCAAAGTATTTACACAACAGCCAGTGATACATGGAATCCATTAACATAAGATGTCACGCTGACAATATTAGTAAAGATACAATCTTCCAAAATAAACGCAATTCAAAATAAAGACATATGTTCCCTCTATGTCAACCTAATCTGATCATTCTACCTAAAACTATACACCATGAGTGATCTCAACGCGCCCCGTAAGATCCTCCTAACATAGCTCCAGTCAAGCATTCCCATCTACATTCTCAATCGTAGGGTACGAACCGGTAGGATTGTCCTGGCTCTCATCGGAGGGCAAAGCCCAGATTTCCACAATAGTTGTAAAGGGTCGCCAACCGAAATTAACAGTTAACATATAACATTTAAATTTTTAAATGCACAAATAACCTTTCCACTTAGCATGCACCTTAAAAGGGTTTTTCATATGCTAAAAATTCATATAATACTTGCCAAATAAAAATGAAATCAAAATAGAGTTCTCAATCCATCAAGTAATAAATAACTGGCCAAAACATTGATAAATCAATTGAGCAATCGATTATCTAACTCAAAATAAGAATTTCTACTAAGCCAATCGATTGGGAAATTGATTTCCTGAAAGTTTTTTGTGAAAACTGAACTCTGGACTTAAATCAATCGATTGGGAAATCGATTGAATGAAAAACTGAACCCCTGTATTGAAGCCAATCGATTTCCAAATCAATTTTGCTTAGCTCCTATAATGGCTAAATCGATTTCCAAATCGATTTCTAAAATGGTTTTGAAAAACATATTATAAAATCGATTGGAAAATCGATTTTGTCAAATAAGCGAAGTCCCTGTAACTCATCAAATCGATTGGGAAATCGATTTCCCTGCCTATTCTTCCAAAAATACATAAACTAATTCAATCACATTCATACACAACTCCAAATCTTAACACTTAGCAATTCCCACACACTCACCACGACAAATTGGGTTTCGAAATAGTTTTACAATCCATCGCACTTACACACAATAATCAATACATAACACTAAGCAATTCCAACACAATTACCACGACAACTTGAGTTTCGAAATAGTTTTACAATCAGTCACACTTACACACAATATCAATACATAACACTTAATCATAACTTGATTCAAACACGACTCGTGTGCCAAGCACCTTAATGCAATGCGTATATGCCAAAATGCATGGACTCAGAATTCCAAACCAAAACCCTCATCGAAGGGCCGTAAATCATAATTGTACCGCCTTTTGTAGGCCAAAGTACCAATTACCGAGGTGCCACATATCACGGGTCTGCACGATTTACTAAAAAGCGTAAACCATAAACGTACTGCCTATCACGGACCCGTACTGTTTACCAAGGTGCCACCTATCACAGGTCTGCACGGTTTACTAAAATGAACGTAAATTGTAAATGTACCACCTATCACAAGTCAAAGTACTATTTACCAAGGTGCCACCTATCACGAGTCTGCACAATTTACAAAAAACCGTAAATCGTAAATGTACCGCCTATCACGGGCCAAAGTACTATTTACCAAGGTGCCACCTATCACGGGTCTGCATAATTTACAAAAACGTAAATCATAAATGTACCGCCTATCATAGGCCAAAGTACTATTTATCAAGGTGCCACCTATCACGGGTCTGCACGATTTATAAAAAGAATGAAAATGCATGAACATACACTGACTCCATCCACGACAATCGTTAAGCAAATGCAGATATCAAAAGATTCCCCATTTTTAATACTCATTTAACTTAAACGAATTCCACAACAAACATTAAGTAAACACAAATATTAATAGATTCCTCATTCTTAATAATCTTTTAACTTAAACAATTTCCACAACAAACATTAAGTAAACAGAAATATTAAGAGATTCCACATTCTTAATACTCTTTTAACTTAAACGATTTTCACAAACACACATTAAGTAAACAAGACATTAAGAGATTCCCCATTCTTAATAATCGTTTAACTCTATGGTTTTCAAATTCCACACAAAACAAACTCAACCATATTATCAAATCCAATCCACGATTCACACCAAAACACATCAATTCATTTCTCCATAAAATCCAACAATAAACATATCAAATTTCATAAGCATTAATTATGACCACGTCAAACTTCATTTACTCAAATTCATACACGAATGGTTAAATTCATTTTCCACAAAACATTCATCAATATCACCAAAACCTAACTCTAAGATTTTACCCATAAAGCCTTAAATTCATTTTTCCCAAATCAATACTCCAACCCTAAAAGTTTGGAAGGAGCCCTTACCTTCACGTTAGCTTTAACGTGCGATTACGGTGCCGCGGGTAAATCTGGTAAAATTTTTGCTCGCAACGTCGCTTCCAAAGTTGGTTCCCTAGCACCGTAGCGTGGTAGTGAGCAACTTTCCCTTCTATCGCTTCGCGAAACGAAGCTTAGATCTAGATGAAACGGGAAGGTTTGTGTTTGACAGTTTTGAAATTCCTAACACCGTTTTTCTTCGTTTTTGAATCAAAGAGGAAGAGTGAAGTTGAGAAATCCTTGTCCTATCACCCATCCAGGCTTGGGTTTCTATTTTTGAACAAAAGGAAACAAAGAAAACGAAAATGGAAGAAGGATGAAAATGGGGGTTTTCACGCGAGCGCATGGAGGGAGAGGATGAAGTTTCTTGTCTTCTTTCCTTTCTATTTCTTTCCTTTGTTTTCCTTTTCTTTCTTTTTCCTTCTTTCCTTTTTATATCATTTTCTTTTCTCCCAAAACAAATATATACATATAGATATTTATATATAATTTAATTACTTTTAACAAATATCTCAAAATATCTAAATATTTGTTAAATTACCATTTCACCTATAATGCATTAAATTCTTCATAAAAGATTCACCACAGTTAATTTAATTTATTCATCGACGAGTAATTTTAATCGGGGTATCAAAATATATTTTTGGGCAACTAAGCTCACAAAATATTAATAACTTGGCTAAAAAGCCTCCGAGTTCAATACCCAAAATACACTAAAATACATAAAGTGTAATTTAAAATTATGGGTCTTACATTACTACCCCCCTAAAATTAGTTTCGCCCTCGAAACTATGCGTCAATAAATAACTCTGGGTGTTGTTCTCTCATCTTGCTCTCAAGTTCCCAAGTCGCATCTCCAGTAATTGGGTTCCAAATCACCTTGACCAACGAAACATCCTTGGTCCTCAATCGCTTAATCTTCTTGTCGTCAATTCGCACAGTTGGTACTTCGAATGACAAGTTATCCTTCAGTTGAATCGTGTCTGGTTCGATTACATGAGATGGATCTGCAAGATATTTCCTCAACTGTGACACATGAAACACGTCATGAATATTGGACTGTATCGGAGGTAATGCAATCCGATAAGCAACCGGCCCAATTCGTGCAGAAATTTGATACGGTCCAATGAATTTCGAAGTCAACTTCTTCGATTTCAATGCTCTACCAACTCCAGTAGTAGGTGTGACCCTCAGAAATACATGGTCACCATGTTCGAATTCTAAAAGTCTGCGACGCTGGTCCGCGTAACTTTTCTAACGATCTTGTGAAGTTTTCATTTTCTCCTTGATCTTCCTTACCTTAGCGGTAGTCTGTTGCACCATCTCTAGTCCGACAATCATATTTTCACCGTCGTTATACCAACACAAGGGCGTTTGACACTTGTTCCCATATAAAGCCTCATATGGTGTCATTCCAATACTTGCGTGGAAACTATTGTTGTAGGTGAACTCAATCAACGGAAGTACATCATCCCAACTTCCTCTATCATCTAACTCTCAACAGATCTTCAAGGGACTGATTCATCCTTTCAGTCTGTCCATCCGTTTGTGGATGGTAAGCTGAACTCAATCGTAGTTTCGTTCCCAACGCTTCGTGCAATGCTCCTAAAAAATGTGAGGTGAACTTCGGATCACGGTCTGATACAATACTCGATAGTACTCCGTGTAACCTCACAACTTCAGCAATGTACATCTCTGTTAGCTGATCTACCTTATAGGTGGTCTTTACTGGCAAAAAGTGTGCGGATTTAGTCAGTCGATCCACTATCACCCATATAGAATCATTCTTTCTCCTTGTTTTAGGCAATCAAGTTATAAAATCCATGGAAATGTTGTCCCACTTCCATTCAGGTATATCTAAAGGTGGCAACATCCCAGCAGGTCGTTGATGTTCCACCTTTGCTTTCTGAAAAGTTAGACAAGTTGATACATACTCCGCTACATGTTTCTTCATTCCTGGCCACCAATAATTCTGTCTCAAATCCTGATACATCTTTGTTGCTCAAGGATGAATACTCAACTTACTCTTACGAGCCTCTTCTAAAATTGTTTTCCTCATATCGGTAATTTTCGGTACACAAATCCTACCATTACATCGCAAAATATTATCTGATTCAATCTTAAACTCAGTTGTCTTCCCTTGCACTATTAGGTTCCTCTTCTCTTGAATTAAGACGTCATCTTGAGAATTTGCAATGTCTTCAAGTAGTTCACTCGAAATCTTAATCATTCTGAATTTCAAAATTCCCGGCGCAAACTCTACATTCAAGTGTAGGTCTCTAAAAGCTTTCCACAACTCTTGTTGTCTAGCCATAATTGTTGAAGAGTCCGATACACTTCTTCTACTCAACGCATCAGCCACTACATTGGCCTTCCCAGGGTGGTACTGTAGTGTGAAATCAAAATCCTTGAGTCTTTATCCATCGTCTCTGGCGCATGTTGAATTTCTTCTGATCAAATAAATATTTCAAACTTTTATGGTCACTGAACACTGTGAACGTGTACCCATATAAATAGTGCCTCCAGATCTTCAATGCAAAAACAACAGCAGCAAGCTCCAAATCATGAGTATGATAGTTTCTCTCATGGATCTTCAATTGCCTTGAGGCATAAGCTACAGTTTTCTTGTGTTGCATCATAACACATCCCAACCCTTGGTGAGATGCATCACAACAAACTTCATAGGGTTCATTTGATTGTGGTAGCACAAATACTGGTGAGGTCGTCAATTTTCTCTTTAGTAACTGAAAATTTTCCTCACACTTTTCCGTCCATGCGAACGGTTGATCTTTTCTGGTAAGTTATGTCAATGGAGTCACAATCCTAGCAAAACCTTCAATAAACCTCTTGTAGTACACTGTCAGTCCTACAAAACTTCGCATGTCAGTGACAGTCTGAGGCTGTTTCCAAGCAAGAACCGCCTCAGTCTTAGTCGGATCTACAGCGATTCCTTCCTTGGTTATCACATGTCCTAAGAAATTCACTTTCTCTAGCCAAAATTCACACTTTGACAAATTGGCATACAATTGCTTCTCGCGCAAAATCTCAAGAACTTGACGTAAGTGTTCCCCATGCTCTTCTTCAGTTCTTGAATAAATCAATATATGATCAATAAACACCACAACAAATTTATCAAGGAATGAATTAAAGATTCTGTTCATGTAGTCCATGAAAATTGCTGGTGCATTGGTAACTCCAAACGGCATAACAAAATATTCATAATGTCCATAACGGGTTCTGAAAGCAGTTTTCTGAATATCTCATTCCCTTACTCGAATCTGATGGTAACCTGACTTCATGTCAATCTTCGAAAATATCGCGGCCCATCTCAATTGATCATCAAATCATCGATGCGTGACAAAGGATAACGATTCTTAATAGTTGCCTTATTAAGCTGTCTATAATCCACACATAAACGTGAGCTTCCGTCCTTCTTCTTAACTAGTAAAACTGGAGCTCCCCATGGCGATACACTGGGTCTAATAAATTTCTTCTCCAACAAGTCTTCAATTTGGCTTTTGAGCTCATTCAATTCCAACGGCGACATTCGATACAGTGCAATTGAAATAGGTCCGATTCCTGGGTGCAAATCAATGAAAAATTCCACTTCTCTTACCGGTGGCAATCCTGGAATTTTCGTTGGAAATACATCCCGGTACTCATTGACAAGCCTCACATCTTCTATGTTCACATTTATCTTTGCCTCCACATTGGACAGAGACAAAAACTCATGAGTTCCTTCTCTTAGCGACACTCGGAGTTTGTGAGCGGCTAAATACTTAACAATTCCAGGTTCGGGGAAAAGAACCAATTTGCAAGCGCAGTCTAAGATCACATAATGGTAAGACATCCAATCATACCGAGAATGACCTCGAGTGATTGTAGAGGTAAACAAATCAAACTAACCAAGAAATCTCTATTCTGAATAGTTATTTGACAATGCAAACATGCAGAATTTACTGTCAAAGTCTTAGCAGGTGTGAAAACAACCAAATCAAAAGGTAAAGCAGACACAGATAACTTCAAACGGTTTACACAATCCATAGCAATGAAGGAATGGGTCGCCCCCGAATCAAAAAGTGCAGTTAGAGTGTTACCTGCAATCTCACAGTCACGTTGAATCAGATTGCGAGATGGATTTCCATCTTCAGCACTCACACAATAAATGCATCCTCTAGCAGTAGGACGAGTAGCCCTAGCTACATTCACAACTGGTCCCACCTTTGGAGCCGTGCAATCCCTTGCCAGGTGCCCTGGCTTTCGACAATTGTAACAGGTGAGAACATTAGAGGTACAAGCACTAGGATAATGTCCCTCTTCTCCACATCGGAAACATTGAAGCACTTGTGGTCGATTAAAAGGTTTAGCAATTTGTTTCCCCTTGTTGTTCTGACAATTCACCCGACTAGGACCTCCTACACTAAAATTCCCTCTTCTCCATAATTTTTTTTTTAAAATAATAATAATCAACTTTCATAGTTTGTATTTGATTATTACAATTTTTATTAAATTTAAAAAATCTAAAAATAATTTAAAAAATATTTCACATGATAAGTTATTTAGTTTCACAAATAAATAATTTTGAATATGACAAACAATCATAAAACAACTTTTTATTTATATAAAAATATCTAAACAATAATTTTTAAATTATAAAATACTAAATCACTTTTTATTTATTATTTATAACAAAAAGACTTTGATTTGTCTTTCCATATTGATTCTCATTATAAGTTAAATTTAGTAGTTATCAAACTGAAATGTGATTTTTCATTAAAATTTATTATTAAATTTATTTTAATATAAATATATTAAAACTTAAAATATTTTACATTCAATTCAGTTTCAATTAATTAATATTACAAAATTAATTCATTCAAAATAAATTTTAATTACGATAGAATCAAATACATAACAAATTAGAACAAATACACGATATTAATCAATCATAATATATTATAACAATCACAAATTACGTATATAGAAATGCTTGTAACGAACTTATGACGCATAATATTCTATAAAAAAATTGACGAGTAAATCTCATTTGTTGATTCCATTTTTAACTATTTCGTGTATTCAATCACATCTCATAAATTGTCATTTTTCTTTACAGGGCATCGTTATTTCATTATTTCTAGAAACGTAATTTATTGCATTTCATGTCGATGAGTTTGGTAATAAACAACGTTGTTATTCATACTTCACTCTATTTAAATATCCTCGCAATTTTATTATCTATTAATTAATTTCAACACCTAATAAAAAAATAAACTCTACACCACATACTACTACATTTATGATGGTTTTAGTTTACATTTTATTTCTTCAAGTTTTTAAAGTCCATTAAAGAATCTCTAAATGTAACCTGAATATAGATTCATTAAGCGGAATTAATTTTTTATTAACTCACATGTTTATTAAATAAAATTCAAAAACATAATACACTTCTAACAAATTTTTTATTTATTATTATTCATAAATTAATATAAAAAAAAGTGATCATAACAGTTCCTTGACATCCTTCCTGTGAACTCATTTTGACTTTGCAGATGCTCAGAGATAATTTTGATTAGAGCGGTTACGATTCCTGTCAATTAATCACGTTGCTAATTGTTGAACTAATAATGGTTAATAGTAGAATCATCTATGGTTTTGATTTTGATTTAGCTCCAGGTGTATCTCTTATTTTTATGGCTAACAGCATGAATCGATTGTTTGTGGTTTATTTAATAATGGTTAACTGAAGAATCATCTTTTTAGAGCTTTAACCCCTCCAATTCACTAACAAAAGTAAACTCCTTTTTCTTATTAGTTTATATATATAACATAAATGAAATATTGAATAATTGTAAATATTTGCAAGATTGAATAATTTACGTTAATAATGAATAATTGTTTGGTTTAATTTACGTTAGTAATAATTTACGTTAATAATTTATTTATGTATTTTCAAATTTGAGGTATTCCTATGAAATTCTTGAATTCCACCATACAGTGAAATATATGTAAGAAAATATACAGTTCTTAATCATTGTTTTCCATCAATAAATCCCTAAGCTATATATTCTTCACGGTTAAAAGATGGTGCTTTGTAAAATTTGCACTATAGACCAACAAAAACAACCAAAAATTTATAACAAAGTGCAAGAATACTACTGAATGAAATTCCAGGAAAAAACGATAAGATAACAATACGCAACAAAATACAATTATCATTTTCCTAAAAACTCACTTCAACAAATACATATGTTACAGATCTTTCAAAAATGTAAATGTTGCAAATGTAAATGTATATGTTACAGAACTTCACCGAACAAACATTTATATTGTTACTATTACATTAATAATAAAATGACTGAATAATAATAACATTTAAAAAGTATGCGAAAAACGTTTATTCGAAGCCTCAGTACCAAAGCCAAGAAATTTACATCAAAGAATATATATTCAGACGGTAATTCCAATCAGTTGTGTCATCATCAGCTTCATCAACACAAAACATAAAGATAAAAAATCATAATGCACATAAATGTAATCACACAAATCGGCACTGCAAAATCATTGTACATTGGATACGCAGATTCCTATCAGGATGTGAAATAAATGACAAAACACTCTTGATTTTGGTCCAATCATAGCATCTTTGGTCAGAGCATATAGCTACCAGAGACGTGGCATCAGACCGAATTAAAAATAAGGATAAATAGGATATGGCATCGGCTGATGTGAGCAGCAATAACAAGCGGGGTTGTAAATGAATGAGGGCTGGAATTTTGGGACGACATTTTTGGCTTCCCAATTATGGGCTAATCCAACTATCTTAGAGTATTTTTTCGTTAAAAGGTCAAAATGTTAGACAAAATGAAAACCAATTGGGAACTGAATTACGCCTATCACCACATTTAATTTTTATGATTGGTTGAATTAAAGACCTGTACATATATCATTAGAAGCTTTGTGCAATGTAAGTGATCATAAAGAGATACCTTACTTTTTGAAGCTATTATCAAAACTAACTTATCATCTGTCAAGCACATCTTAAAGCAATATGATTTGAATCTTTCAAATCAAAATATAAAGATGTTACAAACGGATATATTTCTCTATAGTTTCAGAAACTTTCAATGAGAACATAAAAAGAGAATACATTGACTACTATTTAAAAATAGTTTTTATTAAAAAGTGGGTGGAAAAACAGTAATTTGAAGCCTCAGTACCACAGCCAAGAAATTTACATCAAAGAATATAATTATTCAGACGGTAATTCCAATCAAGTGTGTCATCAACGGCTTCATTAACACCAAATGAAAAAAATGAAATATAACAAACAACTATATGGATATAAATATAATGTAATCGCACAAAACGGCTCTGCAAAATCATAGAATATAGGATCAGCAGATTCCTATCAGAATGCGAAAGAAATTGATATTGGTCCAATCATAGCATCTTCGGTCAGAGCTTGTATTAGCTACCAGAGACGTGGCATCGGACCAAATTAAAAAAAAAAAAACAGGAAATTGATTTGAAGATTTAGAAGAAAAACCCTCAGCGACCCGTTTCAAATCTCACACACAGCTCCACATACAAAGAATGATCTCAACAAATGAGACCATAATTGAAACGGAGCTGCTGTTTAGAGTGTCATACGGCACTTCCTATCTATATTTGGGAGATCCTCCTCACAGGGTTATTTCGCACTTCTTATCGTCAAAGTATGACAAAAATAAAACAATATTGTTCCACAAAAAAACCAAGAATACATCATTGAATAAATTATCGGTGGAATCTATGCATAATTTTGTTAGAGAGAAAAAAAATGTACGCTTTCAGAACAAAAGAGGTTAATGGAAACATGGAAAAACCAATCACATAAACCTCTCTATAGAAGCAGTTAAAAGCACCCAAAAGGTGCTTAAAAACTAGTAATCGATTTGTGCAAAAGATGGCCGTCGTGCCCAAAATGTGAGTCGCATACGGATGGAATTTTGCAACGGTAGAAGAACACAAACAATGATGAATAAAAGATAAAATAAATCAAACACAAAATAGCAGAGGAGAGACATACTCTAATAGATCTAAGTAAAACAAATGCTTTGGGTATACAAAGATGAATAGAAAACGGTGGGTTTTATAGAGAGAGAGAGGTCACAAGTCTTGGTGTAAACTAGGGTTAACAATTCCTGCCGCGGCATCTTGCAACTTTGTAATACTGGGCTAGGGTTACGGGGAACGGGCAGGTCTGTGTCCATTGAGGTTTGTTTCGGGTAACCTTAATTTTAGCTGACCCGAAAAAATAAATATTTCCAAATCGGCTCGGGCGAGATTTTTTTTAAATAAATATCTAAATTTAAATTTTTAATTATATTTCTTCCCTTCTTTATTATAGACTTTAGTTTTTTAAATAAAATTGATAAAATAGAACAAGAGTAAAACAAAAACTCTAATCCCTAAAACTAAACTAAACTAAATCACAAATATCGTAGATTAAAACTAAAAATCATTGCTGCCACGAGTGAGTTGTGATTGAGTAAAGATGGAAAACTTCGAAAAAATATTTATACGCATCGTATTAACTTTTCGTGGGATTATTTTTCCGTGATCAAAATTGTGGGAGGTTAGAGAGTATTTTTTATTTTTTATGTTTACCATTTAATGTTATTTTTTATTATAAATCACATAGGTTCAAATATAAATTTTTATATACTTTTCTTTAATAAAAAAAATTGTTATAATTTACCATATGAGATTAATTATATTAAATATCCGACATGATTCGAATGACATTGTCTCAGGTGAAGAGAACTCATAAAAAATCAAAACAAAATATAATAATGTTAAAGTAAAAGTTTACTAAAAAAAATTTATAATATTATAAGTTTTTTTTTTACAGAGTATTATAAAAAGAAAAAAAATTGTTATAATTTATTATATGAGATGTACCCACATTAAGTAATACACGATTCGGATGAAGGGAATTCATAGAAAATCAAAATAAAAAAAATATAATAAGATTAAATTAACAGTTTATATATGAAAACTCATAATATTAAAAGTTTTTTTTTTTTTACAGAGTATTATAAGGAAAAAACCTAACGGACATGTAACGTCCTATTATTTTGAGACACTAATTAACGAAATTCTAAATATAAAAATATATATATTCATTTTTATTTATTTATGATTATCTTAAATACTCATTTATATGGATGACAATAGATAGAGTTTGGGTAGGGTATTATATTACCCGTATCCACGGTTTAAAAAAATGTTACCGTATTTGTATCCTAAAATAGATTGATAAATAAGTGATATTATTGTCATTAAATTTAAAAACATTTTAAATTCAATCATAAAGTATTATAAACTAAAAATATTTTCTAACTAAAAACATTTTAAATGAACACTCGTTACAATACACATTCTAATATTCATAATAATAATTTATGAAATTGCAAGTCATATGACAATATTATTCGAGATCTGTAAAAACAATTGATAGTAAGTTGCAAGTATAATTATAAAGTCACGATTAATAAAATATAATTTTTAGTTATAAAGTCACAATTATTTACATATTCATCGTAATCAAATTATTAAAAAGTTTGCAAACATTTATCTTTCAATAATAAATATTTTTTATTCTAATGATATTAATATACGTCAAAACATAAAAGAAAACAATTAATTACACTAAATACTAATATAATAAATAAACATATAATATATTTATATAAGTGCGGTTGCGGTGCGGGGTGGATACTATA
Source organism: Cicer judaicum (assembly GCA_037974835.1). NCBI lineage: Eukaryota > Viridiplantae > Streptophyta > Magnoliopsida > Fabales > Fabaceae > Cicer > Cicer judaicum. The sequence continues at coordinate 16,959,434 of JBBPBS010000276.1, forward strand.
GTATCCGTACCCGTCTCATACCCGCTTAATTTTGCGGGTATTCGTCCCCGTACTCATACCCATTATGCGGGTTTTTATCCTGTCCATTTTGTGGTTTTTTTTTTTTTTTTTGCAGATACCCATTGGGTATCGATCTAATTGTCATATCTACTCATTTAGCTTAAAATCAATTAATAAAATTTTTAGTTATATTTTCAAAAATAATGAATCAAAGTATTTACAATCACTAAAAGTAAATTTAATACGTTAAACAAAAGAAACTCTTAGAGTCAAAACTATTGATGTTTTACTACCTAAACATAAATTCTACCTGGTCATAAACTTTAGACTAGTGAAAAACTCACCCAACAAATATAACACAGGTACAAAAGTATATAAGAGCCTCCAACTGCATGATATTGTACTTCATCGCATCTCTCCTATTAGGTTGACAGTAACATTATTCACTCAAGTAACACTATATGTAGCTTTCTGTCAAATATAAGGGTCATCTTCAAATAACAAATATACATGCATGTATAGTTGTTATAGTAAAAATACAAATAAATCATATACTTCATTTAACAGTTAAACATCACAATGCACCAAAGATACAAATCAATCAAAATGTACAACCTATTTGTTAGATTATATGTCAATGCATGATTCCGGAATATCACCTCCCCCACAAGGGCTTCATGGGTCCTTCCAAGCAACACCATTAACTTAAAATCCCCGCAAGGATATGCGGGTTCCAACCAATTATGGACACACCACACAACTATGAATGCATGAATGTAGATACTTTTGTTAACAATATAGATCATTCAACAAGAGCGTCCAAAATCATTCAACCTTATCCTCAACCAACCTAGTATAGACACAAAGTAATCACCTTAAATAACCACAACATGTGAAACACAACTATTATAATATATCATATAACATTCATTTTCCTCAATTTGAACATGTCAAACATAACCATTATTAATATTAATTTTGAAGATAATACACAAACAAAACCAATACATAACATCACATTAAATTTATATCACATAGAATTCAAGTATGATAGAGGATAGAGTGATGCTCTTATCGATATGAGTGTCATTATTAAAATTCTCATGCTATCCCAAATGTGCTACACTTGAGGGATGAATCACTACATCATTTAGTTCTGAAATTTCTTTCTTTTACTCTCCTAAACCCTTCACAAAACATTTTTGAATGGAAGATATCAATTTTGTTTTATTCTTTTTTACTATTAGAAGTGAGGACTGTGATATTAAATGGAGAATGTGGTAATTCAACCTATACCATGAAATTTGTTTTTAACGATTCTCGATTCATGCTTTTATTATTATTATTGTTAACATTATTACCAAAAATTAAAATAACACAATACAATAGTAACTAATTTCCTATCAATATTTGAGAGATGTTCCTCACAAGATTATTTCACATTTCTTTTCGACTATATAATAAAAGAATTAAACATAACCCCTAGATATTAACTTAAATAAATAAATTAATGAATATTATAAATCTATAGAAGTCCGATATGCATTTATGATCAATAGTAGTTTATAAATAAGTGAAGACTAAGAATGAGAATAGTCTAGGCCGTTCGTCATGGGCCTATGGTCTGACCTATTTAATAAAAACGTTAGACTCAAGTTATTTTTAAAGCCTATTTATTTAAATATGTCATACTCACACTTATAAAAAAGCCAATTAGGTATGACAAACTGGTATATATATTTTATTACTTATTAATATTATTTTTTATTATTATATTAATATCATTATTCCTTGTTTTAAAGTCATCAACTAGGAAATCATTCATTAATCATTCCATCAGTAGTCGTTTCATCTTCGATAACGATTCCATATTTGGTAGTTGTTTTATATTCGGTAGCCGTTCAATTAGTTAATCACCGCTAGTCATTTCATATTTGTTTAAGAGGTAATAATAGGTGTGTTTGTTTCAGAAAAAAAAATCTATTATTTGAAACAAAAAATCATTTTTTAGGGTTTAAAGAATGTTTGTTTCTGATTTTTTAAAAATTATTTTGTTAGAAAAATTATTTTTTATTTAATATATATAGATAGATATGTACATTGACATTGGTATTTGGATAACATCATGTGGTATAAGTAGAGTATTTAAATATTTTAATGTGAATAAGACGTTTAAAAAGGACAAGTTGAAAAAAAAAGTCTATGAGAAATCGTAGGTCATACTTAAGCCTAAAAAATAAATCGTAGGCCAAACTTAACCTTTTCAAAGTCTGGTCTGACCTGACTTGACTTATTTCTATCTCTAGTGAAGACATAAAACTTGGAAATCACGTTTATAAATATATTAATGCATTGTTGGCTATTAGGGTTAAGGTATCCATTTGTGTAAGTCTAAATGAGGACGCGGCTTGAGTTTTTTTTAGTCTCTTTATTGAGTTTTTGTTAAATGAAATGATTTTTTTAGGTTTGGATTTAATAACTGGGTATATATGTAGAAGTCATGCCTAATTACATGATTTTTTTACGGCTGCTATTTGCACCATTTTTCCCAAATGCATCTCTTCTTTTTCTCATTTGTCTATTTCTAAAAATTAATTGCTACAAAGTTGTTGTTTTTTTTAGTATAAGTGTCTTTCCGAAATTAATTTATACAATCATAAAGGTATAATATTCATAGTTTTAAATGTCTAATATGTAGATTGTAAATCATATTTTAAAAACTTAATTTTTAATTAATCTACAGTTGGTCCGAGTGGTAAAAAATTGAAATACCATAAGCAAATACTTAATATGTTTTTTTTTTTTTTTTTTA
>JBBPBS010000276.1:16962276-17020213 GCA_037974835.1 Cicer judaicum
TATGTACAATCAATCAAAGATGCTTATATATATATATATATTACTTTATATATATATATATTATATTTCTTTTACTATATTACTTGATATATCGAAATTGCAAAAACATATTTAAATATATTATTTTTCTATTTCTGTTAATTAGTTTGATATTTAAATTTGTCTTCTATTTGACGGTTTAATTCATAACATTAATAATAGAAGGCACATTCAAATATGCTTTTGAAATTTTGAAATATATAGATATTACAATCACACCATCTTACACATTTAAAAACCAAAATGTGTGTTTATTCTAGACTATACAACAATGTCTTCAAATTACGTGTGTTGGTATTCATGTTAATCAATGAGTTTCCGCAGGGTGCATCAACTACATGTTATGTGTCTTTGAGTCCTAAAACAGAAGGAGTGAGTGGGAAATACTTTACAGATTGTAATAAGAGTAAGTGTTTTGGCTTAGCAAATAATGAATTTAAAGCTCAAGAGTTATGGAACGACACTCATGCCTTGCTTCAAAAACGACTCCATCAAGCACAATTTGAAGAAATCTTCCCCTTAAATTTGTAGACTCATTAGTCTAGACACAGCGTATATTGGATTAAATATTTATTTACGTTAAGCACTTAAGCTAGTGATAGATAAAATAGGTGTAGTTCGCCACTTTTATTTTGTTGTACAAGTAAGTGATTAGTATAGTTGTAAAAATAAAGTGATCAGTTATCGGTATAAAACAAAGCATAAATTAATATATCTTACCCTCTTTTCCATTAAAAATAATTTCTTAAAATAAAATAGCCACTTTTGAAATTTTTCATAGAATCCGACAATTTTTTTTTTAAAAGTTGTTTCAAATAAAGTTAATTTCTAACAACTTTTCTGAAAAGGATAATTTTTATAATTGACTTTTTTTAAATATGATTTTTAACACGACAAATAAATATAAAATAGATTTTATTTTTCTTAAAAATCTCTAAAATATATAATATTGAATTTTTTATATTTTATAATTTGTAATATTTTATAATTTTATAATATTGTAGTTCGCCACTTTTATTTTATAATTTTTTAAAAATCCCAATATTTCCAGAAGCTCCTGAAATCATTTTCTCGTTATTTCTTTCTTCTCTCCGGTTAGTATAGCAAAGGAACTTGTGAGGAGAAGCAGGTTGTGAATGGTGAATTTTTGTGAGAGGAAATAATATTAATATTAAATATTAATGGGTATGAATATCAACATGAAGATAAAGGGAGAAATAGAAAAGGTAAATGGAAAGGAACTAAGTTACAGTGAATTTGTTGAAAGATATATGGACAAGAACAAGCCAGTGGTGCTTACTGGACTAATGGATCATCATTGGAGGGCTTCCACTGATTGGGTTACCCCTAATGCCCAACCCAATCTTCAATTTTTCTCCAATCATTTTGGTGCCTCTAAAGTTCAGGTATCAAAATTCATATACTTGTTAGTATTTTCTAGACAATCCATATTTAAGGTATAATCTAAGAACATTAATTAATTATAGCTACAAAATGAAGCCAGATAGGGTATTTTGAATTATTACATTTGATTAGGGAAAGGAGTGTTATTACCATGCTTCTAATATTATATTGTGTGTTATTGAAAATTTGGTTGTTGGATTTAATTTGTTGCTGATTGTACTCAGACTCTGTAAGATTGTGATTCTTTAAAGTTTAAACCGTTTGAAAATAAAATAATGTGGATTCCTATTAGCTGATTCAAATTTTGGTAATGGAAAGGTTGCAGATTGTGATACTAGAGATTTCACTGATCAAAAAAGGGAGGAGATGTTGGTCTCCGATTTCGTAGAACGGTGCCTTCTAATTGAGGGTTCTGCAGTTCGGTGCAATGATCAATTTGGTGCTAGTACTGGTCACAATTTATATCTACCATATTTGAAGGATTGGCATTTTGTGAAGGTATTCCTTTTAGCTTTTCATCACTTCTTCAATGATGGTTGTGGATTTGTAGCACCTATCTGTGTTTCCTAAGTATTGCTAAGCTTTGAAAAGCCAATTGGGGGTTCCGAACAAGTTTACGGATGGATTATTTGTGAAAATTTGTACCAAACTTTATTTTAAGGGGATGCCAAACTTACTACCAACGTTGAGGTTTTATGTTGTCTCCTTTTCAGAGATGTCATCATTCATATCATCATGTTTGATTATGCTTGAACTGTAGAAGCAGGGGTGATATGCATTATGCATTTTGGATGACAAAATCCATTTATCGTTTTCATTCACTTCTAGCTCTTGATTAAGGCTATTGTGCAAATGAATCTGTATTGATACTGTTGATTTGCTTGAATTTCAATCATGTATAGAATTTTCAGGGCATTCGTTTTTCTATCTATTACTCCCTACATCTTAGATTAAATGTCACATTTGGGTTGTACGCGGTTCTTAAGGAAATGAATAGTTGGATTGATTTCAATAGTAAAATTAGTATCATTTACGAAAATACCCTTATTTATTGTAGTTAGCGGTGTAGTTAAGTGGAGTGAAATCCAATAAACAAGGGTATTAGTGGAAAAAAATAATATACGTTGCATTGGTATTCTAAAGTGACAATTATTTTGAGACAGAAAAAAAGTGTAAATGTGACATTTGATCTGAGACGGAGGGAGTAACAAGGAAGCTCCACATGTAATCAATCTGTGAGTTTGTGGATTCTTTAGGTAAGCATACACCATTAGAAAGAACAAATGGAGATTAATAATTTACTACAAAGTTTGCCCTTTTCGACATAGACAATCCTCTTGTTGCATCAGAGCTATCATAGGTTATATTATTGTTTGTACAGATGATTTATTAAGTAATTTATTATTTCTATCTATTGCAGGAGTATCCAGAATATGTAGCATACACCACTCCAATGTTCTTTTGTGATGATTGGCTCAACTTGTATCTTGACAACTTTAGAATGAATGCTTACTCTGACAGTTACCAGCAAAATAAGGAAATATGTTGCTCTGACTATCGTTTTGTTTACATGGGAGTTAAAGGTGCGATTTTAGCTCTAAAGAAATCTTCAAATGGCAATGTTTTTAAGATAATTCTTCACTTTTCTTTACAAAGAGATGAACAACCCAACACTTACTTCTTACTTTCGCTTCTTTTTGCAGGATCTTGGACTCCTCTACATGCTGATGTTTTCAGGTCATACAGCTGGTCAGCAAATGTCTGTGGAAAGAAGAGATGGTTTTTTCTAGATCCTTCCCAGTGTCATCTTGTGTTTGACAGGCATGAATGCATTTTCCTAATCGAAGTGCATGGCTTGTTTTTAGTAGAAATTGGGCACTGTGGTCCAAAAACAAATCTATTAGATCAATCAATACATATTCTTTATTCATATTACCTATGAACTCTGCTTTACTATCCACCTTTACTATTCAAATTCATGGTTTTTTTTAGTAGAAACTGTCCTTTTTCTTGGTTTCCCGAGCTAATTTTCTATAAGCTTTGATTCAGGAATATGAAAAGCTGTGTATATAATATCTTTGATGAAGTATCTGACTCAAAATATCCTGGTTTTCAAAAGGTTAATTTATAGTTTCAATCTTCTGATAAATTTTATTGAGTCCAATAGCATTTTCTGCTTCAGCCGTTAGTGAATTTGTAACTTATGCAGGCTATCTGGTTAGAATGTACACAGGAAGCAGGGGAAATCATATTTGTTCCTAGCGGATGGTATCATCAAGTTCATAATTTGGTATGTTCTGGTTTTGATATTGATCTCCATTATATTTCTGCTTTATTTTGAAAGACTATTCTACATCCCCTTAATAGAAGGATATTTTTTATGTACCAAATATAATAATGATTGTGCTAAACAGTTAAAAGTAATACTTAGACTCTAGCTTCTTTAATTGTGTAAACTGCAGGACCTGTTTATATTTTTGCTGTGTTCAGAACTCGTGTATTGCATCTGTTAAATCGTATGTTCTTAAGGAAGCTAACATGTTGCTAGTTACTACTATTTGTTGTGACCATTGAATCAAAATGTATAAATCAATGTTGATTGTCGAGGTAGAAAACCCAGTGGAACCAGTAAAGAAATACTTTGTGGGTTCCAGGAGTTTGCTGTTAGTATCATTGATTCATTGGCATATAATGGTTACTTATTTCTGAATATAATAGATGATGACTAGTAGATTGATTGGATGAATATGATATTAAGCAGAAGGGTAACACAAATAGGTTAGAAACTGATACCGCTTAACATAGATTTCTAGCAATAAATTTAAATTTTCGGTCTATACCAGATTTGTCATCAGATGGTTCTGTCAAGAAAATTTGATATGATTTGATCATTTGATTATATCTCTTTTGGTCTTTCAGGAGGATACAATATCTATAAACCACAATTGGTTCAATGCTTTTAACCTTTCTTGGGTGGTAAATTAAGCAATGTGATCAAGTACATATTTGTGATTCAGTCAGATCGAGGACAAATATAATTGTACTAAGTTTATCATATGACTTTTCATGCTATGACAGTGGAATTTACTTTTAAAGGACTACAATGAGGCCAAGGAATACATAGAAGACATTAGGGATATATGTGATGATTTTGAAGGTCTCTGTCAGTGCAATCTTGCTGCTAACACAGGTGCAGTACCATGTATTATGGCATTTTTATATGCTGTTGGGGCAAACTACTTTGGATATTTTAAATTAAATATCTAAATTGGTAATAATATAATCTGTGGTCATCCTATGTTCATTATTTAAGGAGTTTGTGATGATCAACTATGAATAAAGGTTCACAGTATTGTTTTAATATTGATGTCACTAATTTGTGTAATCTCAATTACATTTTCTAAGTACAAATGCTTACCGGAGCAATTGATCTGACCACTACAAAACTACTCTTGTAGGACTTTAATAGAAACTAAATTTGCATATCATACTATATTAGATTGAGGATGCTTTGACTGATTACTTAAGGTGACCTGACTTTACTCTATAAAACAGGGATGAATTTTTTTGACTTCTTTACTTTCATTTCATACTTCTCCTTGGCCAACTTGGTGCTGCTTTGCTACATAAATGGAAGAGATGGAAGTACTATTGGAAGTTCGCCAAGAGTCTCTCAGCATTTATCTATGAATATTGAGTTTATTAGGAAGATTGCATCGGAGATGAAACATATGCATGCTCTAGAAGGGAATCATGATTGCATTGTGGATATGATAAAAACATTTGAAGATCCTAGGTTTTTCAAATTCTGCATGCAGGTGGGAAAAACATATTTCATGATACACGAGCAATCCAATTTGTCCTCTGATTTTGAGACTGCTTCAATGGTTGATTTTGTGGACCTCGGTGTTTTGAAAGTGCATGCATCTTCTCAGGTTTACACACCCGAAGACCTCATCAAATTTATAGACAATGTCGTTGCAGAACTGGACAACTTTCATGTCGAGTCATCTATACTTAGCGTTGCTTGAATGCCCTATTGAAATTCATGTTTGACAACTGATTCTGATTGCACTTAAAGATTCGACCAATTACTGCAGTTCACTATTTTTAACTCTTGCCACCTGATCTTATAAGGCAAGAATGTTACCCACCCATTTGGCACATGCCGTCGTCTAAGTAAGCTTTCCTCATCACCCTGTCTTTAATTGTACTTAACTTTAACAAGATATCTCTATGGTTTGAATTCCACATTCATACTTTTCTTTACTGTGTTCTTTGCTTTCCTCTGGTACATAACCAGTACCTCTTTGATTTCAATCTTTCAATTTTGTGTATGTTGCAGTTGTTGGCCCTTCATTTTCTCTGTGCCCACAAAAGAAGGACTTTTGTCTGACCAGACTTTTTCATCGGCATATATCAACTTCAAGTGCATAGTGGGAGGGGCTTGGTTGGTGTATAAAGGATTGATGACACTGTTGGTCAATTCCACTGGGTCTGAATGGTAGTTATGTGAATGGCTGATAGTGGTCCACTATGTTTCTCATCCCAAGACTTTATTGGGGCCGTTTTGATTCAACTTTGCACTAGATAGTTGAGGGTGGGTCGGATACCTCTTGTTGTTCTGTAATATATCAAAATAATGTTGTATCTCAAATATTCGGCAAACCTCTTAAATTATCGTTTTAGTTAAGCTAGGGACACATATTACTTCAAGATCATATACCTTTTTATTATCTTAACAACCGTCTGGTATGTATAAAAGGGAAACAAAAATGAATGAAAATGATCTGTTAGGCCTTATTGATTTAAATAACTGTTTTTTATTTTAATTTTTGTTAGTAATTACAAAATATTATTATTATTATTATTCTAATTTTAGCTGATTTCAAGTTTCATATATGATTTACACAATAAATTTTATAAATAATTCTTAATTTTACATTATTAAAGAGTGATAAGGACTGCCACAATGAAGAACTACAAACGTGAAAGTTGTGTCCAACACTACACTAGCAGAGTGGCAGTGTTTTCTAAGGAAGAAAGTACTGAAGTGTCAATTTTTTGGTTCATGAGTGAGGAAAAACATGTGTCTGTTTCCTTTTTTTGTAGAGTAAGTAATGCAGTCATGAGAGTGACTCTTTGACTTCCTAAATGACTTTCATCTTGAGAATGGTATTTTACGCTTTTTGTTGTGTCTTTGAGGAACAATATATTGTTATATTAGTATATCATTTAGCTTATTCAAAACAAGACACGTTCTTTTCATTATTATGTAAATTGTCGCATTGCCTAATTTAGCATTTCCTATTCAGTTTGTTAGCATTTCCTAATTTAGCAATTCTATTTAGATTCACTACTACTATATTTTTTTATTGGAGTCATTTTATAAACCCCTGACATAGTATTACTTTTTTTTCTTCTGTTTATAGGGGTTGCAATTGAAAAATGAAAAGCATAGTATAGAAGGTTCAGCAGATAAGTCTTGAAGATTTGTTTAAGCATGCTTGTTTCATCTCATGTTCCACTCATGCAGTAATGCACAAATGATGGCTATGTGTGTAGCAGTAAAATATGTGATTAGCTTTGGAAGAATGGAAAGTTCATGATACATCTAGACAAAGTCAAATTAAGTCAACTTCGTCTTTGACAATGTTTAAGGTCTCAACGAAGAATATTAGTAGGAAAGAAATGGGAAGAAACACTAAATAGCCTTCCTAGATAGATACACCCCAAAAATAAAAATAAAACCTCTATAGCAAAAATACATATATTTATATATGACCAAAACAAAATAAAATCCTATAATTTATATATTAGGTGTCATTTTCTTCATGTGCATTTCACATTTCTTCCAGGACCACCATAATAAAAATAATTTCCCCAAGCATTATTATTACCCTGTCTTATGTTATAACAATTAGAATCGTCTGCCAAGTGCTGAATATTAGCAAGAGGAAGCAAATTATTATCCCAATCAATGACTTGTAAGTTTCTAAAATATGCTGCTTTTCTAAACCCTTGTTCAGCAAAATGGCCACTCCCCATTTGAGTGCTAGTGTGGTAACCCTTTGAACGAGTATTCACAATTTCACCTCCAAATTGTATCATGCTTGCATGACTCCTCAAGTGACTAAACATGTTTGCTGGCCAGTATCCAACTAATAGTCCTGAACCGTACTCTAGCCACCAGTGTCCATGCTTTGGATCCTGTTCACAATCAGTTTTCAGCATACTTTTGAATTGTGATATAAGCATGCTTATATGTTACTACTATTCAACTTGGTCATAAAGAGGACCACGAGTGACACATTGACCAAAAGAGATTCTGGAAAGTGCAGACCACACCAACAACCACTACAAAAGTGTTTTGTTTTAAATATTTTGTGATATATTTCAAAAGTTACAATTTTTACTTTGGATTATTTTGTGAATTTGAAACCTAAAAATATATTAATGTGTGGTATAAACTTGTAAACAAGTTAGTAAGAGGGAATCTCTCTTGCATTTACAAGATTGAGTCAAAATGTCTCATTTAAGTGCAAATCTTTCGAATTGCCCTCCTACTTGCACGATAATAAGGATATGTGCAAGTCCTCTTTACTTTCTAACACATTTATAATTTTTGGTGGTTGGAATTAAATTTGATTATGAATTTTCTTTTTTAATTGTAATTGAGAATATGGAAGTCAACTATAGATAATGATGCATTTCTAGACATATTGAAAATCATATTTTAAAATTTTAAAAAATATTGAATTTATTTTTAAAGTGAATTTTGAAAAAAGTACATAACTCTTTCTCTAAATTTTGCTACAAATATTTATATTATGAGATGTGATTTAATGCATCTGTATGTAAGAAAGTTTTACTATAAATTAAATCCTTACTTTAAATTGTTTGGTTACTTATTATTTTTAGTATATTATTATTGGATGAAAGTAGAAACAAGAAAAATAAACATTATGGTCATTCAGCTTTGGAATATGGGGTAGCCATTTAAAGTAAGACCAGAATAAAAGTTAAGCGTGAACTATTGCTTTAATAAAGGAGCAGAAAAGACATAGATTAAGGTCCCCACCCAAAACCTCAACAAAGGCAAAAAAAAGTATATGAAGCAATAACATTGATGTAACATAAGATAAATATAAATTAATTTGATACACTATAAAATAAGAAAGAATGTAATTACTGTTTCAATTAGATACAATATTTTAGTTCATAACCATAATTAGATTTGTCAAAAGAAGTTTGCAGTGAAATATATAGTTAATAACAATTTGAAAGGCTAAAAAGTTCAAATTATGAAATAATAATACTCACCTTCCAAATCATTATACCAATATCAAACTGTCTTCTGTTATAAGTAGATGTTGGGGAGATTGATGCCCCTATTGCTATCCTGTTGTTAGTTTGGATAAAGCCTGAACATAGTAAATTGTAGCATCCAGTTGTTTGATATGCATCTGTCTGTTATATAAAACATGTCATTGCAAATTTGAAATTAATGCACAAGAAAAGAGGGTGATGATAAATACAAAGAAAAATTATGCATTCATTAGTACTATTATACTCACTGTCCAATAAGTGAAGAACCTTGGATAGTTGTCTCCATATAGTTCTGGACTTACCTGAAGAGAGATATAACTTATAGGCAATGAGAAATAAGAAATACAATTCCTACTGACTAGATTTTAATAATCATAGTGATAGTGATAGAGCCTACTTGGAAGCACTAGTGAGATGTATTTAGAGCTTATGAAAATAATTCATACAATAGATAGTTTATGAAAATAATTTGTCTTTATTATAAAAAATATTTATACATAAATATTTATATAATAAATGTTTATTCTATAAAAGCTTAATTAATCTATTTAATCTAAAAAAAAATTATCTTACTGTAAAAATATATAAATAAATGGATTATTAAATGAACTAAGGATAATTTAGAAAAAAAGTATATGAACATGCCTGCCAACCAGCTTCTATGGTATTCAGATCATCACCAAAAGATCCAGCAATAACCCAAATTTGTGACAAGCTAAATTCATATGCATCTGTTACATGGGGTGCCCACACGTTTATGTTTGCCTTTGCTCCAAAGTATTGATTTCCATTTACAAAAATAATTGCATGCTGCAATAACATTAATAAGATGCATATCAATTTGTGATTAAACAGTTAGACATAGGCTGCAATAAATATAGGCCTTTTTAATTTTTTCTTCTTCTGAGTTTTACATCTAATAAGCAATGTAGATACAAGAAGAGGCTTCTGATTTAAGTTATGATTTTGATATTCTTTTTTAGTACAAACAAGAGGCAAACAAACACTAGTGTTGTCCCATCACTGTCTCTTACGGTAGTGGCTTTCTTTTCTTTCCAGCAAGGAAATGCAAGAAAATAGAGACTAGTGATAGAAAATGAAAACAGAAAGGGAGGAAAATATTAGAACAGATATTTTTCTTTTAAATGAATGCACCATCGTAAATGGAAACAATAACATAAACCCAGAAATAAAAAAGATTCATTTGGAAAAAAAAGTCATTTTTCAATTTAAAATGTCTTAAAAAAATTTGGCTGAATTTTAAGACACTTACCTCGTGATCACTGCTAGTTGAATCTCTTCTTACAGGTTTTGGTTTTCTTCCAAATCTTTGGATAGAACTTGCTCTTAAAATATCTTCTTCTGTTGATCTTCTGATTGGAATAGTTCCTTTTGGACATGTTTCACCAGAATTAGTCCAAAGTTGAAAGCTCTCACTAACATTTTCTCCATTTTTGTAGTATCCCTTTGGCCTTTTTGGTGGATCCTGTAAACATTAATCTTCTTGTTTTTTGTCTCTCAAATAAAATCGAAAAATTAAATGCCTAATATTATAAACCTTAGTGTCCTTAATACGGGATTTTAAATAAAAGGAAAAAAGAAAATAATAAGAACAGTAAATATTATTGATAATAGTTTGATACTATAAGATTATAAATTGATTTTAAGAAATAAACTAAAATTTTGTAACATAGTATCTAAGATATTTTCTTATATTCTTATTGTAATGATTTAAATGATTATTACCAATGGTGTATGCCCTTTAAGCTTAGGATGATCAAAAGCTGGCTGCTGATGAGATAAAACACAATCTATCAAATCACCATCTGGACTCTGCAACAAAATTATCATATCACAAAATCACTAGAAGAAAAATAAAATGCCATTAGTGATTAACACTATCACTAGTTATAGACCAAAGAAAAATGCCTGAATTGTCTTCACAGAAGGTTTATTGATCTTCTTCAAGTGAGTTCTGATTCTTCTTAACTTAAGCAACTCTGCACTTGCTTTAAATGTTTGGTTAGTCTTCAAGGGGTGACCAGAATCTGAGACAATTGGGTTATGAGACAATGCTGAGGTAGTTGAAGTAAGAAGAAACAGCAAAGAAACAAAAACATGTAACATATGTGGAATGTATAGTTGAGAAGTGGACAATGTAAGAGAGTGGTTTTGTGTGCATTGGTGTTGTCTTCTTGTGTGGTGTGCTGCAAAATATTGTTCTTTTCTATGCCTTTTACAGGAAACTGAGTATTCCTTCATGTCTATTCTAATCAGAGAAACTACAAATAAGTGAGTGAAAGAGAATAATGGTCTCAATTTATGGTTCCATTTGGCACGACACTAGCATATAAAATAGAGTAGTAGTTTTGTACCAATAATAATAATAATAATAAAATAGAGTAATAGTCCATTAAGTAATTTTTTTACTTTGGTATAAATTTGAATTTTGATCCTACAATTATAACTTTTTTTTAATTAATTTATGTAGATTTTTTGTTTAAATTTAGTCTTTATAAATTTAAAAATTGTTTATTCAGTATTTGAATTTAGAGAAATTAAATCTAAACAATTTTTTTTTACAAAGATTAAAATAAAAAATATTAAATTACAACAACTACAATCATATTTAAATATTTTTCTTTCATTTTTCTTGTTCTCTTCTAATTTTGTTTTATTTTACACATTCTAACTTGTTTTATTGAATTAAAAATAAATAAATTAAAATATTAATGAATATATCATTCTATATTTAATTACGCTTTTGATAACTTTTATAAAATAACACTGAGTCATCGAGATTTAGTCAATTTCATCACAAAATTAAAAATTAAATATTATAGTTTATGCCCTAATGTTTCAGAAATTAAACATCAAAAATCAAAATGACTAATTTTTTCTAAATAAAGTCATTTTTATTTTACAGCTTCAAATACTGTACGAGTTTTTGTGATTGGTTTTCAACAACAATTACACACATTACGGCTTTTATGCTCGACAACAACCACAATAAAAGCCTTTTACTTTTAATCACAATGAGCTGTATAATAGATCAAACAGAATTTGTACCCAATAGAAAAAGATCAATCAGAATTTATTGTTATTATTATAAATGTCTGATTATAAACTTTTGATTTGAATTGTTTTTAATTAGTTGTCTTTAATATTTCTTGGTCTTGTTAGATTTTTTAAATGATCTATAATAAAAATAGACGAATACAGTAGACAAATACAATGAAAGTAAAAACAGATCAAAACACTAATTAAAGATGTTAACGCCTTCTAAATTTTTAATGTTTCACTTTAATGATGTATACTTGTCTGAAAAGAAACATTAAATTTAAGAAATCAAACTTTTTTAATTAATTATTTTTTAATAAAAAAACCCCAAATTTAATTGTTAACTGTTTTTCAAATTCAGAAAAACTACATTAACATTAAAATAAAAATATTAATTATAATCATGTTAATAAATATTTTTAAATGATAATTTTATAAACATGATAACAATAAATGACGTAAATGAAACAAGAAACAAATGATAATTTTCTAGCCATTGATAAAAATAAAAAGATAAATTTGTAAAATTTTAAAAGATAAAGAATTTAATAGAAAAAAATAATGACCTAAATACTACCCGATATAGATGACTAGTAATGTAATTTTGCTTATACTCTAATATATATTGTTTTGTTTATTTACTGATGGAACATTTTCGTCAATGCAATATTAACTTATTTATCATTAAACGTTTGATTATATGTAATACCTTCATAATTGTTTTTTGATATCTCGAGTCTTCTTAAGGCATTCTCAATGGAGGAGGTAGTATACCACAAAAATTAGTTGCAGCTATCAAATTTCAGCAAAATAATAATAATAATAATAATAATAATAATTATTATTATTATTATTATTACATCGTTGGTGAATGTTCGTTTAATTTCTAATTTTTTAGTAACTTCACTTGTTTGAGTCTTGAAATTATAATTAATCTTTGGTGAATGTTCATTCAATTTCTAATTTTTTAGATTTTTATCGATTCAAAATTTCCAATAATGTATTTAGATTTATTTATGTTTGTCTCAACATTTAAATTCACAATTTAAACTACATTATTGTTATCGTTTATATTCAACTCAACAAATAAATTAAATCAATTAAATTGATATATAGAGAAAATTTTAGTCACACCAGTCATTTTCCATAACTCCTTTGCCATCTTTTAATAATTTCATTAACCATCAACAATATACTATATGTTATTTAGAACAGAGTAATTCATTTCTATTAACCATGTATAAAATCTCCTAATAACTATGCAGATCACAATAACACATTGACTTATTACTCTTGGTATTCTCCATGCCAACAAAACACCTTTATAGTTGAAATAAAATAAAAACATGTGCATAATTCGTATGCAATTAATTAATTATAACCCACTATTAATTACACAGAAAAAAATAAAGACACAATTTTTAAATGTTAATGACAAAAATGGAAACACAAAATCCTTAAAAATTAGATAGTATGAGATTTGTACCACATTACTAAATTCAACCCATTAAATTTTGTGATAAACAATACTTTATTACTATAACAAGTAACATATATGCTGCTAAAATCCGTATTCACATCGCCCTAAACAAAATCATATTGTATTAAGAAACTTAAACGTTATTTAATTAAGCAACGATAAAATCTTAAAATCTTACGCTTCTTAAATCAAAATCTTCACATAACAACTCTAACTTTTTTTAAATTTATTATTATTATTATTATTATTATTATTATTATTATTATTATATATAATCTAAATAGATCAATTGAAGAACACGTAAGCAAAATAATTAATTAAAGTGGATGGAAAGTAACAATCAGATCAACATTATGAACATGCGAAATTAATTAATTTAAAATATATAAATGATAAAAAAAAATAATAAAAATAAGACAAAGTATATTCATCGAACAAAAAAAGTGTTCTCTTATTTATATAAATCAGATTCCATCCATTAAAACATAATTATAAAAATTAACTTTTTAGATATGAAAAAAAAAAATTCCTTGAAGTGTTTTATTAATAATATATTGTAAGATTTGAAACAATCTCTATCGATGAACATATATTTGGTCAAAAGAATAAAAAATGAGATTGAATTTATGACAAGATTAATTTTGTCTATCAAATATTTTTAATGGCTATTTTTATACTGCATAAATGAGATTTTTTTTGTAATATACATAAGTTTATTTGCACTATTAGATTAATAAGACATAATAAAATTTATTATTATTTGTTTTTTAACCTTAGACATAATAAAACTTATTAATGTGTTTATGAAAAATAATTTTGTACATAATAGAAGGTTATCTTTTGCGCACCTTATCCTTAAACTTATTTTTGTCAAATAATCTAGTATATTCACACCCATTAAATATAAAGTATGGAGAAATAAATAACTTCAAATTGGAACACCAACCATTTTCATACAAATGTCCGTCCAATGATCGATTTCAGCCCTAAATTTAACTTTTTTTAATACAAGAAAATAGAGATCATAATTTCATACTAACTAAAAAAAAAAATTAATTTAATTATTATTATTATTATTACTTGGAGGGCCAAGTCTACTGATATCATACGCACAGCACGTCGTTGGAACTAATTCGACTGTTCTTCCAGGTTCCAGGTTAAGCTCTCTTCTCTTCTCTCTTTCTATTTTTCTTCCTTATTTTTTCTCTTAATCTTTACGATCCGAAACTAAAACCGTTATCGTAACCGAAATACACTACTATCGTAGATCGCTCTCTCAAACTCATATTCCACAACCTTATTTATTCCTTTTTATTCTGCAATCGCTTCTCTAGGGTTTCTACGAACCATTTCATTTTCTTCGCATTTAAGGCAAGATCTTTCACATATAAAAAATCGATTATCGTGCATTTCAATTCAATTTCAAGCGATATTTTAAAACTTCTTTTAACTCTTTTCTTTTAAATTTTCTTTTGCACCCTGCTTTTCACTCTGAACATTTTGTTATATGCATGTGTTTGTTGGATCCACTTTTCTGCAAACGGTTTGTTTTGTTTATGGATAAGGTTGGAAACGAGTTTGATGTGCGCGGAGATCACTACCATATTTGTTATTGGTTTTGTGGATTTGAATTGTAAACGTTTCTGAAATGTGTTATTTGATGGAGTTGTTGTAGTAGCATGTGGTAATTTTTGTAACAGAAGGGGTCTCTAGTAACGGTGTTAATTAAGTGTTGTTAACAGAAATGAAGCTAATGATCTTGGTTGAAAAAAATAAGGCTGTTATATATGTTTTTAGTAGTATAGTTTAGTATTAGTTGCTATGGCAGAAAAGACAATTAGAATTTAAAAGCTTATTGGAAATTATCTACACGAGGTAACATGAACGAGAAAAAATCACGTTGTAGCTGTTATGCTAAAGCGCTGTAGCTCTGATATAGCCGTCATATGAAATCACCTTGTGTTAAATCATGTAGTGTAAAACAATAATGGTTTATTAAAATTTACTACACTCTACCCGCTGTTTTACAACACAGGAAAAACAAATTTTATTTCATTTTAGTCAATAATCTGGGTATTGAGAAATGGTTGCCAACTGCCAATAACAGATGAACTGCTCGGTCGTGTTTGAGAGTCAAAACGATGAAAGAAAGTTACTGTTTTGTATGGAATATATTAATGAGAATGGTGTTTTGGACAAGTGGCAGCCTACAATTATAGGCTATAATTTGTTATGATTGTTGTTAATTTTTGTTGTGAATTAGGGTTGGTTTATAACGTTGAGATGATAATAATGAGATGGGTTTTGTCGGGAATTTGCTGCCACAAGACAAACATATTTAAATATAACAGAGTATGTAATTCCTGAATGTTTTAATAACATTTAAGAAAGTGATCAATCCTGCTCCTCCCCTCTGAAATTAGTGGTAATGTTATAATTGCACTTATATACATAAATAATTACAACATATCATATTGACAGATTTCTCGTTCTCTCTGCATCTTTTTTATCAGGCCTTTAAATTGGCTTGAATGACCGTGTGGCGAAAACCAGGCTATGACTTCAAGCATGTTGAGTGGGGACCGAAGGTACTTTTTGACTTGTGTGCATTACAAGCCACTAGAAATGGGCTAGTGATGAGGGATTTGAGTAATCAAAAGCTAATTTGTGCCATGTTATGCATATCATGCTGTGATACCTCCGTTTAGAAAACCAACTGTTTTTATGATCATATGATTCTGATGCCAACCACTTGGTTTCTTAAGTGAGGATGTTTCAAATTTTGATTGTTCCATGTGTGCATGAATGTATGTATTTTTATTAATTGGATGGTTAGAAATTAATTGGCTGATAATACTGCACAGGTGGACCTCTTCCACCAGAAGAGGTGGTATGACCGTCTTAGGGAAAGTTGCAGTACCAAAACCTATAAACTTACCCAGTCAGAGGTATTTGATTTCTTGCTGGACTATTTACCTTCTCAGTTATCTAGGATTGTTGGTCCATGATCTAAATATGTTTATTTTCTTTGTTTTAAGGTTAGAAAATCATGGTCTGGACCCAAATGTGGAGATTGTACCCAAGTGAGTAAATATTCTATTAATGCGACTAGTATGTATTTTTCTTCTGCTTTTGTTCCTCTAGACTAGATAATTGATTTTGTTTTTGTCTTGTATCGGTTAGGGGTACCCTCGGCTGGGGCAGTAAATCATCATCTTCTGCATCAAATGCATGGGGTTCTTCTCTGTCTCCAAATGCCAGTGGTGGGGCTAGTTCACCCAGTCATCTCAGTACCCGTCCATCATCTGGTGGAAGTGGCACACGACCTTCAACTTCTGGTAGTGATAGGGCCCCTGAACTAACTACTAGTGCATGGGGGTCAACCTCTCGGCCTTCATCAGCATCGGGGCCACTAACATCAAATCAGACTTCACAGACATCAGTGCGTCCTCGCAGTGCTGAAACAAGGCCTGGCAGTTCACAACTATCTAGATTTGCTGAACACGTGGCTGAAAATTCAGTGGCTTGGAATGGTACTAGAACTACTGAGACACCGGTAGGCTTCTGTTCTTATTTGTGGTTAGTCACTTCATATGATTTTCTTGCTGTAATTTTTATGGTATTAAAAGATTGGTAGATTGATTTAACCATTGTTGAAGATGTTGCATTGACAATGATGACAACTGACACGGGAGTTTATTCTCATATAGCCAACAAATTTCCATTTTGTACATTCTATCGCTCTATGGTATGTGGGAAACTGGGAATGATACATACCTTTTCACTGTGCATGGCTTCTTGATTAAAGAAAGTGTTAGCATATCCAAAAAGTATCTCAAAACGTTTTTATTGTATCATCAATTATTTTAGAATATATGTTTGATGATCATTTTGGATAGAACACAGTTCACTAGTGTTATTTAATTCATATGGGCAACACTATGTATTGGGAAAAAGGTTGCGGGTGTTGTATTTGACACCCCCAAGAATTGAGTAGACAACCGTGGTGTTACTTCTCTGCAGCATGTTTCATGTCCTACCTCAGGGAGCATTCCGTTACATTTTTATGGTGTGTCCATCCCAGCTGCTATTGCGATGTTGCGGCTGCTACATAGATAAAGACCCCCTCTTTGCCTCTCTCTCTGGCTTTCCCTTCTAGGAAAATCCAACATCCCACTCTCTCCTATCTCTCTTTTCTACTTTCAGCAGCCCACCTGTTTTCTGGTTATTTGCCAACGAGGCAGTGGTTTTTTGGCCTAGTCCCTTCTTCATGAGTTTTTTTTTACTCACTCTTTATGACTTTTGATCGTTAATATGTCTTTACTATTTTTTTTCTTTCTTTTTTTATATGTGTGTTTATATTTTTGCACTAAAAATTATTAATTATGTATTCCTAATTGCTGGCCTATGAGCGGCAGTCTTGCTGTCAGCTGCTTTGCACTGCTATCTAGGATTGGCAACCATGCTTTAGAATATATCGTGGAAACATTCAGTCATCTAATTGTGAAAGTAATATTAGGGGATGTTTCTAAATTTAATTATATTCCTCGATTTATTTCCTTATGTAACTTCTGGTAGTAGCCTTAGGCTGCATTTGTTTCAACTTTATCAAGATTCATTTATGGGAACAACTTCCCCAGTAATATAACAATGGGAGTACTATTACCGAGAATATTTTCATAATTGTTTTGCTAACATTTATAACATTCTCAGGAATAATAAATGAAAATGGGATGTGGAAGTAGTTATTATAGGAATATTTTTTTAAAAAGGGATATTTTACATATAAAATTTCATTCCCACCTCACTAGATTACTTTGGAACTCCACTCTGACAATGCCTTTTTTTTTGTATGATACTTTCATATATGTTTGCTATACACCGACCAATTACCATATTCTAATTACCGTAATAAAATATACAGTTTTCCTTCTACTTATTTATATTCATCTGTTTCTATTTTGATTAACATCATTTGGCCTTCTTCCTGCTGGTTTTCAAGCATAAATAAGTATTGTAAATGTTGGAGGGCAGTTAGTTGAATTTTAAATGAAATGTCTTGAAAGGTTAAGAGTCTGTCTGAAATTGTTTTATGTTGTCACTTTTAATTACAATATTATCATATTATTTTCAATTCATTTCCTGTTTCAAAAGATGTGTGCAGGAAATAGATTAAAACAAAGTGGCTGTTTTGTAATTAAAAGTAAAAACAAAAAAAATGACATAATTCTTTTTCTCAAAGCCAACATGCCTGAAAATTCTTCTCTGGGGCTGAAATGGTCTACTCTTAGCAAGGTGTCTTCATTTCTCGTATAAAACTTTTCTTAGACCTCCTAAAAGAGACTGGAAACCTGAAAAGCTTGGGGATAACAAAAAATTACCCGTAGAATATATATAAACATAGAATACTCTCTTAATAGTGTAAGCCAATTCATGTAGTAAAAGAACCTTTGTTGGCACATACCAAATCTGATCTAGCACACTCTCTTAATAGTGTAAGCCAATTTCTGCATGACTCAAGGGTAAGACCATTGCAGGCTAAGCATCAGATTCTTTAGTACCTGAAAACCATGTCCAAAATAGGATCGTTTTTCTAAATAGTTGAAATTTTGTCATGGTGTACATAGATGTTGATTACACGTTATCTGTTACTGATTGAAGGTCAGCATTTGGTTATTATATGTTTTTATGTGGAAACTAGAAACATGGAGGAGTAAGATACATACTGTAGTCGCTCAGTGAGTGCAAAGGCTAAATTTTGAGCTATGATTCAAGGTTTCTGTTAGCTATTGTGGATGAAGATTATATGGAATAACTTGAGGATAAAGTATGAAGTCCCCATGAAACTGTTTTTTGACAATATTAACCACCAACATATCCCATAATCTTGTTCTGTATCACAGATCAAACACATTGTGATAGACTTGTTGAGAGATTTTAGTGGACTTATAACCCCAATATATTTTCCCTGAATACTGTTTGGAAAATGTACCAAGGGATTGCTTACAGAGCGCTTTTAGGCTTTTAATAGCTAGTTGAGAATAAGATATTCATTCATTAACTCGAGGGGGAGTGTTGAAATTTGTAACTATTATAAATGTTAATAGCATCAATATAGGACGATGTATTGCTGTACAGGTTTACTGCTTTATTTCTCCATTTTTTGGAATGATTTTGTCATTTATTATTCTCTTTCATTAGCGTAAGCCTATAAAATGTAAACCACCTATGCATCATTAATTAAAGAATACAATGTTTCCAAATTTCTTTCAATTTTTGTGTTGCAATTATTTACATGGATGTTATCAAAGTTGATTTTTTTGTCTGTGTCTGATATTGTACCACTTTCCTACTGTAGGGAAATACGCAATACAAGAATGATGATTTTTCTTTGAGCTCAGGAGATTTTCCTACTCTTGGTTCTGAGAAGGACAAACCTGTACATAATTTTGAGTTGCAAGGTAGCATATTATGCATAACTGTTATCGGTACTAAGGGGATTATGGTTTTAAATTGAATAGCAATTTTACATTGATAATGGTGCTGCATTCTTTGGTCTTAGTTTCATTTATATTTTTATATTTACACTGCATACATTGTTCATTGAGGAGCAGTTGCTGTCAGTACAATGATTTTTTCTGAGGCTCTCAGGATTCTTGTTTATGTTGTTTACTTGTCTCAAGTATCCAGTGCCCTGCCCCATCATGTCCCCTTTCAGTTTTCCCCTTGAACTACTATTAGTTGTTGTGTATATATGCACCCAGAAACTTATAAGGTTTTTATTAGAAATTTGGGTTTTGCCTACTGTCTGTCATGTTTAGATTGGGGAGTTTTTAGTGGTATTTTTTTGTCAGAGTTAGACATGCTGATAGATTTCCATGCTCTTACATGACTTGTTCTCAGTTTCTAGTTGTTTTGTTTTGTATTGTAAATTTAGTAGTTCTGTATGTATGAATTTAAAATGGTTGAGAAAATTTTAGCTTCTTCAAAAAATTGGTTGAGAAAAATTAACTTTAGAGATTTCAATTGTTGTTTAGAAATCATTGCATTTGTTAGTGTTGATTAAATATTTATCAATCATTGGCAGACCACAGTTCTCATATTCGACCTGGCTCTTCTTCTGGACTTGGGAAAGAGAAAAATGAGACCCTAACCGTTGGTTCGTCTTCATAATGTTGCTGTTAAATTAATGTGTTGGTTCGGTTTTGTTACTGTCCATTTCTGCTTTTGATTTGTGATTTATCATTTATAGTGACAATTTTGTGTGTTGTTACAGATGATGTTCCTGTTCATGCTAATGCAAAGGGTGAAACTGCAAATTATTGGAGAAGAGACTACCAGGATTTCAACGAGGATGGTATGAGGCCTGGAGTAGAGAAATGGCAGGGGAATTTCCAGCCCTATTCTAATGCTGCTATTCCTCCTCAGCACTTTGATGTTTGGCGTGGTGCTCCAGTAAATAACCATCAACGTGATATTTGGTTCAGAGGTCCACCTAATGGTCCTCCCTTTGCAACTCCTGTTGCTCCAGGCGGCTTTCCAATCGATCCATTTCCATTTTATCGTCCACATATTCCACCTGCTGGTCTTGCCAATCCACCTCATGTTCCCCCTCCTGGAAGTGGTCCAAGAGGGCATCATAAGAATGGAGAAGTCTACAGACCACATATGCCTGATGCTTACATTCCTCCAGGTATGCCATTGAGACCTGGTTTTTTTCCTGGTCCAATGGCCTTTGAAGGATATTATGGTCCTCCAATGGGCTATTGTAATTCAAACGAACGAGATGTTCCATTCATGGGAATGGTAGCTGGAGCCTCTGTTTATAATAGGAGCTCAAGCCAGAATCCACCCGAGCCTGGCAATTCACATGGTAGATCAGATGGACCTAATCCCGCAGTAAAGCCATTGACCTCAGAACCGGTAGAATCTAGTCATACTCCTGATACTGTCGGACCCTACAGGGTTCTTCTTAAGCAACACAACGAGTGGGATGGAAAAAATGAACCAACAAACAGGGACGACTTGTTAACAACAAATGCATCATTTGCCAATGTGAGGGACAAGCCTACAGTATCTAGGGACAAGCCTACAGTATCTAGGGACAAGCCTACAGTATCTGTTCAAGACAATGATCAAAGTAGGAACATGGAAATGGATTTAAGGAGAACAAACGCTCGTGCCAAAGAAGCTTCTTCTCAAACATCAGGATATCAAGGATCTAGTTCTGTCAATAATGCTAAGTCTCTTGAAAGCACAGGAAGCTTTAATAGGTTTGATAATATTTCGGCAAGGAAAACAGATGGTGTAGCCTCTAATATGCTAGAAATTTCTTCAAGACCATCATCTGCCCCTAAAGATTCCTCTCTGATTCAGAAGATAGAGGGTTTAAATGCTAAAGCCAGGGATAATTTATCTACTAAAAGTAAGGAGGAGAGGACGAATAAGTTTCATGCTGGTAGCCTTGTGGAAAATGAAGTCAATGCTGGTGTTGTGTTTTCTGAGGCAACCCTTGCCACTGAAGGAAAAAATCCAGCTGCTCGTGGAGTAGGTGCTTTCGAAGGCGAAAAGAATTTTGAATCATCATCTTTCAGTGGAACAGCTACATCCAGGTTGGCCATAACTTTTTGATCTTAACTGCTCTAATTGTTGTTCATTTATAGTGGTGAATATATTGAAATGCTTATGCACAGGCATATTTCACATGGCATGCAAGGCAGAGGCAATCACCGTAAGGGTAGACTCGATATTCAAGATGCCGATGGTTGGCGAAAGAAATCTGGGGTCATATATTCTTCAACTACATCAGGTACACAGTTGGATGCATCTAACATTCTTGTTGGTGAGCATCAAATATCTGTTGATGCCTATGAAAGGTCTGGGTCCAATAGCCTAGTAAGGCGCGAAGGAGAATCTACGCAAACTTCGGCTGATAGCCATGCACAGGTAATGCATACACTATTTCAGTACTTACTACTTGCTGTGCTTACATTTACATCTTGCACACTTTGAAACTCTTCAGCATGCTAAAACAAAAGAGCTAGCCAAGCAACGGACTAAGCAACTGCAGGAGGAAGAGGTGGAGCGGACTAAAAAGCAAAAGGCTAAAAGTCTAGTGAAGTTAGATGAAATAAACAGGCGCATGCAAACCGTGAAAGGGTCAGCACAGAAAGAGTATGATGCAAATTATGCCCTAGAGAAGAAGCAAGAAGAATCTCAACCTTCTGAAACAGCAACAGTATTGGGCAAATCTGGAGCAGTCGATTCATCTGTAGTGTCTAACGACAATGTTGCATGTCAGATTAGTGATGCCAACACTAACAGAGTTGAAAAACCACCCATCTTATCCAGTGAAACACCTTTAGAGACACTAAAGAATGCTGACAAAGAACCTGTTCTGAATCAGAATCAGTCAGTGACGTTGTACCCCAATGATAATTCTGCTGATGCTGCTAATGCTTTACAGGTTCACAACAATGTTGCCTCAAAGCAGAAAAGAATTGGCTATAAACAAAAGCATAATCTTTCTCTAGGAAAGACTTCAAATGTTTCTACCACCTCAACTGCCCCAAAAGTTGAGAATGACACAGCAGCTTGTGTAAATGAATCTTCCGGCTTTGCTACAAATGAAGTAAGTTCAGCCTTCGTCTCAGGCTTACCCATGAATTCAACTTCTATGGTCGAGTCATCTGTAAACCAGAAAAGGAAGAATAATAGGAATAGCAAAAACAAACAGAAAGTTGAAGAAATTTCATCCTTGGCTGCATTACCAACAGCAATACCAAAGGAAACCAATCTTCCTAGAAGCTCTGTTGAAAATAAACCCAGGGAAGACACCGGGTTAGATCATAGCTCACTTCAGTCATCATCCTTGTCTAGAGATCCAAATCAGTATTCAGAGCAAAGATATTCAGAAAATGAAGAATCCTACGGTAGAATGAATAGCCAATTGAAATCACAACATTCTCGTAGGATGCCAAGAAACATGCAGGCTAATAGACAAGCAGAGAAATCCCATGGGAGTGATGTTTTGATGTGGGCACCTGTTAAACCACCTAACAAGATAGAGATCATGAATGACTCAAGTGAGAAAAGTAAAATTGAGGTAATTGTTCCTGCAAAGAATGACCAACAGGTGCATAATTTAAAAAATAAGAGAGCTGAAATGGAGAGATATATACCAAAACCTGTTGCAAAAGAAATGGCTCAGCAAGTAAGTTTACAACAAATGGTGTCCTCAACAAGTCTGGCTCCGACAGATGACTGTGTTGAAAGAGTTGATTCTTGTTCTCAAGGCCCCCAGATATCTCAGCATACTACTTCAGCAGTTGGAAAAATGGGTTCTGGAATGGAGTCTAAAAATGGAGATAGCAGGAAGACTAGGGCTTGGAAGGGCAAAGCACATGGATCATGGCGGCAACGGAGTTTAACAGAATCTACTGATGTTCATGACATGCAAGATGGAGTGGACCATGGTTCAAACTCTTATCAAAATATTCAGATACCGATGGAGCATCAGCAAATTCAAAAGTCTGAAACAAGCCTCTTGAAAGGACAAAAGAAGCATGTTAATGACACTAGCAAACCTGATAGCTCAAACAATCCCAACAATCATGATTCTGCTTTTGTGGATTCTGTTCCTATTATTGAAGATCCTAAAGCAACAGTCAGGGAGAGACAGGTCCCTTTTAGAGGACTGAAAGGCACAAGGGCGAACCATGATGTTGATCAGAAGAAAAATGTCGGGGACACAGTAAAAACTGAAACTCTATCATCATTGTCTGAGCACAATCAACCAGATGTCAATTCTGTTTTAAAGGAAAGCCGAAGTACTGGAGAACGCATGTCATCTCATTGGCAACCCAAATTCCAGGCATCAAATACACAGAGAGGAAACAGGCCCAAGAAAAAGGAGTCTACTCATGCTGGTGCATCATTTCAAGATGGTCAAGACAAGGAGTCTAGCACTCACGTAGCACAACCTCCCAGCCAATTGGTCTTTGAAAAGAGCAAGGGTGGAGATCCTCCAAATTTAGGGAATCAAGATGCTGTAAGAGAGAGTAGAAATGCTCCACCAAAAGGCCATCCTCACTCCACAAATCAGGTAGCTGTTAGCTCAAATGAGCAGGCTCCAACAGGTGTGGATCCTAGGCATCAGCAACGCCCATCATCTGGAGGTCGCAGAAATGGAAACCAAAATCGTTTTGGAAAGGGACACGAATCTCAGGGAGATTGGAAAACAGGCGTGCAAGATAACAGGCATCATCATAACCAGCCTGCAAACCGGGAAAGACAAGGTCCAAACTTTCATAATGAGTACCAATCTGTTGGGCCACATGGTGGTGACAGCCAATCAGACAACTTTGAACGAACTAAAGATGGTAATTATCATGCTGGGGGAAGATTTAGGGAGAGAGGTCAAACTCACTCAAGACGAGGAGGTGGAAACTTCTCTGGACGTTAGTTAGAGTGGTGATTTTGATTAGAAGCTGTTAAAGAGTAGTAGTTCTACTTCAAGATGGTTTTTGTGCTCCATCAGAAGCCATACATATATTGGGGTATATGTAGTGCAGGTTTTGGATACATTGTGTTTTGAATGGTAAATGCAGTTGCACGTCAGTTATGTAGTAGGCATTTGGCAGAGCTAGGAACAATGAAGATGATGCCTCCTTTTTGGTTTAGGGGAGAGAAGGAGTTTTGATGGATGAGTGCCGTGATTTATTATTCTTCCTATGTATCTGATTGAAAATAGCAATTTGATGGCATGACATTTTGTTTTTAAATTCGTGGAGACCGCTCCCGTCTATGACTTCGTACTTCCTGTTGATGTTTCTTCCTTTTTCTTTAGAAAGCTTAAATATATTATTGTTTTCACAAATATAGAGGTTTCTGAGTTTATTTTTTTAAAAAAAAATACCATTGATTGCTGACATTTTCAAAAATGTTATTTTTAGTTCATAGTGTGTTTTTATATTTATTTGGGACCTTTATTGCTAATTGATATGCATGTTGTTGTCACGTAATATTAGTAGATTTTAACCAATTCCATTTTCTTATCTTCTTCCCAGCTGTTCCAACATATATTAAGGGGGGACTTCTGGAAAATGATTTTCAAAGTGAGTTAGAGACTTGTGGCTGAGTCTATGATAAGACTTGGGCCGAACTTTTTAAACAGATAATACCACTTTTTTAAGAAGTTTATCTAAAAAGGTTAGATTTCGTGTAATTCACAAAACCTTTTAAATTTAAGAAATCAACCTATTTGAACATCGATAAGTATCATAGTTGTTTGACGTATTTAAATTAAACTTTAAATAAGTTATCTTATACAGTCAAATCCTAAAAGAAAGTGATATTAAAAAATTTAGAAGGTTAAAGACGTGAATAGTAGAATAACAAGTTTATAATAAATACATGGTTCTATATTAATGTTGTCTGACAATTTTGATTTTTTGCATGTTGTTGAAACTAATATTTCCACTTCTTTATTTCTATTTTTAGAAATAGAATATAATAATAAATTCGTAGTGAATATTTTCTTCGAGAAGTGAATGAAAATAATTAATTTTTTTTAATTTATTTAATAATTTATGTATTTATATAATATCGACATTTTATATTAAAAAAATATCACATTAACACATCATCACACATATATTTATATCCAATTCTTTTCATTTTCAAAATTAGACTTAAAATGTATTTTTAATTCTCTAAATTTATAAATTTTACAATTTTTGAATCCTATAATGTTTTTGAGCAATTTTAACTCCTGATATTTACACCCTTTCTAATTTCTTAGTCTCTATTGATGTTTTAGTTGAAGTCCATGATACGTACACTCATCACACGTAATTATTTCTCCTGTTTCATTTTTTTCCTTTCCATTTGGACATTTATTTTCAGTAACCATTCTCCACGACCTCTGTTTCTTTTTCGTAATTTCCCTTCTCAATCCTCTCCCTACAACTACTACACACAGTTTATCGTTCTCTCCCTTTCATATTTCTCCTCCTACCATTCCATTCCAAAAGCTTCTGCAATTTTTTTCATAAAAAAAAGCTATAGCAATTTTTTTCATACAAAAAAGCTATAGCAATTTTCGTTCTCTGGTGGAAGAAGAATCCACTCTTAATCGGCTCATTCTCTCAGGTACAAACTCAAACCCTCTCTATGTTTATCGTATTGTTTCTCTCACCATCGCGTGAAGCCGAGGATTGTTCGGAGTTCGACGAACTTGCTGCTTACGACATTGCCGACGGAATCTACGACGTCACATGTTTCCACCATGATCCTTCCCGCGCACGATTTGATATTCTTTCCTGTAATTAGAACAAATACCATGACTGTATCATTGCCACAACCTGCGTAGATAAGTTGATTAAGTTTTGGGAAGTTAGAAGCTTTAGGGTTCCGATTACGTTGCTTAATGGGCATGGGTATGCTGTTAGAAAGGTGCATTTTTTCCGCACGTGTGGAATTTGATGGTTTCTTGTTCTTATGATATGACTGTTTGTGTTTGGGATTTCATGGTGGATGATGCGTTGGTGAGTAGGTATATGATCATCATACTGAGTTTGATGTTGGGGTTGAAATGAGTATGCTTGTTGAAGGGCTTATGGCTATTACTGATTGAGATGAGTTTGTTTGTTTGGAAGTGGAAGAGATGATTAGGTGTGGAGGATTTATGTTACTATCATAGACTTCAAATAAATCTAACCATATATCAATTAGGGGGGCTAAGAAATCAGAAAGGGGTTAAAAGTAGGGATTAAAGGGTCCAAAATCACACAATTGAGAAACTTGAGGTGTTAAAAGTACATTTAAGCCTTGAAATTATTATGTGTTTTGTATTGTGTTCATGTCTATCTTAGTGCTTCATAATTAGGTAGTGAGAAAACGGTGCCGATGGAAAGTGTTTAATGAGAATGGTGCTTTTGATGAGTGGCAACATACAATTATAACCATAGTTTGTAATGAAATATGATTATGAATATGAATGTCCTTAATCTTGATTGTGGATAAGGGTTTAGAATTTTGAGATTGTAGTAATGAGATGGGTTGTCGGGATTTCGCTGCCACTAGACAATTATATTTAAAGAAATCAGTTTTATGTAATTCCTGAATGTTCCAACAAAATTTAAGAAAAAGTTAAACCCTGCTCTCTTCCCCCTCTGAAATTTAGTGGTAATGTTATGTTATAATTTCAAATATATACTTCCATAATTGCAATATATTATATCGACACTATTGTTGTTTTCTGTTTCTTTTTCATCAGGCCTTTAAATTGGCTTGAATGGTCGTGTGGCAACAACCAGGCTATGACTTCAAGCATGTTGAGTGGGGAGAGAAGGTACTTTTTGACTTATGTGCATTGGAAGCTGCTAGAAATGGGCTAGTGATGAGGGATTTGGGTATTCAAAAGCTAATTTGTGCTTTGCTTATGCATACCATGTTGTGATACGTCCTTGTAGAAAACCAACTGTTATTATGATCATATGATTCTAATGCTAACCACTATGTTTCTTAAGTGAGGAGGTTTCAAATTTTGATCACTCCTTTATGTGTACATGAATGTATTTTCATTAATTGGCTGCATAGAAGTTAATGATGATAATATTGCACAGGTGGGTCTCTTCCACCAGAAAAGGTGGTATGACAGTGTTAGGGAAAGTTGCCGTTCCAAAACCTATAAACTTACCCAGTCAGAGGTATTTGATTTCTGACTAGACTATTTACCTTCTCAGTTAACTAGTATGGCTGGTTCATGATCTAAACATGTTTTTCTTATTTTCTTTTGTTTTAAGGTTAGAAAATCACGGTCTAGACCCAAATGTGGAGATTGTTCCCAAGTGAGTAAATATTCTATTAATCTGGGTAATATGTATTTTTCTGCTGCTTTTGTTCCTCTAGACTAGACAATTGGTTATTTTGTTGTCTTATGCTGATTAGGGGTACCCTCAGCTGGGGAAGTAAATCACCATCTTCTGCCTTAAGCGCATGGGGTTCTTCTGTGTCTCCAAATGCCAGTGCTGGGGCTAGTTCACCCAGTCAACTCAGTGCCCGTCCATCATCTGGTGGAAGTGGGACACGACCTTCAACTTCTGGTAGTGATAGTGCTTCTGAACTAACTTCGAGAGCATGGGGATCAAACTCTCAGCCTTCATCGTCATCTGGGGTACTGACATCAAGTCAGACTTCACAGACATCATTGCGTCCTTGCAGTGCTGAAACAAAACCCGGTAGCTCAGAATTATCTCGGTTTGCTGAACATGTGACTGAAAATTCAGTGGCTTGGGATGTTGGTAGAACTGCAGAGAAATTGGTAGGCTTCTGCGGTTTCGGCTTATGACTCTATCATCAGTCACTTCATACAATGCTTTTGCTGTAATTTGTGGTATTAATAGATTGATAGATTTATTTAACTAATATTTAAGATGTTGCATGGAAAATGACATCAATGGATGTGGGAGTTTTTTTTCCTACTGTAGCCTATAGTTTTCCATTGTGTGCCTTCTTTCTATTGTTTGGGAACGATGCATAGCTTGTCACGGGGCATAGGTTAATGAAACTATTTATGTATCCAAAAATATGTCATAACATTTTCATTGTATCTTCAATTTGTTGAGAATATGTTGGATGACCAATTTGAACAGAACGCACTAATGATGTTTAATTCATGTGGCTTACACCATATAGTGGTAACACCGCTAAACACTCCATGTCATATGGAAGGTGACAGTTTCCAAATCTTGAAGAAGAGAGGGAATAAGTTTTATTAATTAAGGGTACTGTGGTACTTTTTTAATGTTAGGGTGGTGGGCTCATTAATATGTGGTGTGGTGTATGTAACAGCAATAGGTAGTTATTATAGGAGCTAAAAAAAAAAATTTAAATATAAAATTTCTTTCCACCTTATTGGAATCTACATTCCTACCCATGTATTCCTGGGAATGTGTTTTCGATGATTTGACAAAAAACATTCTTATTTTATTTGTGGATTTGGACTTGTACTAGTTAGAGTAATGTTACAGTAGTATTTGATCTTTTTATTCGTAAAATTAAGACCATTGAGTCATTTAACTTTCTCCAAATTTATTTCAAGTTCTTATGTTGTAGTTATTTCCAGGGATGTTATCAAAATTGATTTTTCATTTGTGTCTGACATTGTACCACTGTCCTTATGTAGGGAATTACACAATGCAAGAATGATGATTTTTCTTTGAGATCTGGAGATTTTCCTACTCTTGGTTCCGAGAAAGACAAATCTGTACATAATTCTGAGTTGCAAGGTAGCACATTTGTGCATAACTATTATCAGCACCAAGATGATTATGGTTTTATATTGATTAACATTTTACATTGATAACAGTACTGCATTCTTTGGTCTTAGTTGCATTTGTATTATTTTAATTTACACTGCATGCATTTCCATTGAGGAGTGGTTTCTGTTACTACATTACAATGATATTGTTTGAAAACACTTTTTTCAATTATGTGGTGTCCTGCCCTGTCACCTTCAAATTTTCCTCTTCAATTCTTCTTAGTCCTCCCTCTGTCCCAAAACAATTGACCCATTTGCAAAATAAAATTATCCCAAAATAATTGACCCTTTCGATTTCCTATGCACTTCTTTCCAATTGTACCCTTGAATTAATATTACTTACATCATTTCGTATGCAATATACTATGCATTTATGACATTGATAATGTACCAATACCTAACAAGGATAATTTAATAAAATATTCTCTCTTTCATTTATACACTTTTCTTAATATGTGAAATGATCAAATGGCTCAATTATTTTGGACGGAGGGAGTAGTTGCTATGTTGGTTATATGCAACCCAGATCTAAAGAGTGACTTCATAAATGGTTGAGGTTTAATTTATTTTTTTGTTATGAAAAATGTATGTATCATTTAGCAGACCACAATTCTCATCTTCAGCCTGACTCTTCTGCTGGACTCGGGAAAGAGAAAAATGAGACCTCAACTGTAGGTTTGTCTTTATGCTCTTGCTGTTATATTAATGTATTGGTTTAGTTTTGGTTCTGCCTATTTTTGCTTCCAGGATTATGCGATTTATCATTTATAACAATAATAGTGTGTTGCTTCTATTACAGTTGGTGTTCCTGTTCATGCAAATAGAAACGGTGAAACTGAAAATTCTTGGAGAAGAGACTATCAGGCCTTCAATGAAGATGGTATGAGACCTGGAATAGAGAAATGGCGGCGAAATCTCCCGCCCTTTCCTAATGCTGTTATTCCACCTCAGCACTTTGATGTTTGGTGTGGTGCTCCAGTAAATAACCATCAAGGTGGTATTTGGTTAAGAGGTCCACCTAATGGCCCTCCGTTTGGAACTCCTGTTGCTCCAGGTGGCTTCCCAATTGAACCGTTTCCATTTTATCGTCCACATATTCCACCTACTGGTCTTGCCAATCCACCTCAAATTCCCCCTCATGGATGTGATCCAACAGGGCATCATAAAAATGGAGAAGTCTACAGGCCCCATATGCCTGATGCTTACATTCCTCCAGGTATGCCATTGAGACCTGGTTTCTATCCTGGCCCAATGGCCTATGAAGGATACTATGGTCCTCCAATGGGTTATGGTAATTCAAATGAACGAGATGTTCATTTCATGAGAATGGCAGCTGGTCCCTCTGTTTATAATAGGAACCCAAGTCAGAATCCACCTGAGAATTCACACAGTAGATCCGGTGGACATGGTCCTGCTGTAAAACAGTTGGCCTTGGAGCAGGTAGAATCCAGTCGTAGTCCTGATACCTCAAGACCATACAGAGTTCTTCTTAAGCAACACAATGAGTGGGATAGAAAAAATGAACCAACAAACTGGGAGGACTCATTAACAAAGAATGCATCATATGCCAATGTGAGGGACCAACCAAGAATGTCTGTCCAGGAGAATGATCATAGATGGAACACGGAGATGGATTTAAAGAGAACAAGTTCTCATGGAAAAGCAGCCTCTTCTCAAACATCGGGAAATCAAGGATCTAGTTCTGTCAATAATGCTAAGTCTCTTGAAAGCACAGGAAGCTTTAATAGGTTTGATAATATTTCGGCAAAGAAAACAGATGGTGTAGCCTCTAATACACTAGAAATTTCTTCAAGACAATCATCTGCCCCTAAAGATTCCACTCTGATTCAGAAGATAGAGGGTTTAAATGCAAAAGCCAGGGATGTATCATCTACTAAAAGTAAAGAGGAGAGGAGGAATAAGTTTCATGCTGGTAGCCATGTGGAAAATGAAGCCAGTGGTGGTGGTGTATTTCCCGAGGCAACCCTTGCCGCCGAACCCAGGTTTGCCATAACTTCTTGATTTTAACTGTTCTAACTGGTGTTCATTTATCGTGGTGAAAGTATTAAAATACTCGTGAACAGGCAAATTTCTCATGGCATGCAAAGCAGAGGCAATTATCGTTGGGGAAGGCTCAATACCTATTGTATGCAGAAAGTGTATGCTGCAAATTCTGCCCTACAGAATAAGAAAGAAGAATCTCAACCTATTGGGTCAGCAACAGTATTGAGCAAATCTGGGGCAGCCAATTCATCTGTAATGCCGAATGACAATGATGCATGTCAGAATGTTATAAATCATACTCAGTCAGTGACCTTGGACCAGGATGTTAATTGTGCTGATGACACTAATGCTATACACTTACAGGTTCACAACAATGTTGACTCAAAGCAGAAAAGAGCAGGCTATAAACAAAAGCATAATCTTTCTCTAGGCAAGACTTTGAATGTTTCTACCACCTCAACTTCTGCAAAAGACGAGAATGACAAAATGGATTACGTTTTTGTGTCTTCTGGCAGTGTTACGAATGAAGTAAGTTCAGCCTTTGTCTCAGGTTTACCCATGAATTCAACTTCTATGGTTGAGTCATCTGTAAACCCAAAAAGAAAGAATAACCGGAGTAGCAAAAACAAAGAGAAAGTTGAAGAGATTTCATTGTTGGGTGCATTACCAACAGCAATACCGCAGGAAGCCAATCATTCTACAAGCTTTGTTGAAAACAAACTCATGGAAGACATCAAGTTAGATCAGGGTTTACTTCAGTCCTCATCCTTGTCTAAAGACCCAAATCAGAATTCAAAACAAAGATATTCTGAAAATGAAGAATCTTATGGTAAAATGAATAGCCAGTTGAAATCACAGCATTCTCGAAGGATGCCAAGACACATGCAGGCTAATAGACAAGCAGATAATTCCTATGGGAGTGATGTTTTGATGTGGGCCCCTGTTAAACCACCGAACAAGATAGAGAAAATTAAAAATGAGGTAATTGTTCCTTCAAAGAGTGACCAGAAGGTGAATAATATAAAAAATAAGAGGGCTGAAATGGAGAGATATGTTCCAAAACCTGTTGCAAAAGAAATGGCTCAGCAAGGAAGTTTACAACGAATAGTGTCCTCAATAAGTCAGGTTCCTATGGATGAGTGTGTTGATACTGGTTCTCAAGGCCCCCCAGTAACTCGGCTTACCATTTCAGGTGTTGGAAAAGTGGGTTCTGTAATGGAGTCTAAAAATGGAGATAGCTGGCAGACTAGGGCTTGGAAGGGAAAAACACATGGGTCATGGCGGCAAAGGAATTCAACAGAATCAAATGATGTGCATGACATGCAAGATGGAGTGAACCGTGGTTCTAGCTCCTATCAAAATATTCAGATACCGATGGAGCGTCAGCAAGTGCAGATGTCTGAAACAAGTTTGTTGAAAGGACAATTGAAGTATGCTAATGAGACTAGTAAACCTGATGGCATAAACAATCCAGCCAATCATGATTCAGTTGTTCCAGTTTATGTTCCTATTATTAAAGATCATAAAGCAGTGGTCAGGGAGAGGCAGGTTCCTTTTAGACGACAGAAGGATGCAGGTGTGAACCATGATGTTGATCTGAAGAAAAATGCTGGGGCTACAAGGAAAACTGAAACACCAGTATCATCCTCGGTGCACAATCAGCCAGATATCAAGGTTGTTTTAAAGGAAAATCAGAGTATTGGAGAACATGGGTCATCTCACTGGCAACCTAAATTTCAGGCATCAAATAATCAGAGAGCAAATAGACCCAAGAAAAAGGAGTTTTCTCTTCATGTTGGTGTATCATTTCCAGATGGTCAAGATAAGGAGTCTAGCCCTCTTATCGCACAACCTCCCAGTCAATTAGTCTCTGAGAAGAGCAAGGGTCGAGAAGTTCCAAATCTTGTGATACCGGAAGCTATAAGAGAGAGTAGAAATGCTCCACGTAAAGGCCATGTCCACTCCCCAAATCATGTTGGTGTTAGCTCAAGTGAGCAGGCTCCTACAAGTATGGATCCTAGGCATCGGCAACACCCATCATCTGGAGTTCGCAAAAATGGAAACCAAAACCGTTTTGGGAAGGTACATCAATCTCAGGGAGATTGGAATACACATGTGCAAGATAACAGACATTATCATGACCGAGAAAGACAAGGTTCAAACCATCATTACGAATACCATGCTGTTGGGCCACATGGTGACAGCAAATCAGACAATTCTGAACGATCCAAAGATGGTAGCTATGACACTGGGGGAAGATTTAGGGAGAGGGGTCAAACTAACTCAAGACGTGGTGGTGGAAACTTCTCTGGACGCTAGCTAGAGTGGTGGTTTTGATTGGAAGCTGTTAGTGAGTAGGTTTTTATACTCCCAACATTGTTTTTATGCTCCTCCACCAGAAACCATATATTTATTTGTAAGTGCTATGTTCAGTCATGTTGATCGGATACATTGAGTTTTGATTTTGAATGGTAAATGTAGGTGCTTCAGTTATGTTCTGATGGTCGGTAGGCATTGAGCAGGGCTACAAAAGTGGAGATTTGATGGCTCCCCCTGTGGTTTATTTGTTTCTGATTGGAATTAGTAATTTATTTTAGTTTCATCGAGGCTATTACTGCTTCTTGCCTAGCACAATGATCTCTTGACTTCACACTGTTTCCTTCGCTTTCCTTTTTGTATTTTCCGTTTTGATCGATTGTGATAATATAACTTACCAAAACTTTATATGATTTGTTTAGTATGAAAGGATAAAATTGTCAAAAAAGAAAGTACAAATGAAAGATAAAATTAGAAGAAAAGAAGTTACACTAAAATTTAATATCATATATATGTTATTATTTTTCCTATATAACGGTTAGAATGGTTAGAATTAAGAGACAATGCATTTTTATACTGCAATTTTAGAATTAAGAGACATTAGTATCTTACTATTGTTTGCCTTAGTTAACTTTACCAATGGTAATTTTCCTAGTTGATTGAGTTTTTTCTGCTATAAATATTGTCAACAATTATTTACAAATTCCTATAATAGGTAAATGGTTGTTTAATTACCTATAGAAAGAGATAGAGATGTATATTTTAGAATGATGAAACTAAGACAACAAATGTGATGCATATTTATCTTTTAAAAAACAAAAAACATGAAATGACATTTGTAATTTGGTTAATTTAAGTGAATTTTTGGAGAATGATAGTAGTTTAATGTTTATATAATACACTTTTGGAAGAATTTTAAACTTCAAACTAAACATTTAAGGAAAGAGTGATATAATGAATTAATATAGTCGGTTTAAAAGACTAAAATTTTTGAGAATATTTTTTCTGAAATCATGAAGGAGCCAAATTACTTTAATTATACTATTTTTTTAAGAAATTTTTTGTGTAAAGTTTATTATTAAACTACTTTTTGAAACCGAGATATAATTGATATATAAAAATAGATAAGTAATTTTTTATTTGTTCATATTATTATAAAAAAAGAAGTCTTGAATAATTATTTTTATAATTATTAAAAAAATAATTAAGAGCATTTCATCTTCAATAACAAGTCAAATTTATTAAATTGTCTTTATTTTATTTTAATATCAGACATTTAACTATTTAAATTAAATATTTTTAGATTAAAGGAAGAAAATATTATGGATACCGACTAAAAGTTGACAATTTTTTTCTTAAAATAAAATCAATAGAGTATCACTTATCTCTCTTATTATATATATCAATCATTTTCTTATAATTGTGGTAGGAGGGATAGATATCTCATTTAGATACAAATATTTGTATATAGAAGTACTTTTTATTTTATTTTTAAATAACCAATATTAGATATCAGTGATGTTAATATAGTAGTACACTTTATTTTTTACAAAGGATTAGTGATATAAATGAATTTCGAAGTTGAATTCTAAAAAAAGAATACAAAAGGAGTAGGAGGAGATCATGCAAGTGCCAGGTGTCTAACCATATCGCTTTTTGCTATCATCATCTTCTTCTTCTTCTTCTTCTTATGTTGTTATGTTAGGGTTCTTCGGACTTTCAATTTCCTTTCAAAATCCGTTCTTTCCTTCAATTTTTCACATTCGTTATTATTCTATTCAACCATTTTCCATTTCATCTCAATTCACTCTTCTTGGACACTGTCTCACCCGCGTAATTCCCTCTTTTCCCATTCTTATATATCTTTTCATTTCGCGCATTTTTTTTTTGTTTCATAAACTTGTTGTTGCTCTTCTGAACATTACTTTCCCAAATAGCACGCATTATGTTAATTCTATTTTTTGGAGTTTTTTTTTTTGTACTGTCATTATCAAATTGGAATTTTATACTGTCCTGGTTTTCTTTAATCTGGCTTCTTAGTTTAGTTATATTTTCGATTTTTGTTGTTTTTCTAGATTTAGTTTGATGTTTTTTTTTTGTGTATCTTAAACTTCATTGTTGGTGTTTTTTGAATAGGTCCTATTCATTGAGTGGATTGGACAATAATAATAAAGTTTAAAGGCTTAAAATGGCCTTTGTAACCCATCAACCACAGGTACTTCTTGGATTATTATTAAATTTGTTTTCTATTTTTGGCACTGTATTGCGTTTGCAGTTTACTGCTTTAAAGTTTTATGGGTATTACTTATTATTTAGTGGCCTGTAGAATTTCTGGGTAATAGTAATGGAACTGTTGAAGGACGTTGTTTATAAGTTATTGTCACCGAAAGGCTCATGGAAAAACATTTACCTGGTTTTTTCCTTTGTTGTGGTTTAGAAAAGAATGTTTTTTCAATTCTAGAATGATGGTCTCAAATTTAGTTTCAATGCAATTTGTATATCCCGTAGAGGTTTCGTACCGTCTGCCAGATGTTTCCTGTTGGCAAGGATTCAAGAATCATATCAAATTTACTGATTGGATCATTAAAATTTTCTTCAGTTAGTTTTTTTTATCAATATAGAGTTTTGAAGATCAATGCTTTATTGAGGGATTGAACTATATACCTCTCTCTCTATCACGCACATGCGCTCAGACACACTCACACTAAATCTTGCCTGATTGAAGTTTGACAAGTCTGATTTCTAATAACAAAGGCTTATATCCTGAGTTCACTGTTATAGATTTTGCCTTGGCAATCACAACTTTCTATGTTCATATTTCTAGTGCTAGGTTATATGATTTGTGAACTTCATAGATTATTTGTTTTGTCATTAGGGTTTGTATGTCGCATCATCCACAAGGCATTTGTCATGGAGCAAAAGGCTGAAGTTGAAGCAGTGTTTGACAAAACACCACATGATTGGAAGAACAGACTGGCATCACCTATTAAAGCAGAATATTTGTTTAAGGTAGAGATATGTCTGTGTCCTTTGAGGAAATTAAATTTGGTGTTTGGTGTCAGGGCCACCTCAAGAAGTTTTGTTTGAAACTACTTATTATTTAACATCAATGGTAGAAGTATCTTACTAGTGGCCCAATGATAAGAGTTGCTGAGTTAGTCTAAGCAGATTTAAATGCAATTCTAAGGCGCCTCCCTTAACTAAGATAAACAAATTATAAGTCTGGATCAACCAAATGTTTCTATAGTAAATTTGAATTAAGTTTGTTTTTATCAAATAGTTTTCATCTGCTTGTGGAATTGGAGGTTCGTATTATGCAAGGAAAATGATTTTTGGAGAGAAAAAAAATCTGTGTATGTGTTTTCGCTTTTGTTTTTTATATTGATATTATAATTCATATTCATTGATTTCAATATTTCAATTAATTTCTTCAGTTCCATCCCTGGGGATTGTTGCTAATACAGAAACATGCATGAATTGAATGCAAACGGCCTATTATTTTTCTTCACATAAAAAGTTCATTGTTTCCAGTGTAGGACCTCCTTGCTTTTGTGTATCCAAGATAAAACCTTTGAGGATTTCAGGCTTCAAAGGAAGAACTCAAAATGATGATTCAGGAACCAGGGCAAATTGGTTGAAGGCACCTAAAACCTCTGTTGAACTAGAGGAGAGTGGGGAGACCCACAATGTGCCACTCTCTTATGCATCTGAAGCAGGTGATAGCTTTGCAACATCGTCTGCTTTTCATGGACTTTTCAAAACATGGCTGAGAATGTTGCGCACACAACCACCATGTCAAGAAGTTGAGGGAATTTTTGGAAGACCGACTAACACAGTTTTACCTGAAACTCTACAAAGGACTCAT
Organism: Cicer judaicum; assembly: GCA_037974835.1. Classification (NCBI taxonomy): domain Eukaryota; kingdom Viridiplantae; phylum Streptophyta; class Magnoliopsida; order Fabales; family Fabaceae; genus Cicer; species Cicer judaicum. The sequence continues at coordinate 17,000,098 of JBBPBS010000276.1, forward strand.
AGTAAGGAAAGAGGTGAGGTTTTGAAGGTGGCATGGTCCCATTTTCTGGCACTGGATGCGTCAATAAAGATTCCTTTGTTGATATTGTAAGTATGGTGATTTTTTCCCCTTTCCATGTTATGATATGTTTGTGAAAGGAAGACGAGTGCACATTTTTTGTTGTTGTACCACATGCATATTTTGTTGTTTGGTCTTCAAGTTAATTTATGTCTGGTTGGCAAGTCTCATATTTAATTTCATCACGCTTCAACTTGGCTGGATATTTTGGCTGTAGCAAACTTTAGGTTGGAATTTACGAAAAAATTAAAATAAAAGGGAGAATGCACGGCTTGCTTACTTCCTAGTCAATATGTTATTATGTAACTAGCTTCTGCATCATTGTTCAACTTTTCTTGCATTTTAAATAATGCCAATTGCATTGATTGCACAATAATGCTTATGTGTCTAATTTTATCTTCTATCTGCAGTGTACCTCTCTACCTGGCAGTTAATGTAAAATTTGGTGCTGAAGCTTCGAAGGAATTATCTCCTTTATGGGTTTTTGGGCCACTAATTATGGCTGTACACATTATGATAATCCGTGGTCTGTGTGCACTCTATGCCCGCATTGTCAAAATACTTAGCAAATTACCTTCTTTCTGCATTTTGGTCAACAACTACATTTTTGGCGGCGTGCTGAAAGAACATATTGGAGTTTATCTTTTGCGACCTATATCGAGCTTAAAAGATATTGATTATATACAGCTAACAAGAAGAGTTTTGAAAGTATTGCAAGAATGGTTAGTGGAGAAGTATCTTGATTATGTGGAATCAATATGGCCACATTATTGTCGAACAGTCAGATTTTTGAAGATGTCTAATCTTATTTAAGTTTGAATGTATTCTTTAAGGTAGTCTTCAGAAAAGTTAAAGGGAGTTTGATTGGAGGTGATATTCTTTAGCATAGAAATTTTCCAAAGAGATCAGGCAAATCCCATTTTATGCTGGGGTTTTGAGCAAGTTAATGGTAATGAGGAAATAAGTTCCTAATTCATGTTATCTTGAATTTATTTTATTCTTAGATTAGGTTGTAATTGATTTTGTCATTGAATAGCTGCTTATGTTTCAAGGTTCTATATGAGATTGGTTCCATTCTGCAATTGGTGATTCACTCATTTGTCACGAACAAACTCTCTCTGTTTTAGGTGGCAATGCGAAAGCCAGGCTTAATGTTCATACATTGTTTACCATTACAACAGCTCAAATATGATTTCTATGTGAATTCTTTGTATGTTAAGGGGCTAATTTGTCCAATTCGTTGTTAATTAACATTTGTCAGCCAGAACCTGCAGAAGAGTACATTGGTTTGAGAATGACCCTGCATATTAAGGGAAGAAAACTGGGACAGTGTACTTTTTCTCCCATTATTATTCCAAGACTGTGTCTGTTTGGGAAATTCATTATATATTACCTTACTCAAGCAAAAGGAGTACCGGTGTAGAGAAATAATTGACCTTGCGGATTTGACCCTAGGTGGATACAAATTGGGAGAGTGAAAGAAAGAAGCGATTTGATAAAGTTGTACGTTCGTGTTATGTCAGATGGAAATGGATTATCTCAAATGTTTGTTCCGTGTTTTCAAATCTCCATCTTTACCATCTTTCTTTTATTGCAAATGCATTTCATAATGATAATTGGACCAGCCTACAACGGGTTGATATTAAGTCAGTAAGAAATAAAAAATTAAAGACGTGGGGCATTAGTGTTAACTTTTAATTGAACTTTAGAATAATATTCTTTTGTCTCTTAATATAAGATCTATATACAAAATATAGGAGTATTAATTAAACAGTAGTAATTTTGCTATCTGCACGCCTTATTTTGTTATTTGCACCCTTTATTAATAAAATAGTAATTGTCATGTCAACGGGACAGTCGTGCAACCATGAACCATCAGTCCTAAAACATATGACGCAAACAACAAGAAACGGTCGGTGGATCAAATGGGCCTCGATCATCGAAGCTCATTTCCTCAAAATAATTTGCCTATAAAACAAGATGAGACAATTAGGACTGATGATCTCTCTTCCACATTCATAAACACTGCAGTTCACCTACCAATTACTTTGGGAAGTTTTCTGCTTTCAAAAGTTTTACATTAATGTATTTCTTATCTATATGAACAATTATTATTATTATTATTATTATTATTATTATTATTATCAATTTAATGGTTTACTTACTCAAAATTAATATTATTTATAATATAACAACAATTACAATAAAATTTAGATGTATTTCCTTCGATTTTTTATGTAGTTTTTAATTCATATCCAGATTTGAGGTAGGTCTTGATTCAAAATATACTTTTTATGATTAATACAAAGTTTGAGAGGAATGACTAAAAAAAAGTGCGAGGAAAAAATCACGGAAATTATATGTTAGGTTTGGAATGGTGCCAAAATGAACCTAAATTGTCAAAATAATAATAAAGGAAAATAATATATAGGTTAATAGACCCAAAAATAAATAAATATTTAGGTTGGAAAATGGCAGGCAAAGCTGTGTGCTTGTTTTCCTTTCTTCTTTCACTCGACTTCACTTCAGTTCATTCCGTCATCACTACAAGCTTTGGTTTGGTTGAGTGAACTTGAATTATTCAATTTCAGCGTCAGCCAAATCAATTGAACTTTCCTATACGCTGCCACGCCCTTTTTCAGTATCTTCAGCAGTTAGTATTAATTTAGGAGTTATAGATAGTTATGGCAAATAGTAATACTACTACACTTGCTTCCTCTTTACCTCCTTCATTTTTTCAACGCAACACACGTTCTTCTCCCCAGGTACCTTTTTCTCTTCTATATGCTTTTTGTCCTATACTAGGTTTCCAAAAAAAAAAATCTTATTTATTCCACCAATTCTAATGTTATCGTTGTCTTCTCCGTTACCAATTCATTAAATTAATTAATTAAATTGAATTGAATTTCTCTACCATTGTACATAAGATGTAATTGTAAGGGGTTATTTATGGAAGGTAGAAGTAAAACTATATGCTAGTTAGCATTCTCTTGGTTTTGCTGGCTAGTTGGTAGCTTGATAAAATGTTCAATTATTTCTCACTTTGTTTTTGGTTTGATGATGGGTTTTCTAAGTATGTTTACTTGGACAAATACTCAATTTCACTTACTCTTTCACCCTTGTTTTTTATTTTCCCACTTTTCTTAAGGTTGTTACTTTTTTTTTTCTTTCCCTTTTTTGTTTATGTTAGGCTACTGGATGTGGCACATAGAATGCATATATCTGAGACATGTTGATGGATGTATGTTTAAATAATATTTCTTGCATTAATTTGATCAATGGACAATGTTTAATTAACGTGACAAGTGAAAACAAAATTGGCAACATGTTTTATAGTCACTTGCTCAAAGTCTTCAATCTCATTGGAGCTGGAATTTTATGGCATATATGTTCTTTTCTACATTCTATCATTTTTATGAAAATTTAGTCTATGGTTTGTAGAATTCATTTTTATCAGCCATTTAATGTCAGATATAAATAATACATGCTGAAGACTAATGACTATATGCATTAATTGTTTTTCCCAAAAATTGATGATGGATGACGTGTATAAATTTTTCCTTTTTCTACTTTGTTCTTTTTCTGCTAAATTGAAGCAATTTATTTGAATTTTCTATCTGTACAATAACTGTAGGATTAAGTCCATCTTATTATACTGTTACTCAAAATTGTTTGCCATTGTATCTTTGAGTATAGCTTTAATTACTTTTCCTCTTATATGGTTTCTTTTCATTTGATATTCAGTTGAGCTTATCACAAGGGTTGTTTGTCAACCAGATAACTGGTTCTCAGCTGCAGATGTACACTAAAGGTAATTTGCTTATTTATTGGTTGGTCCACATATTGTGTTAAGCGTCCAATTATATTAAATTGCTTATCTTTAAATGATTAGCAAGTTTTATATATATGGTTACTTGCACATTTCTTCAATATATCTGTTGTACAAATTTGAAAATATTTTAGTGTAAATTGGAACATACACCCTTGAATTCTGGCCCATGTGTGGATTAGGCCTTAGGGGTTTGTAACGAAGCAATTGACTGCTGAACATCGCATTTTGTCTGAAAAAACCCTGAGTTATGGTAATGTTTAAGATTAAAATACTGAAATGTAGCATTTTAGATTAGAACCATAAATTATGGTAATATTTACATTTTCAATACTGTTGGAGGTTGTTTTTTTTGCATAAAGGGGTCATAGCACACATAAGTGTTGTCAATTGCGGATTGCAGTATAGTGCTATAGCTCCGCAATGGTGGCTATTTGATAACACTTTATATTAACTAGCGTATCGCGGATAAATTGTGATTTGTTCAAATTCCGCTATGCTACGCGGCTATTTCACAACACCAGCACACTTCAAATCTTAAGGGCGTGTCTGGACATGCACCCAAGTTGAAGGGCGTGAGCTGCAGTTTGCCCAATATTTTATATGCACTCCTCTGGCTATGTCTCTGTTAACATTCTTTTGTTTTTGTGTCAGTATCATGGTTTGAAAAATCATGCCAGTTTAAGCTTATAAACGGAAGGCCAAAGTTCAAAGGAAGGTTCCAGAACCAACAGAATGCTCTTTTTGTTGTCTCTGAGGATCAGTCACAATACAATGAGCTTGAAATAGCTGCTTCAGTGCCAGAAAACAACAATAATATTGCTCAAGACATCTCTTCTGTTAGCAGCCCATCTTGTCATTTTTCAGGGAGTGATGGAAAATCGGGTTTAATATCATTTTATAACCGCCCATACAGAAGAGATAGTGAGATTCTTTTATCTAATCCAGAGAAGAGTCAAAACAGCATATTGTGGTTTGTAGGCCCTGCAGTCCTTGTGGCTTCTTTCATTTTTCCTTCACTCTATTTGCGTAAATTGCTGTCTGTCATTTTTGAGGACTCTTTGTTAACAGGTAACTTTTCCTTGGAAGAAGGACTATTTTGTTTGTTAATTATTTGGTGTTATATTGCTTTGTCCGCAACAATCTGCAAAGCTTACTATTTCTTTATATGTGGAGTGTTGTCTGATATTTGGATGCACTCTGTATTGACTAAGCATCTGACCTTGAAAAACCACAAAAAAATGGGGAACTGATTGTGTTTAGGACTGTTATTAAGGGATGATGCCAGGGAAAACATCTTGCATGTTCAGATTTGGATATGATGATGCTCTTTTGGTTGATTTGGAATTATTTATTTCTCCGCAAGGATGGCTTCAATCATTGGATGATTGGGCAGAAATGGAGATTGATCTATATTTGTACATAATGGATGATAAATTTTGCAACTTCAATATCAATATTCAACAAAATATTTACAAAAATTGAAATTGGTCTAATAATTGAAGATATTTGTTGAGTGTTACGGGAAGAGTATATAAATAGTTGAGTTGTTGTGAATTATGCTACGACATTGGTAGTTGTGACTTGATAGGTGATGTATCCTCAAAGTTCAAACACTAAAACGTTCAATTGTTTGCTGCACATAATTATTTTTGATAATGTTATTTCTTTCCTAGCTCTGAATTATGTTGTCTTCTTTGAACTCTAAACTCTGAAATGTCTTCTTTCGTCATCTCCAGATTTCCTCATATTATTCTTCACAGAAGCAATTTTCTATGGTGGTGTTGCCGTTTTTCTTTTTCTACTGGACCATTTACGAAGACCCACACAATTGGATACTGCAGCAAAAAATACTGATACTCTGCCCCCTCAACTGGGACAGAGAATCTCTTCTGTTGCTACCTTGGTACTTAGTCTTGTAATTCCCATGGTCACTATGGGTTTTGTCTGGCCATGGACTGGTCCTGCAGCCTCCGCAACGCTTGCTCCGTACCTTGTTGGCATACTTGTCCAATTTGCGTTTGAGCAGTATGCTAGATATCGGAAATCACCTTCATGGTCTGCAATTCCATTAATCTTTCAAGTAAGGAAAATCCAATCCTCAATTGACAACTTTTCTGTATTTTGTTTCCTAGTAAAAAGAATGAATATAATGAAGTACATTTATTCAATTTTACCAAATTGATTGAGCTAAGCTCTATTATTGTTATTAACAGGTGTATAGGCTGCACCAACTAAATAGAGCCGCACAACTGGTGACAGCTTTATCGTTTACAGTTAGAGGAGCTGAGTTGACTGCACACAACATGGCTATAAACAGCTCTTTGGGTACGCTTCTAAATGTCCTACAATTTCTTGGTGTGATTTGCATCTGGTCCCTGTCAAGCTTCCTCATGAGATTTCTACCTTCTACTTCCACAACAATGCAGTGAATAATTTATTAAGTTTGTTACCAATGTTATCTCATGCATCAAAGCACCCCCACTTAAACTTTGGACAGAATCTGTACATGTACTTTGGATTTTTTTGGTGTTAACTCTTAACTCTAATTGGACATTTACTAATCCTCTAACTCGTCTAGATTATAAATGACGTTCAGGAATTTGCAATTGAGGATTTTGGATAGTGTAGAAGCAAATGGAGGAATATTTTTAGTTTTATTTCTGCATATGGCAGGCATGTGCTCTGAATGATGTACTCATTTTTCTTAAGGATATGCACAAAATAAAAAATAAATAAAATTGACAAATAGATTGTTCGAGTTGCATATCAGGAGGAAGAACATTTGCTCGTATCTAAGGTACTAAAGTAGTAAATGATGAGCTTCACGCACATGAAATTAATCAAAATTCTTGACAGGAGTTGTTTAGAACAAACAATTGTGCAAAGTAAGAGTTTTAAAAATCACACAAAAATGAATATAGTTTTAAAAACAAAGATTCTAGAACGATAATTATAAAAACCAACAGTAAAGCTCAAAAATATGTTGTGACAATAATAATATGCATCATATCCATCCATATTGTCTACACTAATATACAAATGTCGCATTCCTCTAGAGCTACTCTATCCTACTGAAAGTAACATGTGTTGCTGCATATTGAAAAAAAGCTTAATGCAAAATCTTGTTGTATCACTTGAAAAGATATATGATTATACAACTCAAAATTTTAGGAAGGTACTATTAATTGAACCTGTAGAAATATGTTCTAATAAACTCTCTTGACACTTATTAAAAAAAATTATATAAAACAATCATTACTTTACAAGACGTAGCTAGATTTTTTTTAGTAAAAAAAAAGTAGCTTATGTGAATATGCAAGTGTATACATCAGTGTCTAACCAAACTGAATTTTTAGAATTAAAATGTGAACATAACCTAGAAAACTGAAATTAAGTGTTCATACTTCATATATAGAAACCTTTATGCATATTTTTTGTTAAAAGACAGTAGAGAGACAATGTGTATGATTCTAATGCTCTCAGTAATGCAATTAAGGAGATGGATTTCGATTTTCATGAGACTGATTGGTGCACTTAGCAATAGCTATTTCTTTAAGAAATAAAGATGAAAAGTGATTGTAAATCAAATCAATTATTATTAGAATTACTTTGCATCGAACTCTTCTATTAGTAATAGAGAAAGAAAAATCATAGAATAAAAGTGGGGGAGGTGTGTGGGAAATAAGTACTACCAGTTTGATAAATACGTAAAAGTCTATTAAATACCCAGTAATGTAAAAGATGAATCAAACCATTATAAATTTCAATCTGGAATTTCATACTTTCAACCCCCTAATGTTGCCCAGAGGCCTCTCAAATTTCTGTATTTATCCGTACCGAATTTCAGCATTTGGGTATGTAAATTCGTGGATGTGTGAATCTGGTAATTTACGATACCAAATGCCAAGTCTAGTAGACACCAACACAAAAGCAGTGTAAGTCTTCTCACCAAACGTTTCTTCTTCGACACTCAACCTCAAATTCTTCATTTATTTTCAAGTTTTTAGAGTTCAAAAACTCCATTCTTCTATCCATTGGAATCATCAACTCTATATTTTTTTTCATTGCAAAAGTAATGTAGCTCTAAAACCTTCCTCAATGTCATTTTGGTTGTTAAAGTTTTTTGAAGTTATGTATTGGATTATACCAGATTTTGGGATTGAGTAATGTGCTTTTCAAAAATTGAACACCGCCGAATTCAGGCATCCGAGAGTGTGTTTTCAAAAACGTAACACTACCGGATTCATGTATCCAGTATGTGTTAATGCAATCCAGAATTGTTTGTTTTTTGTGTGATTGAGTATTAATTTAAGTTAAATGTTTGTAGTTAGTTATTGTTGAGTTTTAAGCTGAATCCAAACATTCAATGGCACACGATTTGAAACTTGAGCATGCAGTTGAACCAAAGCCTAAGCCTGCAATTGAAGAAATACTTGAGTTCCTACCTAACTTGAAATCGAAGGAAATACCTGATTTGAAATTGGATATTGCAGAGCCAATGGAGATTGACATTGATGTTGGGATAAAATTTATTACTGATAATAAATATAGTTGTCGAGATGATTTGATTGCTTAGGTTTGTTGTCAGGAAAATGGGATAAGATTTTTAGTGATAATTACAAAATTTGATCATGATTCTGATAAAAGAAAATATTTTTTTGTATTGGGTTGCGAAATGGGTGTTGTGTATAAAGGACACTAAGAAGTTGAAACGCAAAGATACATAATCTATGAAATGTAAATGGTGTAAGTATATTGTCTAATTATTTCCTGACAACCAAAGAATTGAATCTCAGTGTTGTGTAAGGATCACACAACCATGAGATGGATAAAAATTTAGAAGGTCATCTCGTCGTTTAAATGTGAAAGAGAATGAACTTGTTGGTGAGATGACAAGGAATATGGTCCCACCAAAAAATATTCTAATGACTTTGAAAGATAGAAGAAATAAAAGTGTGTGCATCAAATTTACAAGAAGACTATAAGAGGTCCGAGATCATAGATTCAACATATGTTGAAATGTTTGGATGATCACAAATATGTAAACAAATATAGAACATTTGATAAGTCTGACATTGAAATTCCAGATATTTTTTGGGATCATCACGAACCAGTAAAGTTTTTTTAGCACTTTTCTGACTATTTTGTTGATGAATTTGGCTAATAAAACAAATTAATGTGAAATGCCTTTGTTTTAGATCGTTGGTGTGACTTCAACAGAGATGACATATTTAGTTGGGTTTGTTTTTCACTGGTTTGAGAAGGAGGATAATTTCACTTGGTTCATAGAGATGTGTCGTAACTTGTTGAAGTCAGAAGACAATATTCCCAAGGTAATTGTGATTGACATAGATATTGCATTGATGAATGTTGTTGCAATTTTTTTTTCAACCTTTATTGTTTTACTTCCTTGGTATCATATTTCAAAAAAAATCAAAGCTAAATGCAAGTTGGATATAAAGGTAAAAGTTGTGAAACTTGTGGATGTGGATGTGAATGCGGAATGAAGGTGGGCTTGGGACGTTGTAGTGGAATCTCTTTCAGAGGATGCATATGTTGGTGTTGTTGTCGAGTTCAAAAAGGCGTGTGAAAAATTTCTCAAATATGTCGAAAGTACCATATTATATGTGTTGAAGGAGAAAATTGTACGAGCATGGACAAATAGTGTGTTGTCCTTTAGCAACACAACCACAAACAAAGTTGAATCTGCTCACATTAGGTTGAAAAGGTATTTGTTAGATAATAAAGGTGATTTAGTGAAGGGATGGAACCAGTGAACAATATGATGCAAACACAGTTCACAAAGATATAAGACTCGTTTGGAAGCAGTTTGAGTATGTTAGAACACAAATACAAAAACAAAGTTTTGTATTCGAAGTTGGTTTTTAAAATTTCAAGAGTTGAATTGAATTTTATTTATTGGGAAGAAGAAGAAACAAAAACATGCGTTATGGACAATTCAAAGTGTGGTCGGGTAATTACAAAAACTTACGGTTTGCCATGTACTTGCATTATTGCTAAGAAAATAATGCATGACACACCTATTCAACTTGATGAGGTAAACACTCATTCAAAAAGAATACAATTTGATGATGATGTTGTCGTAAAAGAAGGAGCTTCAGATGTTTCCATTTTAATAGAGCTGAAAGCGATCCAGGTTCATTTTAATTAGTTAAATTAAACAATTGCTAAAAGTTAGGCATAGATTTATATTTCTGGAATGGTTTGACAAAGGGGATTACGGTACAAAATTACTTATTAAGCAACACATTCTTGAAATAGCTTTTCCACTAACGACATTGTTGAATCCACCTAGTGAGAAGGTGAAAATTGATGGCACATCAAAGAAGGATAGGTGTACGAAAAAAGATAGGTCAACTAAACCTAGTGATGAGACATCTTGTTACAACTCAATACAATAGAGTTCTAATTGAGTTGATGAGGTTTCTGTTGGGAAATCAAGAGATATATTTTAAAACAATATTTCACATGATGTTTATGTATTTACTTCTTGTAGTATTGAAGAGTACACCAACACCTAAATATAATGGTGTCTCTATTGTCCACGTGAACAACTGCCTCAAAATGTGTTGTGCAAGCTGACGAATACAGTAAAAATATTTATAAGGTCAAATTAAGAAGAGACACAATATGTCAAATATATAGATATAATGCTCCTTTCTACCTTAGTGACATAGTAGGCCTCTTCAAGTTAACCATTTTATCGTGTGACTCTATAGACTCCCACTTAATTGACAATAATATTTAATATTATAAACACTTAGTGACATCTAGTGTAACACTCCAATATTTTTATATATATATTATATATGCATCTTTTAGTAATTTTTGTAATTTATTATTTAATTAATAATTTATTCTACATGTAAATAAATTAAATTAAAATTTACTACTCTCTATTTTACTTGAATAGTTATAACCTTTATTTTTACTTAACTGTTTAGGTGTGACAATTACATTAGAACGGTTTATGACATAATTATTTCCTACGTGGACTACTGTGTATTTTGTTTATTTGATAATTTTCGATAATCATGAAATTGATATGTTAGATACATTGACTTTATTTTTATACGTTACCTGCAGAGATAATTTTGTCTTACTTGATTTATTTTAGTTGATGAACACATTATTTAAATTATTTAATTAAATTATAATTTATAAAAGTTATATAATTTATTAGTTTTATTTTAGACCAAATAAGTATTTAACCTAGGAGATAATAGAGTTAGTGAAAATTCTTTGTTTTATTTAATTAATTTAGTGTGACAATAATAAAGTAATTGTTCATTTAATTTTAATTATTTGATGAAGTATATTTATATTAATTAATTAATTAGTTGTTGGGGTATTTTTTAGAGTGAACAATGACCAAGTCAAATTTGGTCAAAATTTAATCATTCACAGTATATTTTATTTTTAATAGCATTTAATTATAGAACCATGTTTTTTCTATTTCACATCTACTCAAATGTGTAATAAACAAGAATAAGTACGTAAATTAATTCATAACGGTTGGTCATTGAATGATATTATTCCAATTGAATACATTGATGTGTGCAATTAATCTCAATGAGAAAAATTATTCTCTTTCTCTAATTAGCTTCACTCTCCATTCGCAACATTATATTTTGTTTATCTCAAATATTTTCTAAGTCAGTCAAACAACCACCCACATATTCCCTCTCTTTCTAGTGGAAGCTATAAGCTTTTGTTCCTTCATCTTTATGAGGTTTTTCGCGGGATATATAGTGTTACGTGGAAGGAAAGCATCCAAGGTAAGGGCTTTTCCCCATGCAGAGTTCGACTAGATATTAAATTAGCGATTCTAAGATATTGATATGATGTCTTGATGTCTTAAAAGAAAAATATTGTTTTTTATTTTCATCGTAAAGAAATTAACTATAATTCTTTGATTGTTTTATTTTTATTTTTATATACCTCCATCTTGATTAAATTAATTATAGAGTATTATTTTTATTATTATACCTTGATAAATATGTTTGCAGTGAAAATATTGTTTTACATGTTTTAGAGTATTTAATTATAGTTATAATTTTTATAATGATGTAATTAGTAATATGTTTATTATGATGTGTATTTGATTTTAAGTGTGGACTTTTGAGTATTTTAAAATTAAAACTTGACTTTTATGAACAATATATGTGTCTTGAAGAAATTGATGAGAATTTTATATTTCTTTAATTTTCATAATATGAGAAAATTAATTATTAAATGCGTTAATGAATGGTCCATTTTTAGAATGCGGAAAACTTTACAGTGGAGGGAATGAAATTTATGTTGCTATTGTAGTCTTGTGATATGAGTTTTAATTGTTATCAATAATACGTAGTCAAATCGAATCTTATGGATTATTAAGATGAAAGTGGTGATTTTGAGATACTTGTTTACATGCATATTGATGTGTTGGAAGTTATTGAGCTATAACTATGAACATCCATGAGAATATAAATTTGATGTCTTGTGTGATTAAAAAGTTTATTCTAAAATATTTTGTCTTTGTGGTTGCCTAAGTGACTGATGATTTGTGTTTTAAATATTGTTATCTTTGTGGTTGCCTAAGTGGCTGGTGACTTGTGTTTTAAACATTATTATCTTTGTGGTTGCCTAGGTGGCTGGTGATTGGTGTTTTAAAAATTATTATCTTTGTGGATGCCTAAGTGGCGGGTGATTTGTGTTTTAAATATTATTATCCTTGTGGTTGCTTAAGTGATTGATGATTTGTGTGATTGTTTAAGTGAGTGGTGTCATGTACTTTTTTAGCATCATTATCATTTCATAACATATCATATGCATCTTTGTGGACGCTTGTGTGGCTGGTTTAATTTTTCCCCATTGGTATGGGTGACTTCTGTGTGGACGCCTGTGTGGCTGGTTATATCCGGATCATATATGTTTAGTAGCATGCATAACTTATATTATTTTTATTTTGATTTAACTATTTGCTCTACTGTTGTTACTTATTTATATACATTTTATGATTTTTGATATATCTTTGAGAACTATTAAATAATCAATTTCTTTAAATCTTTTATTACAAAAGGATTTTATATTCATATTTTATGGTTGTTATTTTACTATTTGGTTTAATTTTTGTTGTGGGATGAACTGACCCCTTACACCACATTTAGGTACTATTGACCTCAGAGAGTTGCATGAATGATGTTTGATTGGTGCACGCGCGTGGAAAAATTGGACTTTTATTTAAAAATAACATTTTATATTACTAAAATTTTTGTGGTACATTGTAAAGTTATTTACTCGTCATAATTAAATTTTAATAGAAATGTGGAAGTGAGATTTTATTCCAATTGAATGTCCTTAATTTCAGTCAACATTGTTATTTTGAATTTCACTTAAAGATAATTTATTTTATTTTGGAATATAAATGAATATCGATCTAACAAGTGTAATATTAATTTTGTAAATGAATAAATAAATAATATTTTAGTAAATTACATTACGTTCTTTTACAAAAAAAATATATATATATATTAAGTTATTTTTACGCATCTTCAATTTATTACATGATGAACTACTCCTAAGAAAAAGAAATAGTTGTTTCTAAAAAAAAATATAAATATATATTTTTAAGTAATAATTGGATAAAAAATTTGGGGCATTACATCTAGCAATGCATCATTGTTATCCAACTAATGATAAAATTGGTGATACAATTTTAACCTTATTGTGATCACTATTTACTGTACAATAAATGTCTCTTTATCCAAGACCTTAATTGAACACAAGAAATAAAAAAAATATCATCCTTGGTACAATAATTTGTTTATTGATTCTCGAGTATATGTCCAATCATTAATGTATCCAATATATTATATTGGTCTATTTTGGCGTAATACACACATTTCACATATCGCTCTATTGAAAGTCACAAGACATAACTTTTATTATGCAAGCAGAGATGAATCTTATCTACATCACTAACATCTCTCTATATGGTATATTGTAGATACAATAACCAACGTTATGATTATTTTGCTACAGAAATATTTGATGGTCTCAAAGTATACAACTCTTTAAGTTGAGATCATAGTGACTTCAAGTCAAAGAACTAGTTATTATGATCACATAAAATTATTAACAGCATTTGCATAACTATCATGTACTATTCTCACAGGGGATCAATCTAATACAAATATTACTCAAAATATTTATACCTATGTGAAAACTCAACATCTCATATCAATGACCTTTGAAATGTGATTATCAGTCTACCCACATAATAGTTTCTACGCATTACCGTTATCCTATTTAAGAGTAAAACTTAACTACATACAATTTAAGAATAGTGGCATTATACTCAATGGAGTATCACAATTAAGTTGCACTTAATGTTCCATTAAATAGACTATGAGAATAGTACATGAGAATAATACATATAATTACTATATAAATAATAGTAACTAACATGATACAAATAATAATTAAGGAAAAATTGTTGGCTTCTAAGACTAACTCTAACAATTTCAAGATGGAGTTTCTAAAAGCTTTTCGGTCCTAAATCTAACTTCACGTATTTTGTGCATTGAATGATTCAACTAAAATTATTTTTTCATGTATACTTAAAAGGAAAATTGTCAATTACCTTTGACATTTATAGAATGAAGAGTGCGTCACAAATCAAAATTAGAATCATTGGATGATCTATTTGTGGAAATGATGTATTTATTTAATGAACTCATGGAAATTGAAAAAGGTGTCCAACCATCGAAAAAATCACATTGGTAGTGTTATTTCCAAGGATGATACTTATCCCTTAGGTATTGGGTCTGATTTCCACATGAATCTTTAATTTTTTTATTTATTTTTTATTATAATTTCATACATGATTCAATAACGAGCTGAAATTCATTTCGATGTTATAGAGACAAAGGATAGATCAAGTTGTACGCTAAGTGTTCCTCAAGTATATGTTCTCCAAATAAGGGCTACTCTTCAATCGATTTTGTCATCAACATAAGTGATCTATGATTTGGTTAATATATATATTTTTTTTAATTTACATTATATAATTACAAAATTATATGTTATGGTTTGTTTATTTATGATGTTTATTTATATTTATGTTATTTATGTAATGACATAAGTAAAGACAAGTCTTCTATGTTTGTTTATTTATGTATATGTTATTTATGTAATTTTATCAACAATTCATGGAAACGGTGTTCGTTCTGTTGGGATCTGTAAGACCCTAAATTTTCTAAATATTAATTTATGCAATTTTAGGAATTTTTTCCTTAAATTACTTAGAGTTAATAATATGTTTAATATTTTAATTCTAAATTAGAGTTAATAATATGTTTAATATTTATATATACTTTAATATATATATTTTGAGACCTAATTAAGATTATTTGTCGGAGAATAATTTAATTATGTCACGAAAAATTTAATATCAGACAGTTTTTAAAAAAAATGTCACTTATTGTTAAGAAATTTATCTGTCAATTGAGTTGCGGCTTTGAAAAAGTAATTTGAGAATTGATGTGTAAGGATGTTTTGTTTTTAAAAATATCTATAAAATTAGATATTTATTAGTTGGTTTTAATTATAATATATTAATATTATTTTAATATAGATATATATGTGAAAGGAAGGAAGAAAGAAAACATAATGCTGAAAAACACGTTCTCCTCTCCTGCGCTTGCCATCTCTTTCTTTCTCTTGAGTTGCGGCTTTGAAAAAGTAATTTGAGAATTGATGTGTAAGGATGTTTTGTTTTTAAAAATATCTATAAAATTAGATATTTATTAGTTGGTTTTAATTATAATATATTAATATTATTTTAATATAGATATATATGTGAAAGGAAGGAAGAAAGAAAACATAATGCTGAAAAACACGTTCTCCTCTCCTGCGCTTGCCATCTCTTTCTTTCTCTGTTTACATTTTATGTTTGTGATTTCAAAATCCAACAAATACAAATCATCATGTTTCTTCTAGATCTAAACTCCCTTTCAAGAAATGACAGAAGAGAAAGTTGTTCATTATCACGCTGCGGTGCTAGTGAGCTAGTTTTCGAAGCGACGTACGAACTTAAATTTTACAGGAATTAATCGCGACGCTGTAATCGATTGTTAAAACTACAACGGATGTAAGGGCTTCTTCCAAATTTTTAGTTTGCATTGAGGACATTATTTGTGATTTTGTGGAAAAGAAATTTGATGTATTTGAGGTGTGATTTTGTGAAAAATTAATTTAATGTGATTGTGAGTAATTTAGTGGAATTTAAATTTGAGGTGTGGTTTGTGATGATTCAAGTTTGGTGTGATTTATATGTTCATAATTATTATTACGAATTTTTAAGATGCGATTTATTTGTGGATTTTGTAGAAAATGAATTGATGAAATTTGGTGGTTTATGTGTAAAAATGTGGAGTTTTGAAATTGGGTGAGTTAGGTTTGAATTGTTGAAATTTAATTGAGGTGCTATATGTGTGTTGTGAAATTGAATTGATTGTTGTTGGTGTGAATTGACGGTAATTAAATTTGATGAGTTTGAGTTACATAATAAGTTATTTTCAAATAAACGAGTTTGAACTGAAGTTGAAATTTTACGAAAAATTTAGAGTTGTTAAAGTTGTGAAAAAGTCCAAATTTTAACTAAGTTGAAGAGTTTGAGCAAAAAGACATATTGAAATTAAAAATGGTTAGAGTTTAAAATGTTACTCTTTCAATTACTATTTGATTGAGTTTAAAAAGAAAAAAAAGTTTATATTATTTTATTAACTCAAATATTTGGGTGCTTTAATAGTCGAGTATGTGAATGTTAAATTTGGACAATATTTGTTTTAAGTAAATAATATAGATTATTTAATTTTAAGAGTTTGGTGTGTGAGAAAGATTTAATTTTAGGAATTTTGTTACGTATGGATTAGTTTTATTGTGAACAAATTGTTATAAATATTCATGTTTATGTAGTTAGCTCCTTGAGTCTCGAAAAGGAATTGAGACCGTTGACACTGAGTTAGCGGTGGGGAGAACTCTGATATATTAATATTGTTGTGGTGATTTATGGTTGAAAATTTTGGAGATTGAATATGGGGGATTAATGTTTGAAAATTATAGTGACTCATGTTTGGTGAAATTGATGTGTTCATAATTAATATTATTAATTTTTAAGAAAAAATTTATGTGTTGATTGGTGGAAAGAGAATTTAATTCAATTTATGTATGGATTGGTGGAAAATGAATTTAATTTAATTTGTGTGGATTGAATTTGGAAATGTGATTTATGTGTGTTTGTGGAAATTTGTGTGAATAAATATGTTTGAGTATGCTCTGCGTTGTATGTGAAAAATCATTAGTGTTAAATGAGTATTAAAAATGAAGAATATTTTAATAGCTGCATTTACTTAATGATTGTGGTGAAAAGAGTTAGAGTATGCTCATGCATTTCAAAGTATGCCATGTGAATTGTTGGTTCATCTTATCCTTGCAGGGATTGCGTCGTGCTGATCTGTGAGAGATTGCACTCTAGAATGTGCTTATCTATGAGCGATTGCACTCTAGAAAATTGTGTTGATCTGTGAACGAATGCACTCTTGTATGTCGTGCTGATCCGTGAGAGATTGCACCTCGGTAATTAGTACTGGTATGTGAGAGGCTGTACAATTATGATTTACGCCCCTCGATGAGGGTTTTGGTTTGGAATTCCGGAATCATGCATTTTGGCATATACGCATTGCATTAGGGTGTTTGGAATGCGAGTCATGTTTGTTATACTTTGACGATTGTATATACATATTCGGTTGTTGTTGTGATTTATCGTAATTGCTTTGAGGTGTGAAGTTGGGTTGATTAAGTTTTGATGTATTTATGTGTTCATAATTAATTTAATGAATATTCGATGTGTGATTGAGGTGTGAATTTGTGGAGATTAATTTGGTGTTAATTATGTGTTCATAATTGATAATATTAATGTTTGAAGTGTTGATTGATTCAGAGCCATTTTAGAATTGAAAATCTACATTTTCTCAATTGTATTCGGCTACGACAATGCAGTTTGTCAAAACTTCATTTTTCAACATTGTTTATGCATTTTTAGACATATGAAAACCCTTTCGAGGAGTATGCTAAGACGAAAGGTTCTTTTGAGCTATGTGATATTTGTTAATTTCGGTTGGTGACCTTTACAATTATTATGGAAATTTGGACTTTGCCCTCATATGAGAAACATGATCATCCTACCGGTTAGTACCTCGGAGATGGGAAAGTAGATAGTCATATTTGACTGAAGCTGTGCCAGGAGGATCTTGCGGGGCGCGTGAAGTTCACCCGGGTTGTGTAGTTTTTGTAGCATGATCATATTAGGTGGTTGTATAAGGACTAAATGTCTTTCTTTTGTGATTGTATTTATTTCTTTTTGTAAGATTGTATCTATGCTTAAACTAATTGATGACTTTTCTTTTGATGGGTCCATGTTCCACTTTTTGATGTGATGTGGGGAAAATAGAGATTCTTGGGGCAGTGCTTTTAGGCAGGTGTCTGTCGAGAATACCCCAGGAGTATGAGCTATGATCGATAAGCCTCATAGCCCCGATATATTTTGATGTTTGAATACTTTGGAGTTTTATTTCAAAAAATTATTCCGATGCTTGTAAATATTTGTTGACTTTGTCGTTATGTTACGACTTATATATTTATCCAAAAATATTTTCTTTGTTTTATTTCTTTGTTTTAAAACAAAAATACACTCGCGCTGTTAAAAATCGGGGTGCTACAGGATCTAACTAACTAATTAAAAGATTAGTTAGTTAGCTATCACATACACTTAGTATTTTAACTTGAATTACACAAACGTTCAATACCAAGAACGTTCTTGGTTTATTAAGATTTTTCTAAAATATTATTGGTTTCTAACACTTTTCCTTAATTCAAGTTTCTAAGTGATTTTACACTTAGCAATTTTCTTAACTCTTCAAATCTAATTGTCCTCAACGTCTTGGTCATGATATCAGCTAACTGAATTTCAGTTTGACAATAGATGAACTTTAGTTTGCATATTTCAACTTGATCTCTTTAGAAGTGAAACATTGTCTAAATGTGTGTGCTTCTTCCATGAGAAATAAGGTTATTTGCTAGATTTATTGCTGAAATGTTGTCAATCATCAATGGTAATGGTCAGGCTTGAATACTTCCAATTTTAACTATACTAATGATTCCATCAATGTATTCAGCCTCACATGAAGAAAGTGTTATCACTGGCTGCTTATTTGAACTCCATGCTATTTGAGATTTCATGAACTTGAACACATACCCTGAAGTACTCCTTATATAATTCTTATCTCCACACCAATATGAATCTGAACACCCAACCAAGTCTCCATTTTCTTGCTTTAAATTTATTGCAAACAGAATTCCATGCTCCAATGTGCCTTGAACATATCCAATGATTATCTTAACTGCCAGTAAGTGAGAATGACTGGGTCTTTCCATGAATCTGCTTAACACGCCCACACTATAGAAAATATCAGGTCTTGTGTTGCACATGTATCTTAAGGTGCCAATAACTTGATTGAACATGGTCGAATCAACTAGCTCTTCTTCAGTTTATGTTCCAAGCTTTGCATTGCATTCAATTGGTGTGATAGTAGAGTTGCAGTCAACAATATTAGACCTTCTTAGGATCTCTCCAACATATTTCTTCTAGTGCATTAGCAAACCTTCATCAGCAAACCCTGAAGTACTCCTTCTATAATTCTTATCTTCACACCAAATGTGAAATATTTGTACATTGTTGTTTTCATATATCAATGAAAGATTTTTTTTGGTGTTTTTTTTTTATATTTATTATGACAACTATATATCACATATTTTTTATGCATAAAAAATATATATGCCTTGTGTTTTATTATATTTGTCGATAATATATATTTATCTTGTATTTATATTGTATTTTCTATATCAATGACAATTATACATCACATATGTTTTCTATATCAAAACAAATTTATCATGTGTTATGTTATATTTATTAATTATAATTATTTATACCATATTTATTTATATTTATCTCATATTTATTTTATATTTATTAATGACAAATGTTTGTATTATTTTTTTATATTGATGTTTGGAAAATTCTTGTTGGTGTAATATAATTTTTCTCATTTTCTTTGAAAAATATTAATTTTTTTTTGTTAATCTTTTTCTATGAGAAAA
>JBBPBS010000276.1:17020741-17095266 GCA_037974835.1 Cicer judaicum
TTATGTATCAATAATATATATTTGTCTGTTTGTTTTATATTTATTAATAATAAATATTTATTTTTAAAAAAAAATTATTGGAGACAAATATCTAACCCATGTTTTTTATGTATCAATAATATTTATTTGTCCCGTAATTTTTTATAAATGATTAATATTTTCGCATGATTTTTATATTTAGTAACGACAACTATTATTATTATTATTTATATTTGTCATTTACCAATCTATATTCAAATATAAATAGAAAAAAAAATTCTCTTTTTAGAAATATGAGTTAGAAATATTTATTCCGTTTGTTTTTAATTTATTAATGACAAATATGTATCCCGTAATTTTATATGAGTGACAAATATTTGTCTCTTGAATTTTTTATATTTATCGATAACAAATATTTATTAAATATTTTTATGTTTATCATTTATAAATATTAATCTCGTATTTTATCTTTTTTTATGTATTCCATAATATGTATTTTTTTTATATTTATTTGCGAGATATTTCAAATTGAGATAAAATCTCCTAACATATATTTGCTTGGATGAAACAACACGTCTCGTTGCAGTTTCAGATTGAAACTTTGAAACATTGTTTATCCTCATTTGCTGAAAATGACAATTTAATTCCAATTTTAAACAACAATCCGCCAAAGAAATTACTTTTAATCTTTCAGACAGGTAAAGAGAAACGTAACTCAGCTGTAAATAACAAATACTACATCAATACAATCACAACAACATGGAATACTACAGAGGATATTTTTTTAAAAATAGTGTAAAAAAGAATCAAAAAATATTATTCCAAAGCCTCGGAAACAGCCAGAAATTTACATCAGTGTAAGATCATTCAGACGGTAATTCCAAATCAATTTAGTCCTCATTGGATTTATAAAAGATAAGGAGTTATATATTGAAATGTAATCGCACAAATCAGCTCTGTAGAATCACAGTATAAAGGATCAGCGTATTCCTATCAGAATGCAAAACAAATGAAATTCACTCTTAATTTAGGTCCAATCATATCATCTCTAGTCGGGGATCACATATATAGTTACAAGAGACACGGCATCAGACCCAACTAAAAAAATTTAAATAAAATTCAAACTAAGTTAAAAGCTTAAAAATTAACAAATGAGTCACACATAAATTGTGTCAATTTGATAAACTCTCTAATTATTATTAGTCTCATCATATATTGTAAAGGTGAAAAAAAATTATAATTTAAAAGACTCTAAAAAAAGAAAACTCCTAAAATTTTGTGGGTTTAAAGAGTGGCCTATAGATTCACGTTTTCAAAAAAAAAAAATTAAAAAAAATTAATTAATTTTTTTAATTTATTTTTCTCACAATTTTTTGAGAACTTTATTTTTTTATATTTTTTTGAAAAAATAAATTTTGAAATTTTTTTAAAAACAACTATCAAAATTATCAAAATATTAGGGGCAGTCCCCCGAGCCCTTCTCTTAAACCATATAAAATAATTAATCGATATTTTAAAAAGTTTATTTTGACAGAAAACTTAATATTAAATATTTAATAAATAAAAAATTAAAGAACCCAGCATTTCGAGGTTTTTTTGGACAACTCTAATAATAATACTATATTTTCCTATTCATTGCACTATAATATCATTTTCTCTTTTCAAAATTTTCTTATACAAATATATGGCACAGTAAAGTTTCAACGATATGTTGATTACCGTTAATGGGGAAGTTGCCATTATAAATTGTTCTTTTATAAATAGATAGATTTAGACGCATGGATAATTAATTCTCTTTATTTTTTTTCCTTACATTATTGCTTTCTTTTTGTAGACTGAAAACGCAATACAAACAGAATATATGAATTAGAAAATGAATTTTTAGTGAGAGACAAGTGCACATAGAACAACGACTTAGTAGGCCAATGTAAATTGTCAATATACCGTCACATGTGAATGAGTTTTTTTTTTTTTTTAAACTCAAATTACTTCCTTCTAAAACTTAAATATTAAATTATATTTTTTTTTATTATAAGTTGCCATTTGAAATAGCGACTTCAAATTTTAAATAACGATCAGCTAAAAGATTTAAAAAAAAAATTTAATTTTTTTCAATTTTTATAGAAATAACAAAAATAATATATATATATATATATATAATTCATAAATAAAAAATTTATATTACATAGATTGACTAAAACTGACTGTAACATTTGAACAATATTTTCAAGTATGGCCAGTTAACTGAGTCCACATTTTCTTGACATTTTTTTTAACGTCCATTTCAGTTCTAATACGGGTACTATTTGACGACCTTTTTTAATTCTCTACATTTGAGGATCGTGATACAATGATTCACCTTCATATGTTGGCCAATATCATTCGTTAGGTATAGGTGGAAACTCTTTTTGTAGAAGTTAAATACATTAACAACTTTGTACACGTTAGGTAGAAGCACTAAATAGTTTTGACGAGCGTAAGAACATGCAGGTATGACATGTGAATAAGGAACATGTATAGTCTGAAATTTTCCACAATCACACCATTTTCTTTGAAGCTTGACTTCAAAATAACCAATTGGTTGCACATCTATTGGGTTTACTATTTCATGCACCATGAAAGAATAATGATTTCAATCGAATTACATGACTTGGTGAGTATTAGATTTACCAACTTCATATTTAATCTTGTCCATGCAATTGTCTGTGTATACTCGACCAGAAGCTAATGATGTATGATATTGTTGTCCCCTTTCTGCATATAAAACTCTCAATCTATAGTATGTTGATTGTACCAAAGCGGTGATTAGGAGATTGCGTGTACTCTTAAGCACTGCGTTGATTGACTCAAAAATATTTGTTGTCATGTGTCTCCATCGTCGACCTTGTGAAGAAGCCATAATCCATTATTTTGAGGGAATATTATCGATCCATCTTAAAGCCTTTGGATTTTTCATCTTAATTTCATTGCGGTAATATTTGAATGATGGCTCATTTAATGCATATCTTGTTAGAAATAATGTAAAAATTATCAAATATGATAAAGCGATAAGTGGAAAATATACTAAGAATTAGATCATTACTCATACAAACAAGTTTTCTTTGAAGTTCCTTGTACTTGAACTCTCTCATGAAATTTTGTGCAATGTGTCAGATGCAGTACACATGTGTTGACGGAGGTTATTTGGATTATTATGTCAACCATTATTTGCATTATTATAAGCATTTTTAATAGATTTGTGTCTATCATGTCAACCATTATTTGGATTATCATGTCAACTATTATTTGCATTGTTAGGAGTCATGCCACCTGATTCTCAAAGAAAAGGAAATTTCAGAAAAGAAAAGGAAATTTCAGAAAAGAAAAGGAATTTTAGAATCATATAATGAAAAGAAAAGGAATTTTAGATTTTTAATGTTAACTCCAGAATCATCTAATGAAGAAATAATTATACATTATAGAGCATATATTTTAGAATTGACTGGTGGCATATTAATGCCTGACAAATCCCACAACAGAGTACATATTATGTGGTTGCACATGTTGAGAGATTTGTGAGACATGGGAGAATACAATTGGAGTTCAGCGTGTTTGACAACACTTTATAGAGAATTGTGTAGTGTATATGAATTCAGTGTTATGTCGATCGGTGGATATTCACATCTACTTCAAACATGGGCATGGTACCACATGTCATTTTTTGCACCAATAAGTAATCTTGAACCTCATTTTTTGTTCGCAAAAAGGTAAATATCAAAAAAGTTAAATATTATATTATAAAACTATTAATTAGTTATCTATCATTCAAATTTATTTTCGTAGATATAATGGAAAGGGTATAAAAATCTGTATCCTCCAAGGAACATGAGAATGTATCATAAGGTAGATTTGTATAAACAAATTGACAATAGTTGAACATTATTCTACGAAAATGAAAACAAAGAATATAATGAACGAGAGAATCATATTCTTCACGGTCAACCTCTAAATGTTGAATTTGAACCAAGTTATGAATACATAGTTTGATTTTACAAAAAAAAAAAATTATATTAATTTTTTTTATTTATATTTTATAAGTGATATGTTTTAGTCTTTTTTGCTATCTTAACAAATGTTATAGCAGTATTTGGTTATTGAAATCACTTCTAACAATTATCAATATATATATATATATATATATATATATATATATATATATATATATAAATATTCTTTAATAAAAAAACCATTTAACTCAATAATAAACTTATACTTGAAAAAGTTCATGTAAGTTTCAAAATAAATATAAACTCTTTAAAATGAATTGCATTTATTTATTAAAATTCTCTATATTTTTATCATATCATTGTGTTAAGTTTGTACACTTAACACTTTATAATTGACCCACGATTTGACATCAATAGTTAATAATTGTACAAAATAGTTATTTAAAATGGTTAGGATGAAAATGATTAATATTTATTATTTTCTAAAAATAAATAACAAAAATCATTTAAAAAAAAAAATAAGATACCAAAGGCAAATGACGACATTTCATAGTTAACTCACGAAAGGCATCTTTTAATTCACGAAGGCATTTTTTTAATTAATTGATCTATAAACACATTTGTCATTTGTCTAAAAAAAAAATCAAAAAGTAATATATTCTTTAATTCAGTTTAGAAATAATTTAGAAAAAAATAATAGTTAACCTCTTTTAATTAGTTGACCAATAAACACAACTGCCATTTTTTATTTTAAGAATAAATAGAAGAATTTCATTTGAAGATTTAGAAGAAAAAATCTTCGTTAACCCATTTTAGATCTCGAACACAACTCTACAAGTAAATAATAAACTCGACTGCTGACAGCGATGTGATATCGATGGATAAGAACATTTTTTGAAACATTAGTGTCATACGACACTTCCTATTGATATTTGAGAGATCCTCCTCATAGAGTAATTTTGCACTTCTTATTATCAAAGTATGACAACAATAAAACAAAATTCTTTAATAAAAATAAAAAATAAAAAATAAAACTAAAACCCTAATCATTAAAATTGAACTAAATCACAAGCCAGACTAAAATCAAACACACAGAAACTTAACTAAGGAGATAGATACCACTCCGCTGAACAGTTAGGGCCGCGAGTGGGTTGTGATTGAATGAAAATTGAAGTTTTGATAATGATATTTATATGCGGCGAATTAACTTTTCGTGAGCTATTTTTAATTGAATGCAGACTATTCGGTTAGGGCATTCTAATTTTTTACATTTACCTTTTAATGATAGTTTTGTTATCAGTGTTCTAATAAAAAAGATTTCATTATTTAAAAAAAATGTTACAATTAAAAAATTTACCCACAGAATTTAAGTCTAATATAAGAAATTAGACTTTCACATCGATAAATTCGAATTTTACTATGACATATATATACATTAAATATTCCACACACTTTAAATAAAATTACTTTAGGGAAACTCAAAAAAAAAAATACATTTAAGAACAGAGTTTACAATTTAAAAAATTGATAATTTTTGTTGTTGTATCTTTTATGGATTATTACAGTAAATTCTAAAAAACTAATTACACAAAATATGAATTTCGATTGAAACCATCATAATATAATAATATGATAAGAAATTAATTAATCCATTATCGTTATTAAATTAATTCAATATATAACAATTTCAATCTAATAAAATGTAGATATAAATTCAAAATAAAATAAAATATTATTTTGATGTGAAAGTTTAAAATAAAAAATGAAAATATTAGTAATAAATTTTAAAAACGAGCATGGTTTGTTTTAATATAAATTTGTATATCATTTTTGCTAGACTTTCTTTAAAATTATTTTTTATTTTTTATTGAATTTTGAATTATTAGAATTTCATTCTCTCATAAACTATAGGTTAAAACCAGACGAAAAAAACCTAATTTCATTCTAAAAATTGTGTAATTAAGTTACTATTTAAACCATTAGAAAAAACAGTTAATATTAGAACATATTCTTAGTATATTTTTCTATATTTGATTTTTAAGATCAAATTTCTTGTAAAAAAGATATTATCAACATTTTGCGTTTCACTATAAAAACACTATTATGATTGCCTAGCTGTAATTTTGATGAATTTCATTGGAGTATTTAGAGAAATCTCCTGGTTATGATTGTATATCTCACACTTCTATTACATGGTAGTCTAGTCTAGAACTTGCTCCATTATATCCCTCACTATTAAGACGTCTAATGCACATGAGGCTTAACTTCTGGCTTATCTTCTTCCATCTCATCTGCTGTACACCTGCATCATGTAGTGTATATTTCTTAGCTTTTAAGAAAAGGAACCAAATGGTAATCAAATTCATATGCAAATGATCAGATAACCTTTTCAATATTGTAACCTCAACACTAAAATTAACAACAACGCTCTTAAAATTAAGAGTGTGTTTATTTTGAGAAATAAATCACAATATTGACAATGTTATTTCTATTCATGTGTTAAGTAATTAGAAAATTTATAAAAACTAAATAAATTTATCTAATTTTAAAATTAAAACAAATGAAGTAAAATGATGTGGGAGTGAGAAGTTACAACTGGTTATAATTTATTTTCATGGAAAGTAAGATTTCCCCTTTGCATTAAAGTGAGAAAATTTTGAGTAAATCATATTTCTAAGAACAAAGAGTACACAACTATAATTTTTAAAAACAAAACCAATGTCTACCAGGAAACTACAAGAACTATTCAAATAAGATTATTCGAATATTAGAAAATATCTTATAATACCCTTCATTATTAGTATGATTTGTTCATGATTTATTATTGAGTCTATGGATTTCTATAAATAGAGAATAATACTATTGAGTCTTTTATATCAAGTTACCATAAAGTTATTATCAATAATGTTCAAACTCTTATTATTGGCTCTCCTCCTTTTCTCTAAAATCCCACAACTTCAACATGGTATTTAGAGTCTATTTCGATCCTCCTTGAACTGTCTCGCTAATATTCCGCTTTTCCGCTCCCAAAAGTTCGGGAATGTAATCATAATTCTCTTTTTCGATGTGATCTCTTGGTGAGTTTTCATACTTCTCCATCACTTTTGCATCTCTTTTCAACGAGCCTCCTAAATAATCGTTATTTGTTTTTGTCGATCCTTTTTTTACACCCATTGCAACGTTTTCTGACCAGATCCGCTGCTGCCACCGCTGTCACCCTTGTTTTCGGCGGCTTCTCTAACGAAAGACCACTCTATCAGCTTCGTGTCTTCCATGTCAGCCCACACTCCAAAGCACGTCACCGAATGTTGTCGCATGCACCATCTTTTCCTCTGTGTGTTTGATAAACGGGCAGCCGCCTTCCACCGTGCGCGACGGCGCGTGTGATAGTCATTATCGACACACCCTTTCTCTTTGCTCTCACCTCAACCTCCTAGTTCTGGATCAACCCTCATATTCTTGTTTCGGGTTACGGATACGCGCACTATAGTACAAACAACGTTTTTTCTCTCCTTGGTGTTCGATTACTCTCTTCAAGACAGTTTTAATGCCGCTGGGTCATCCTTTCAGCATGTCTTCAAAATCTCTGTTGTGTCATCCTTTTGGCATGTTCAGAATTTCTTTTGTCGTCATTCACTCATTAGGTTGACGTTTCCGTGGTGTTTCAGTTAAGTTGCACAAATTCAATGTGCTTTATCCGATGTGTCTCCTTCCCGTCGACGTGCTTCTCTCTGCATGTAGATGCATGTTCGTCGATGTACTGGTCTTGCCTCTATCTCCTCGAAGCAGTTGGTAGACATAACTTCAAGTTTAAATATTTTAGGTCTCCGATATTATTGGTTTGAAGCTTCCAAATACAGTTTTTAGAAGAAAGGATCTTGCTTTGTTCAATTGCTTGTCATGAATTTCTCTCCGGTTAATGATCATTCAGGCTATCTGGCTAGACTATATTTATAGCAATGCTCTCTAACTTCACCTCCATTCTTGAGTTGCCTTTCCATCCATATTTATTATTTTGCGGAGCAATACATTGTTTTCTAGTAACAAGCTAAAGCTTAGTAAGTTTTAGCTTGAGGGGGAGTGTTAGAATATTAAAAAATATATTATAATATATTTTATTCTATGTTAGAGTATCTTGAGTTATTTCCTATGATCAATTTATAATCATAGAGATATCTTATAATATATATATCTCATTATTAGTATAATTTGTTCCTGATTTAGTATTGAGCTATGTGTATAAATAGAGAATACTATTGAGTCTTTTGTATCTAGTTACCATAAAGCTATTATCAATAATATTCAAGCTCTTATTATTTTCTCTCCTCCCTTTCTCTAAAATCCCATAACTTCAACACAAATCATTGGCTTCCTAACTCCTTAATGGAAATGTATGATTCTCATCCTCACATTCTAGGAAATAAGCTTTGAATGCATGAAACAAACAACCCTTAAAGGTTAAATGCTTTTTGCCACTGTAATTTCATTAAGGGTTGTTGCATCTTCCAATCCGATTTAAATGTTAGCCTATCACACTCGTAAAAATAAATTTAGTTAACAAGCATAAACACGCCAACCACTCATCCCATGGTCTTCGCTTACACAATCCTTAATAGTGGATTAACCCTCAAGCTAATAGGGCAGCTCAATCTCTCATTCGTGCAATAACACAATACGGCAAGTAGAGAAGTAGAAAAAACCTATACAAAACTTCCACCTTAAATTTGATGCTAGAATCTCCAGCCTACATAGAGCACTAAAATTACTGTCCAATGAACAAATCCATAACTGTCTACCTACAGCTACTAGGCTACTCCTACACTATAAAGGGTGAGCAACCAAATGCATTTTAACTATTCAGCTTTAAAACAAATAAAACAATTACCTCATATGGGCAGTTAAAGTTGAGTTCTTTACATTGGCCTTGTCATCTTCATCAGGATCAGAATCATAATCTTCACCACTCCACATGCGACGTTTTGGTCTTATATCCATGTCCTCTTCTTCCTGAATCCATTCACTAAATAAAATCAAACTAAAAGAAAATGGAAGGACAATATATTCCACCAGTTTAAGAAAAACAAACCTCTTCTGGAACTTGTGTGGTAGATGGTGTTGTCTGAAAAGGTGCACTGGGTGCATGAGGAAGACCGGAAAGTTGTTCAAGTAAAATGTTCCTGAAAGTCAATTAAAATAATCCATTTAGATTAACATTGGCTCCAAGAAAATCCTAGTATCAATTGAAGCATAAGTAACGCATGACTATATGAAAAAGCTGAAAATCTCTCATTAAAACACTTAATTGTGCTTGTACATATCAAGCTCAATCTTAAAAAACATAACAGGATGTCGTTCCATTTTCTGATCTTTAGGGAGATAGCATTAACTAGCCAAGGAGGGAGGATTTGAAGCTTGCTCCCTGGTCCACACCTTTGATAGGGATCTAGGTACCACATTAGCTATGCTCAGGTGGTAGTGATCTACCTAAAATCTATGGTCATCAATCCTAGATAGTGCCACGAAGCAGACGACTTCAAGAAAGTTGTAGGGTAAGTGCATAGCAGGATGACTGCTATTCTAATTTTTTTATGCATATCAAACACCAAACTAATGCTATATATATAAATGCTGAAAATCAACTTTTGGTTGACCAATTTTTATCCCATTTGTCTCTTCTAAAATGAACCGGAGGGAGTATTAAAATAATACTCAAAATTCACGAAGCAAAATCATAAAAGAGAAAGAGAAAAAAAATCATAGGTCTTAACTAAATACCAAAAAAAAGTCAAATTCAAGAAATCACTAATAGATCAAGGTTTTTTCCCTGGAGCATTTATCAGCTGCAATTATAGCAACTATCGCAGGAGCTACATCCCCTACAACATACTTCTCCACAAAAGACTTCCAATACAGGCACCAGCTGCTATAGCACGCTATTGACTACATAGTTATCACATTTTTAAAAGCTTGGTGACAAGAAGTGCCATGGCATCCCCAATATTTTTTTCTTAATTAGTATATATATAAATACACATTATAGTATCAGTTTTATATTAAAATATATAACATTTTCCATCTATTTCACATTTTTTGTAGTGCCACAGGGGTTAGGCATCTTTAAGCAAGTACTAGGGCACGATATCAATCCTGGGTGAGTATTTTTTGGCTTTTTTATGCACCCTGTGAGAGAAAATATGCTCTCTACATAATATAGCCCCTCTTCCTATACTCCAAAAACATTCATATCATCATGCTACAGTGGAATTTAATATGAATAATTTTAAATCAAGTATATTAATTAACTATTTTGGTTCCATCACAGAAATGGATCAAGCTCCACCCATGACTTTAGATATGTGAAATCTAGAATAATTCAAAAAGTCTTCAAAGCCAACACAATTCCAATTTCCAACAACAGAAATGGCCACATTCAAGGTGTAAACTACAGCATGTTCATGGAATGTAACTATTTATAAGATTCAGGAAAAGTCAAAACATCATTAGAAAGGATGTAACTTGGCTACAGAAATATATAAAGAATGAGTAATCAACTTCATAATTATTGATGGCTAGTATTTACTTTCATAATTACGATTAAAAAAATAAAATCATCAAATCTAATACAATCAAAAAGCAATAGAGAATCACCTAATTTTTTCCATATCCTTGGGTGTGTTTAGGTTCTCCATGTTGTTTGGTTCAACATGAAGTGTATAGTCTGGGCCAAAATATTCATAATATTCATTGTATGGCAACTTATTACTGGGCTCTACTCCTACTGCCACTGCTGTCTAAAAACAAAGAAAGAGCAAAACAATAATCAATAAATAATATATTCGGCCATCACTAAAATGTGTTATTCATAATCCTGCACAAGCAGAGCAAGAAAGGAACCTCATAACACCAACAACGAGCAACGTTCCGTACTGTGTATCCTCCCCCACCCAAAACCATGAGAGGAACATTGAAAGATCTAAGGAAACGAAGGCAATCTGCATGTCCCTTCACAGACAAGTTGAAGCAACCCAGTCTGTCACCGGACAATGAATCAGCTCCACACTGAAGAACAACTGCATCAGGTTGATAAATGTCCATGACTTTTTGCATGATTGGACGGAAAAGACCGCGGAAGTTTTCATCATCCATTCCATCATTCAAAGGAACATTTAGAGCATAGTCCTTTCCAAGGCCATACCCAGTATCTTTAATATGCCCAGTTCCTGGGAAAAAATCACCAAACTTGTGAAATGACACTGTCATCACTCTATCAGTAGTGTAAAATGCCTCCTCAACGCCATCTCCATGGTGGACATCAATATCAACATACAGCACACGCTGACATAACATAGATAAAACAATATATTCAGGAAAGGACGAAAGTACATATGATAAAGTTAACAAGAAACAAGAACTGACATCAACATAACTAGCATGTATTCAATTCCATTTTGTTTTTATGTTTGGCATAAGCAAAGAAATATTGACCCTTCAAAATAGTAGCTATACAGTTTACATGTGCTCAGACACTACACTGTCACTTCAAAGAGTATATATATTCTTACAGGTGTGAGTGAACATCCGTCATTGGAAAATTTTCCTAATCATAGATAGATGCATGCATACTAATTTTCATAACATTTATCACTAGTGTTCAGAAAACTCATGCCAACTTTTACATCATCAAGTTCTATTTCTTAACTTCAAATGTGTATTTCAATTATAACCTCATTTCGTAGTTCAAAAACTATTTTACAGTAGCAATCTAGGGCACCAACACAAACCATGAATGAGAAAATTCAGTTTAGCAAGTTAAAGAAGTAAAAAGAAAAAATACCCTATGAACTTTGAGAAGCTCAAGAATACCGAGAACAATATCATTAACATAGCAAAATCCAGAAGCTTCCGCCTTCTTGGCATGATGCAAACCACCAGCCCAGTTAATAGCAATATCAGCATCATTACGGTTAAGTCTAACAGCAGCGCCGATGGATCCACCAGCAGAAGCCTGACAGAAAGGAAAAAGTCCGTCAAAAACGGGACAATCCTCACCAACATTGAAACGCTTGAGCTGACGGTAGTGAGAATGAGAACTCTCGGAGAGAATTTCGGGGGAAACGGAGGAAAGGAAGTCGACGTAGTCGTCGGAGTGAAAACGGCGGATGTCATCAGGAGCGGCGGGGAAAGGACGGTTAATTTGCATACGACGGTGGAGTGAGTAATGAACGATGAGATTGTGTGCCATTCGTATTCTATGGGGTTTCATTGGGTGACCTTGACCGTAGTAATAATCGCCGATGGTAGGTTCGTAGAAGTATGTGACTCTTCTTTTCATTGCGTCGGTGCCGACTGATGGTAGCGAAGCACCGTCGCTTTCTGCTGCTACTCCCATTTCACCGCTACCCATTCCCAATTCAATTTCGCTTTCGTCAAACCCTTCTTTTCTTTTCCCTCTCTGTTCCTTCTTTTCTTTTCCCTCTCAATTAACTTAGACTATTTTTAAAGTCTATTTATTTAAATAGGTTAGGCTCAGATTTATAACAAATCTTATTAAGCGCCCGTCTATACATATTTATTATTTATTAATATTATTTTTTATTATTATATTAATAATATTATTTTCTATTTTAAATTTTATCAATTAGGCAGTCACTTAGTAATCATTTATATTCAGTAGTCATTTTATATTCGATGGCAGTTCTATATTTAGTAGTCATTTTATATTCGGTAACCGTTCAATTAGTCAATCACTCAGTAATTGTTTCTTATTTATTTAAGATGTAATAATAGTTGTGTTTTAAAAAGTTTTTAAAAAGGCTTCCAGGTCAGGCCACACTATTAAAAAGGTCAGGTCAGGCCGGAAAAAAAGCCTATGATAGGTCGTAGACCAGACTTAGGCCGAAAAAATAAACCGTAGGTCAGGCTCAGGCCTTTCAAAGTCTGGTCTGACCTGACATATTTCCACCCCTAATTATAGTGATACTCATAATCTAACTAAACTTTTAAATTTATACTCAAATTATAGGTTAAATTACATCCGTGATCCCTTAACTTAATTTCAGGTAACGTTTTAGTCATTTATCTTTTTTTTTTTGAGTTGTTCTTTTATTTTAATTTTAAGTGACAATTTGATATTTTATGTTTTAAAATTTCAACAATGTTGTCCTTTTTTTTACAAAAATTCAAAAAAATCATCAAATTTTTCAACCAAAACCTATAAAATTTATTATCATCTTCAATAAAATACAAATTTAATCAAATTCATATCTTAAATCTTGAAATAAACTTATATTTTTATTCTTTATTTGATATTGTTGGAGATGAAAATATAAGTGTATTTGAATATTTGAGTTATGGATTTGATAAAATTTGTATTATATTGAAGATAATTATTAATTTAATGGGTTTTGTATGAAAATTTTGACGATTGTTTTGAATTTTTGTACAAAAAAGGATAACATTGTTGAAATTTTAAAACATAAAATAACAAATAGTCACTTAAAATTAAAATAAAGGACCATCTCGAGAAAAAAAAAAAGATAAAAGAATAAAACGTTACCTAAAATTAAGTTAAAGAACCATGGATATAATTTAGCCCAAATTATATTATATTACCACTGTGTCCTTTATTATAACCATTCATTTTTCATTTTTATTAATAAGTAATTAATATATTAATGTTTTTAAAATCATTTTTGTATTTAAATATATTAAATTTGAATTTTTATATTTTAAAAATTAACAAATATATACTTAATAATAATAAATTAAATAAATAATTTTCTCAAATAACCTAAGGATTAGGAACAGAAGTAGTATTAAGTAATACAACATAATATCTGTAAAAATAAAGCAATAATAATATTGATTTAGTTAGGATAGCTGTGTAAAAAAAGTTATAGTTTCCGTGAATAAATAATTTATTTATGATTTAGAAGATAGTTCAAGAGTGTCATAAAAACAGTTATTTCTTTATAACTTCAAGTTCTACCTTACTAAAATTTAGGGGATTCGAATTGGGTTTGGGCGTGATGGATTACTATAATTAATGAAATGTTTTATTCAAGTTTGAGTTAGATTTTTATATTTTGCCCTATCTTAATTAATGAAACCACATTTATTATCATGTACTCTAGGGCATTAAATTTATTTTATTTCTTCTCTCTATTCTCTAACTTTAAAGTCTCATTTCCATTAATATTTCAATAGAAACACACCATACTTTCTTTTTGTGAAAAAAAATAAATGGGTTTTTAAATCATAAAAATATAAAATTACTATTCACATTTTTCTTTGTCTAAAAAAATAAAATCATATTATCATTTTTTTTTCTCTTTCTTGTGATCTCTCATTGTTATTGAGGCTCTAAATATCTTATAACATAATTGTATCGGTTATTTTGCGTCGTTTTCTCTTTAGTGTTGTTAAACTATCTATCGATGTTTAAAATTGCCTTCACCTTGATTTACGGTCGATGACAAAGACGGTTTCAATCTTAAAAAACACTAAATAGAGAAATAAGATAAATCTGTCATTCATTTCCTCTTATTGACTACATAAATTAAACATAAATCAAAAAGTGTATATTGCTCACGTGAGATTGTTGAACTAATGATTATTAAAAGCTGCAAAAGTATACATCTAATCGTTCAAGTGAAAGAAAAAAATTCAACTCAAATTTTGGATAAATTATTTAAAGAGATTCAAATCTGATACTAATGAGAAAAAAAAACTTTTATTTTTCTTTAAGTGAGGATGTCGAAGTTGAGATGAGAGAGACAAAGAAATAATATATGCAAGAGACACTTGATCTCATCCAATATGACAAAGATTAGTAAAATCATGTAAACTTATTTAATTTTATGGTCAAAATTAATGAAACCTAGATGAACAACTTAATTGATCTTTCATCCTAGAAAGCCACCTAAAAATTAAGTTTTAAGTCGTGTAAAACAAATCAAAGTCAAACGGATAAATCAAAATTAGTTATGTTTGTTGACCTACATGTTAGTCATGCCCATTTATTGAAAATTTTACCTTATACTCTACATTTATAATTATATTCTACATTTTATAAAAATTACTCTTTTTTTCTTCAAATAAAATAATTTATTTACGTTTCTAAGTTCAACTTTGAATTTCAAAAAATTTAAAATGAATTTATCAAAACACAAATTATGTTTCAGAAAATTTGAATTTTATAAATCAAAAAAATATTTTTGAATTTTCAAAAACACATTTACCTGTTTTAATAAACTTTTTGTTTTAAATATGTTTCAAATTTTTCGATATAAGCTTTTAAAAATTCAAAATTTATATAATGAAAAACATTTTTTAAGTTTTTTCGAAATACAACGAAAAATTTGAATTTAATTTTAAGAATACAAATTTTTTTTAGAGAAACACAAACTAAATTTATCAGAACATAATTTGTGCCACAAAATATAAAGTTTGAATTTTTATTTTAAAAATAATAAAACTGAATTTTTACACAAAATATAAAAATTGAACTTTTATTTTAAAAATGATAAAATTGAATTTTTATTAAAATATGAATATGAATGTAAGGTTTAGGTAAAAACTTTGGGTTTAAGATTCTATAACAAAGTTGCTTTGTAGTTCTTTTCCTTCCGGCATACTTTGAGGAAAAAGCTCTTACTTTCACAGAGAAAAAAAATCATTTTTACTGGATTTATTCGTGATTATTTAATTTATACTTTTAAATAAAAGATACGCGAAGACATCACTATTTAATGAAATAATTTAATCTACACTTATTTCTTGACTAAATATATTTTGTTATACATTATATGGTGTTAGTACTAATTTGTAAAATATTGTATTACACAAGTACGTATTTGGTTTTTAATTTTAATTTTAATGTAATGGTTTTGATTCCTAAGCATATTGGTGCGAATAGGTTGTCATTTTAGACATATTGCGGCTGTTGCTAATTCCATCTTTAAGATTATTTTGAAAGTTCTTGTTGATAGGTTATTTTTTGTTGCTACTAAGATCATATCTAACGAACAGAGTGGTTTTTTAAAAGATAGACAAATAATTGATTGCATCCTTCTTGCTTCTAAAGTTATTAATTAGTTAAATAGTAAATGTTTTGGTGACTATGTTGCTTTGGAATTTGATCTAATAAAAGCTTTTGATATCTTGGATTAGAACTTTCTTTTGAAAGTTTTAAAACCTTTGATTTTCACACTATTTCCATATGCTACATTTTTGCTGTTTTAAATTCTTCTAAGGTTTCTTTTGTAATGAATGGTAAGTCTTTAGGTTTTTTTTTTTTTTTTCTAGTAAGAGAGTATTAGATAGGGTGATTCTCTATCTCATTTAGAGTTCAATTTAAGTTGGTTGTTAGATTGGAAGCTTCTTTTTAGTGTAGTGCTAGATCTTTTTGTTACTTTTACTTACGTGCTTCACGTTGATGATGTTTATTTTTTTTTAACGTAACAAAGAAGAATCTTGAGGTCTTTATTGATGTTTTAAAAATTGACCAAACTTCTAGTTAACTTTTATATTTTGATGAGTGTGAATGTTATGTTGGTGCAATGACTACTCAAAGAACCAATTATATTGATAATATAATTGACTTTAATCTTGTAATTTTCAAAGCGCACAATTGGAAATATCTAACTAACCCTAATACTATGTAACAAAAAAATTGAAAGTTAAATATTTTCTAAATAAAAATTTCTTGAAATGGTCTTTTGGATATAATTCTAGTTATGTGTGGCGTAGGATTTGGTCTTCCCGGATCAGATAGGAAGAAAATCATAGATGAAAAACTAGAAAAGGCTCATCTATAAACATTTGTAATATTTATTGGCTTTGTCGTGAATATAATTCACGTGTTATGACATCTACATCAATCTTTGACTCGACTTTGTGTGTGAATGTCCTTGTTGATTGTCCAAACAAAAGATGGAAACAATGTTTAATTAATGAAGTGTTTTTAAACCAACATGAAAATTTTGAAAATGTATTTCTTAGAACTTAAGAACCCCATGAATCAATATCGAATATAGTAGTAAAGGAGGCTATACAATTAAAAGTGCTTATCTTATTTACATGGATACATTTATTGATAATGAGGAGTGGAAGATTGAAGTGGATTGAAATAAATTATGGGCTATGCAAGTTCCCCTGACAGATAAAAACTTTATGTTGCAACTTGGTAGGAATTGTGATAGGTCCTCAATTTATAAATGCGACAATAAGAACTAATGAGAGATTAATCAACATATGATAGTGTATTTTATTGATGATAAAGGAAAATTGAACAAATGAAACAAGCTTCTTTTTACTCATGAGAGCTATGCTCACTCCAATAAGAGAGAATCTTCTCTCCACTAACAATTAACAAAATTTGTTATCTCGTGTTTACCAACATCTCTCCCCAATATACGTGATGGGGTCAACTCACTTTTCTTGAATTTTCTAACATACACTTTGATGCCTTAGATGCACTATGTGTCCCACTAGACGCGTCATCAATTCCTTCTTTGTCTTTGTCAAATTGTATTCCTACTAGATAGAAGGTTAATAGCAAAGGTGTAGATTAATCTTCATCTTGTGTGATAT
Source organism: Cicer judaicum (assembly GCA_037974835.1). Taxonomy (NCBI): domain Eukaryota; kingdom Viridiplantae; phylum Streptophyta; class Magnoliopsida; order Fabales; family Fabaceae; genus Cicer; species Cicer judaicum. Next base: position 17,038,300 of record JBBPBS010000276.1, read on the forward strand.
GCCAAAATGATACATAATCTCTTTGACAAATTTTCTTTTTTGTGCTGAAAATATTTCTTGTTTGGAAGAAAACATAATTGCTCTCTTTGGAGTTTCTTATGGTGGAAGTTCACAATTTTGATTATATGTTATGTTAAATTTGGGGTGTTTGAATATTCAAACAGCTACAATTGTTTTCAGTTGTAGCATGGAGTTTATGGAAGAAAATATGTGCAATACTAAATCAATTAACATCGAATATGAGTATTTTAGTAAATGAATATAGATTCTTATTAAATTTGCACATCAACTTTAAAATTGAGTAAACAAAAAGTGTATTCTATAAAACACACGTTTAAACCGTTATAGACTTGTAGTACTTTATTAGTACATTTTTCCATGGAAAAATAAATAAAATAGAAACAGTGATATCTTAAAAACCAATCAATCCAAGCAAAGCAGCAGTTGATTAATTTGCGTAATTTCCACTTGATTGCTTTACTTTTCACAGGTTTCTTTCTTTCTCTCATAACTTAAATCTCAAGTATCTCTTTAAATAAAATCATCACAAATACAATGTGTTTTACCACCCTTGAACAAAAACATGTATATAATAATATACATATACTGTATTTTTGAACTCATAATTAAGTAATGACTATATAGAGCACACAACACAAGTGAGCACTTGATAGTTCAGAGTCTTCATTCTCTCATGGGTCGCCATTCCTGTTGTTTAAAGCAAAAACTAAGAAAAGGTTTATGGTCCCCTGAAGAAGATGAGAAGCTATTCAATTACATAACCATCTTTGGTGTTGGATCTTGGAGTTCTGTTCCCAAACTAGCTGGTATAATATTTGTTATTATATACTTACATTACTTTTCAAGTTATTATATAATTATAAACTCACTTTTTATGAATCAATTGCAGGGTTGCAAAGGTGTGGAAAGAGTTGTAGATTGAGATGGATAAATTATTTGAGGCCTGATTTGAAGAGAGGAATGTTCTCACAACAAGAACAAAATCTTATTATTAGTCTTCATCAACTACTTGGAAATAGGTAACATATCATATAATAATACACTGAACAATAGTTTTTATATTATTATTAGATATCGAACTCGATTCGCGTCGCAACAATTTCACACACTGCGTACTAACCACTTGCACTAGACATGGTGATTAATAATTTCAAATAATGTCAGATGGGCTCAAATTGCAGCACAATTACCGGGGAGAACGGATAATGAAATAAAAAACTTTTGGAATTCATTTTTGAAGAAAAAGCTTATGAAGCAAGGGATTGATCCAGCTACACACAAGCCCTTTGTCAATTATGAATCTCTTATAAAGGAAGAGAAAGAAAAATCATCAATGCTAATGCCACTGTCTCAATCTCAAAGGTTTTTAGCTACACCAACAATGCTAGAATCCTCACTAATGAGTGATTTGAATCACTATAATAATATTGATGACTTAGCAGCTTTAACAGAAGCATCAAGAAAATTGCTCATGAATAAACCAGCAGCATTGGACTTGGATCCATTGTGCTACTTTGAATTTCAAATGGGTGTTGCTCCTTTTGATTATAATTTATATCAAACAACAAGCCTTGAACAGAACCAATTTGGAAGCAATTCAAACTATTTATTCACTTCAATGCCTTGTCTAAATAGTTCAGAGTTTTCAGACAACAACAATAACTCAGCTTTTTTGGTGAATGAAAGTTCAAGCAACAGCTCAAGTATGAGTGTTTATCAAGGAGCAAATGAAGGTGGTTTTTCATGGGAAAGTGAGAACAAGTATTTGGATCCTTTGTTGCAGTTTCAAGTGAATGCAGTAAAATCAGAAGAGTTTAACAAAACAAGTTCATGGCAAGAAGGACTGTTGCTGACTCATAATAATTCAATAGAGTTCAATACCTGTCCTTTAATGTCACTGTCAGAAGATCATAGTACTGAAGCTAATTTTGATGTGTGTCAGCATTTATGAAGTTTAAATTTTTTCAGTAGGAAAAATAGAAAGACGTTGATAGCACAGGAAATTAAATTAAGTTTCTAGCAAAATTGATTTTTCTTTTACAGATGTGTCTGATTTGATCGACTATTATTACATATTGAGAGTGAAGTTAAATTTTGATGGTTGTTATTTTTCAACATGTCAAATTACTTTATTAGTTAAGTATTATGTGCAGTTATATTTACACAGTCACAAGTCACAATAAAAAAGTTGTAGACATATGACGATTCATCAGTGGCGGAGTTTCACACAAAGCTTTAATTGGAAAAACTTTACTGGCATATGATTATGTATTATCTTCTCCTCCTGGCTATATATGAGCAATGGTGTTAATTTGTTCGCATATGATTATTTTTTTTATGATTCTGCTGTGTGCGGGGACCACCATCCACGTATATATGTATATTTTCTAAATAAGTCCTTCCAAAAGATTAATTAAAATTGCCTGCCCATGATCTGCATTATTGGAGTGTGATATTTAAGGTCTATATATACATAGAGAGACTATGAGGTATGGCCTTCTTTCTCTTTGAATATATATATATAGTTAAATTAATTTTCCAAATTTTCATACATTATTTAATACTTTATTTTATTTTTATCTTTATCTTCTTATCACATTACATTATTTTCTTTAACTCTTTTTCTTTCAAAATATTTACACGTGTATAGATATTTACTAAATATTTTTCATACACATAAAGAACTTTGTGCAAATATTTATATGTAATTTGAATATCATCTTCAATTTTATGTCAACATACATACAACATATTCATTGTCACTAATCACCATATTTATTGTCCCTAATCACCACCATAACGTGCTCTTTATAAGTTATATGAATATACTTTTCTTTCTCCTTAAAATAGATGATAAATATCACTACAATTAATTACTATAGAATTAATTTAAATTTGAGACAAGACATTCAATTTAACAATATGTACATATAGATTGTTTCTATTTATTGGTTGATATACTTCATTGTAGTGAGCATATTATTATACATGAAATGTTAGAATCTTTTTCTTGTAAAATAAACATTTTTTTTTGTAATTTAAACATATTAGTCTACATAACTTTTGATATATTTAAATATATTATTATACAGATTTAATTTATATTAACTGTCAGTAAAAAAAATTTACACTATATATCAATCAATCACAATCATTGAATTATTAAAAATATTTAATTTTATCATAACTACATTTAAAATTATATCTATAAAATGGTTGTGATAGATTAACAGTGTAAAATAAATTACACTAATAATTCATAACAATGAACTTTTACTATAAATAAAGTTGTATTGTATAAAGCTATATTCTTTAACATATCACGTTAGATCGAAATATAAAATCTAATGGCATTAATCTATTAGCTTTATTGAAAAAATTAGTTAGCTCTTTAGTCATGTTAAATTTTAAATAAAATAACAAGTCATGTCAGATTTTTAATAAATCAGACCCATAACATAAAAATAAGCCCATGATCGATAACAAGTTAGATTGAATTAAAAATTTAGGTCTTAATTTATTTTATCAAAACTGTATTAAGTCTTGTAAAGTCTAGTTTGATTTAACTTACTTTTAATCCTAATTGTTAGAAAATTAAGGCTAAATTACATTCGTGGTCTCTTAACTTAAATTTAGGTAACATTTTAGTCATTTATCTTATTTTTTTTCTGAGTTGGTAATTTATTTTAATTTTAAGTGACAATTTGATATTTTATGTTTTAAAATGTCAACAATGTTGTCTTTTTTTTTTTACAAAAATTCAAAAAAATTATCAAATTTTTCAAACAAAATCCATAAAATTCACAATTTTCACAAGTCACAATTTTCACAAGTCACACAATTTTCACAAATCACACAATTTACACAATTCAATCAAATAAAACATATCCATTTTATAATTTTCATGTTTGTCAAAAAAAATTCTTCTTGAAAAAATGCATTAATTTTTTGTATGTTTAATAGTTAATAGCTTACTAGGGTGTTAGAGAGTTAGTTATTATATATATATATATATATATATATATATATATATATATATATATATATAAAATCCACATACATTTGAGAATTTAAAAATTAATTTGAATTTTTAATTAAATTAATAAAAAATGCTACGCATTAAAAAAATTAAAATATTGATTTATCCAAAAAAGAGTGTGAAATATAAAAATTTATGAAAAATTACAAAAATATAAAAATTGATAAAAAAGATATACAAAAACATATAAGATGCTTGTCCTCGGCCAATAAATGTCAACAAATTACCAACATTATTAATGATGCAAATACATGAAATGAACATTTGACACGCAAAGGACTTGAATGCTTACAAGTTACAACTTCACTTGAATGCTTAAAAAAATATAATAAATATAGAGGGTATCTTAGCTCCTGCCCGCTGTCAAAAAGATCCGCCACTAAGTATGGTAGTCTAGAACTTGCTCCGTTATATCACTCATAAGACATCGAATGCACATCAGGCTTAACTTCTGGCTTATCTTCTTCCATCTCATCTACTGTACACCTGCTTCATGTAGTGTATATTTCTTAGTTTTTAAGAAAAGGAACCAAATGGTAATCAAATGCATATGCAAATGATCAGATAACCTTTTCAATATCGTAACCTCAACACTAAAATTAACAACAACACTCTTAAAATTAAGAGTGTGTTTATTTCGATAAATAAATCACAATATTGATAATGTTATTTGTATTCATGTGTTAAGTAATTAGAAAATTTATAAAAATTAAATAAATTTATTTAATTTTAAAATTAAAACAAATGAAGTAAAATGATGTGATAGTGAGAAGTTACAACTATTTATTTTCATGGAAAGTAAGATTTCCGCCCTTTGCATTAAAGTGAGAAAAATTTGAATAAATCATATTTCTAAGAACAAAGAGTACACAACTATAATTTTTAAAACCAAACCAATGTCTACCTCGGAATTACAAGCACTACTCAAATCAGATTATTCGAATATTAGAAAATATCTTATAATACCCCTCATTATTAGTATGATTTGTTCATGATTTATTATTGAGTCTATGTATTTCTATAAATAGGGAGGAATACTGTTGAGTCTTTTATATCAAATTACCATAAAGCTATTATCAATAATGTTCAAACTATTATTATTGGCTCTCCTCATTTTCTCTAAAATCTCACAACTTCAACATGGTATTTAGAGTCTATTTCGATCCTCCTTGAATTGTCTCGCTAATATTCCGCTTTTCCGCTCCCAAAAGTTCGGGAATGTAATCATAGTTCTCTTTTTCGATGTGATCTCTTGTTGAGTTTTCATACTTCTCCATCACTTTTGCATCTCTTTTCAACGAGCCTCCTAAATAATCGTTATTTGTTTTTGTCGATCCTTTTTTTACACCCATTGCAACATTTTCTGTCCAGATCTGCTGCTGCCACTGCCGTCACCCTTGTTTTCGGCGGCTTCTCTGACGAAAGACCACTCTATCAGCTTCGTGTCTTCCAAGTCAGCCCACACTCCAAAGCACGTCACCGAATGTTGTAGTCCTTTATCTTTTTTTTCCCGAGTTAATCATTTATTTTAATTTTAAGTGACAATTTGATATTTTATATTTTAAAATGTCAACAATGTTGTCCTTTTTTTTTTTTTTTACAAAAATTCAAAAAAATTATCAAATTTTTCAAACAAAATCCATAAAATTCATTATCATCTTCAATAAAATACAAATTTAATCAAATTCATAACTTAAATATTGAAATAAATTCATATTTTTATTCTTTTTTCGATGTTGTTGGAGATGAAAATATGAGTGTTTTTGAATATTTGAGCTATGGATTTGATCAAATTTGCATTATATTGAAGATGATTATTAATTTTATGGGTTTTGATTGAAAATTTTGATGATGTTTTTTGAATTTTTTTATAAAAAAGGATAACATTGTTGAAATTTTAAAACATAAAATATTAAATTGTCACTTAAAATTAAAATAAAGGACCAACTCAGGAAAAAAAAAAGATAAATGACTAAAACGTTACATGAAATTAAGTTAAAGATCCCGAATGTAATTTAGCCGAAAATTAATTAGTGAGAATCAAATTCAACACCTTACAACTCTCACATCGAACTTTAATATTATTTAGATTTACTTATAATTTTAGTCTCTTTTATTTTTATCAATAAACAAAATTGATCTCCTAATTATAAAATCCGATAATTTTTGTCCATCACAATGATTATCTAAAATGATTTAAATAACGTAACATAAAATGATGTATAATGATTAACGTTTATGGAATCGCAATAAAATCATCTAAAAATTTAATTTTTAACTTTAATTTTTTTTTTAATTTTACAATTTAATTAAATATACATGAATAACTTATACATCTAGATAATTCTATATCTTGAAATCGTATGTTTTATTATTTAAAATATATTAAACCATCATTTTTAATTCAAAAAATACAAAAAAAAAATTATAAAATTAAAATATAAAAAAACTAATTATATAAATCGATAAAAATAAATGGATTCTCGTTAACTTTATTATTTGTTATCCATATGTAAGTGTTTACCGCATATAAATGTCGTATTGTGTTATAGGTTTGTGATATAATATTTGATGAGAGAGAACGTGACTGTACATTTTGCTGGTTCCTTAATTTTCGTACAAATCGTACTTAAAGTATTTTACCGTAGCAATGAGTAGTCGGCGATAATTGTCCTAAAAGGTTGAAACTACATGCATGCATGGCCATCACCATGGCTTCAGATAATTAATAACAACAAGTTGATAAAGTTCAGTCGTCGAGCCACCATCTACATGTCTTTATCACATTTCATATTTTTATTTGTTCTTCAAAAGTATTTGAAATTTACACGTAAAATTACTAAAAATTTGAAAATCAAATTCGAATAAACTATTTAATTTAACAATTTTAATATTTTACAATTAAACTGCATTTTACTCTTATGGCCAAATCAAATTCTTATTTAACTTCAAAAATAAGACAACTTTTAACATTTCAAAAAATTATATAGCAATTCAGCTAGATATCATATATATCTTTTTCCATTTTATAAAAAGTGTAATAATACATACAATAAGAATAGACACCGCAGAAGCTTAATTATATATTTTAAAATCTCAAATTTTTAATTAATAAATTAAATATAATATTTTACTATATATTTAAATTTTAAATTATAAATTTACGATATAAACACATAAATTTTACCAACACAACTAATAATTTTTATTGTATTTTAAGAAAATATTAGTATATACACTAGTATATTTATAAATAAAAAATACTATACAATATGAAAGAATTTAAAATTAATTTGCATAGGTGTTTTTTTTTTATAATCCTTAACTTAAAATATATCATTTTGTGATTATAATAAACTTTAAAAAAATTATAAATATAAAAAAAATCATAATTGATTAAATTAATTAAAACTAAAAAATATCTAATAAAATATAGATAAGTTTTTATGATGCACTAATATGTGCAACACATGTGACTTTCTTTACTATTGTGTTTTCTCTTTCTTTTTTTGAAATACATAACTGGAGGGAGTAGTATTTAAGAACAAATGCTTGTATTATTGACGAGAGACATGATTAAAGCAGACATATATAGCATGTTCACACCTCACACGTTTTTCCGTAAATTACCCAAAGGTTCTGCCGCCAAGACACGATAATTACATTGCGAAGATGAGACTGTGATCATGTGGTCAAAATCATCATTTGGAGTTCTCAGCCAAATTAAAAAAGTCAATAATGGACCCAATTATTACGTTTTTTTTAAAACGATTTTAATAATATTTTATTACGTCAAAAATCAAGAAATTTTTCATAAATAATTAGTTTGTGAAAAATATCTTTTAAAAAATTGTGTTTTTTTGCTATACTAATTTTTTTATAATAAATATTTAAGTTATTAAATATTAAAATTAATTTTATAATTATCTTAAAAAATAATAAATGTGACTATAATCGACTCACGAAATATAATTGTGAGATTTAAATTTAAAATAATTTTCATTATTTTAAAATATGTTGTTGGAAAATATTTTTTACTAATATAAAATAAATATTATTTTTTAAATATTTACTATGAGGTTTAGGTGTGAGAGTGGGTGAAACATTTTTTTATTGTTTTCTCATTTTTTTCCTTGTGACAAAACTTATGTTTATTGTTGGTGAAGGTGAAATCAAAACGGGTGCCGACGCAGCTGCTTTCCTGCTTAATTGGCAGCTAGGGTGCTTGAGTGCTACCGTCTTAGATATAAATAAATAAAGAAGAAGAAAAAAAAGTTGGAAAAAAGGGAAAAGAAATATCAATGATAGTGTACGAATACAAGAAAATTCCGAGAAAAAATGTATTTATATCCCACTTTTTCTCCCACTTAACCAAAATGTTCCACTTGTAAAATAAAATATTAAATTGTCCTATTTTTTCTCCCCTTCACATGGTCGCATGTCCATGTCACGACCTTCATTTTTTTGCACTTCAAATGGTCGCATTTTAGAGATGTGATCTTATATTCTGGGGATGATAATTACAATAAGTATTTATAGAGTATTTTATAAAGTCTAAATTAAATTTGATAATCATTACCAACTAAAGATCATACTCTAATATTCTTATGCTTTGTGCCATTTTCTATTACATGTGTGCAATTTGCCTCTCTCATCATTGTGTGGTTCTTAAAAAATAGTCATTTCATAGTTATTTTATTATTTCTCACTTTGTTTAGCTCAAAAACTGTCAAAAGATAAGTTTTAAAATGTCGAGTTATTACCCAAAATCACTTCTTAATCATATTTGATTTATCATCAAATAGGACTTGTTCGGACCAAATATACTTACCTCTATTACTTTTCAATACGTCTTTATAAATCTATTATAGTATTAATTTCTTACACATTTACTCACCTCAAATTTAACCGTTTAATGTTTTTTAAAAATAAACTAAAGATATTTTTAGCCCTAAATAGATTCATTAATCAGAATAATTACTATATGTATAAATTATAACTAACTGATCACTAGTAAAGTTAGGATCCATAATCCATTACTTAACTTCGGAATTACGTATATTAACTAACAAACATGTTTGTCAAATAAATAAATAAATAAATAACAAACATGTAAGAAGTCCTAGTACGTATAGTTATTTCTTATATACTTTTTTTATTTATCAATTCAGTTTAAATGTTTATAGCATAAATGATTGCTAAGTTGATTTCTTTTGCAATAGACACGAAAATCAAAGAGCTGAAGAGAAGGAATCTAGTGAAATGAAATTAGGTAGAGAACAATGATGCGTGGTGATTAATTGGAGTTGAATAGAATGTTAATAAAGTGATGCGTTGAACTTAACCTCTCATAGCATTAATTTGGTTCTAGAGTAAATATATGGACTCTGCCATAGGGGACATGATACGAATGAAAGAGAATGTCTCAACGATAGATTTTCACTGTCATTGGGAATAATGATGAATCATTAGGCCAAATATGTGGAAAATAATATATATAATTACAACCTCAAGTCAGAAGGTAATTAACGAATGATATATAGATTGTAAGGTGCGATTGGAAAGACATATTCCCTCCAGAATCATTACAAAATAACTTTTTAACGATTGTGTTTGACATTTAGCAATTAACATGTACTATAAGTTAAAATTTTCTCTTTACAAAAATATATACTTGTATTTTGTTTTTAGTCTATAATTTTTGTTTTTAAATAATGACTTTTAAAATATTTTTGTCGGTAATTTTGATCCTTATTTTTAAATTAATTCTTTTATATTTTTTAATTATTTTTTACATACTTGTTTAGAGCAATATAAAAATCATTCTCACAAATTTTTTGAATTTTAATACAAAACATGAATTAAATATTATTTTTTAAGTTTTTAATTCTTAAAAATTCATATAATTTTTTTTATTATATTTTAAATATAGTTTTAAACAATCGTTTTTAAATTTAAATGATACACATGAGTTGAAATTTTGGATAGAAAATATCTGAAATACTATTATTTAAAGAAATTTTTTAAAAGATCTAAAAACAAAATATGATATATTTATAAGAGCAAAAGTTTATTTAAAACATTATGGGAGTTATCTCGTATCTTTATAAATAAGTAGTGTAAGTGTTGAGGTATACTCAACCCAAATTTTAAAATGATACTATAATTTATTTAAAATATGTGGGTCATAAGTGGTTAGATCACATCTAGATGTTTAGGACTAGAGTAAGTTGGAGTGTGTTAAATGTTTCATGTTTGGACAAGATTATTTGAAAATAAATTTATAAGTGTTAAAGTGTCTCTCCTTATAATTACTACTTCAGAGTGTCACTTTAGTATATAAAAATTATCTTAAAATAAACGTCATTTATAATTTTCAATATAATTTTAATTATTTTTTTCTTATACACTACCATTCAATGATTACTATATACATAAATATAAAACACTATTATAATTTGCATTGATTAATATTGTTAGTTTGATGAAATTACTTCCTTTTCTTCTTCTAATTATATTGCTATGCAAAAACTTTAAACAACTTGTGAGGTAGATGGACTACAAAGTCAATTTTTAAGGTTTGAATTAGACTTAATTCTTAATTATCATTTAATTAAGTGTTTACTTAACGAGTAATTTTATTGATATTTATTCAATACGAAATATATAAGTAATTTTTTTTATTAAATCGATATCATTTAAATCATTATACCTGTTGTGAAAATAAAAATTACCATTATTCGTTGTTCATATTAGAATTTTCATGTAGTTTCGGACAAACTTATGCATTTATTTCTCTTTTTTATCTATACATATTTTAATTTGATTCATTCAAAGCGAATAAAAAAAACTGATGTTCCAAGGACACCCCTTTCATCAATTACAGAATGAAAACATATTTTTTGGCTTTAAAGTGATTTATGACTTTAATTACTAATTCTTAAACACCACAAAATAAACAGACTGCTCCTTTCTTTTATATGTTTGTTTTGCCATTTTTATTATTGTAATTTGTGAAGATGGTTAAGAAGAGAAAGTGAATAAGCTCGAAAGTACATAAAGCATTCCTTAAGTTGAACGTATCGACATCTCTTAAAAAAAATAAACAGTCTTTAAAATGTATTTTTTGCTAATTTTAGTTTTTGAGTTTTGAGCAATGAAGTACAATAGGTGATTAATGATCGAATTGAATTAATTTTTGTATGACATTTGCACTATCAATTGAAACTTCATGGATTGTGGTATGGTACTATTGAAGATGAAGGTATCAACAACCTTGATGATGATGACAACACATGTTGTTGGAGCCTGCAACGAGGATGTGTTTTTCTTACTTAGATGAAGTCTAATCATTTTATGAAGAGTATGCTTCGAGAAAGCGTTTTAGGTGGAAGATTAGATCTTCAAGAAAAGGGCAAGATGCTCTGCTACTTAATTTTATCATACTAAAGAGAGGGGTCTAAAATGTCAAAAATTTCGTTAAAAACACTTTAAATTAAGGTAAATAATTTCCCACCAAGATTGTTATTGAGTTGGATAAAGATGGATTTTGGTACATTATAAAATTTGAACATGGTCATACTCACGAGACGAGTCCTACAATGATAAGGTTGTTCAAAGATAACAAGAAGATGAATTTGCATATAAAGAGAACAATACAAATCAATGATGATGCAGGAGTGAGGATCAACAAGACATTTCAATCTCTTGTTAAAGATACAGGAGGGAATAAAAACATACCATTTTGTGAAAGAGATGTGAGGAATTATGTTAACAAGTAACGACGTGCAATAGGAAAAGAAGGTGATGGAAATGCATTAATAAGCTATTTCTGCCAAATGTGGAAACGAAATTCAAGTTTCTTCTATGACATAGATTTGGATGATTATTTTCATATAAGGAATGTGTTTTGAGCTGATGCAAGAAGTAGAGCTGCTTATGAATACTTTGGAGATGTTGTGACTTTTGACACAACATATTTAGCTAATAAGTATGACATGCCTTTTGTTGTGTTTGTTGGTCTGAATCACCATGACCAATCAACATTACTTGGATGTGGACTGTTGTCAGGTGAATATACATATTCATTTGTATGGCTTTTCAAATCATGGCTTTGTTGTATGCTAGGAAAGGTCCCTCTAGATATTGTGACTGACCAATGCGAGGTTATGAAAAATGTCATTGAGTTAGCCTTTACTACAACTCGTCATAGGTGGTGTTTATGACATATAATGAATTTTTTTTAAAAGCTCGATCAATATAGTGAATATAAAATGATTAAATTTGCATGGAAAGAAGCGATTTATGACACAGTCACAAAAGAGGCATTTGAAGAAAAATGGTGTTCTTTCATTGACAAATTTGAGCTTCAACAAAATAATTGGTTGAATGGATTGTATAATGAACGTCATAGATAGACACCAACCTTGCTAAAGAAATATTTTTGGGCATGTATATCTCCTACATAGGGAAGTGAGAGTATACATTATTTCTTTGATGGGTAGATCAATTCAACGACAAGTTTAAATCAATTTGTAAAACAATATGATAATGCTCTTAGAAGTCGAGCAAAAAAAAAATTTGAAGTATATTTTAATTCGATGGATACTACAATTTCTTGTGGGTCAAACTCGTCAATTGAAAAGCAATTCCAAGGTGAATACACTCATGCCAATTTTAGGGAAGTTCAAACATAATTTAGATCTAAAATGAATTGTGATGCTTCCTTGTATACGGTGGAGGGTTCCTTTGCTACATACCATATGTTGGAGGAGGTGTCAATTGGAGATAGACCAAAAGAACGTGTCTTAAAAATTGTGTTTAATCGAAAAAATAATGATGTCAACTGTGAATGTTCGTTGTTTGAGTTTAGAGATATTTTGTGCCGCCATATGTTATTTGTGTATACTCAAGAGAGGGATAAAAATGTGTTTGAGAAGTATATCTTAACAAGGTGGAAGAAAAATATTAAAAGGAAACATTGATAGATTAAGAGCAGTGATGATGTGAAAGAATTGAAGCCACAAATTGACATATTTGACAAATTGCGCAAGAATTTCTATGAAGTTGTTGAAGTAGCTGTAGAGTCTGAAGATGCGATTAAGACACTCCATGAAATATTACATCAATTTAATTCTAACTAGATTAAGGCCCGCGCGCTGCGCAGATATTAATTAATTTTATAAATTTTGTAAGTAATATTTTATGTATTATAAATATAATTATCTTATAATATTATTTTATTGATTTGTAATAATTGAATATGATTAGGAAAATTAAAATAATAGAAAATTATGTTTATCACAATCATCTAATTTAAATTTTAAAATATTTTATAAAATTCGTATAATAATTTATTATATAGGATAATTGTTTGACTCATTGTAGTGTGATTGTTAATTTATTTTTCAACATATAATGGTACTTGTATTTATTTGATGAAATAAAATGTAAAATTCAAACCCAAAAATAAGATGTAACAATTTAAAAATATGATTGACTGTTTAATATTTTTTATTTTTAAAAATTATTAATATTGAATTATATTGTAGCGTAGTCTAAATTTATTTGTTTTATTAGTATGATATTTTAAATGTGAGCACAAGAAGTTGTTGTAAAAAAAAAATTATTGTATATATTTTATCAAGAGTTTGTAAAAAAAACATATATAATAGATAATAGTTTTTAATAATTGGAAGTAGCTTAATAATAATTTTTCATATATTCGTATTTTATGATTATTTTTAATAAATTTGTGTATTTTCTGTCAAATAAAATATATATTTTTATTTTATAAAAAGTTACTAAAAAAATTGATTGACATAAATTGAAAGTAACTATAAATAGATTGACATTAATGAGTAATTGAATTTTTAACGTATAAAATTATTACTCACCATAAGTGAAATAATATAATTGTTCATAAAAGGAGAATGAGGATTAGATAAAGAATATGCTAAATGACATCCGTGGTCCCTTAACTTAATTTCAGGTAACGTTTTAGTCCTTTATCTTTTTTTTTCCTGATTTGGTCATTTATTTTAATTTTAAGTGACAATTTGATATTTTATGTTTTAAAATATCAACAATGTTGTCCTTTTTTTTTTACAAAAATTCAAAAAGATCATCAAATTTTTCAACCAAAACCCATAAAATTTATTATCATCTTCAATAAAATACAAATTTAATAAAATTCATATATGAAATCTTGAAATAAACTCATATTTTCATTCTTTATTTGATACCAAAATGCTAACATATAAAACATATAAAGCAAAATCATTATGTCTAAAATATAAAGCATTTAAGCATATAAAGCAATATAAAGCAACAATGGAAGAAATATCAACAACATTTAAGCATATAAAGTAAAATCATTAAAAATAAAAATCATAAAAACCAAAAATAGAAACGAAGAAGCCAAAAATAGAAACCCTAAAAATCAAAAATCCTAAACGAAAAAGTAAAAATAGAAATCCTAAATCAATAACTAAAAACCCGAAATTGAAGTAAACAACAATCATACAAAGAAGCAACAACAATGATAGAGAGAAGTAAACTTACAATGAAAATACTCAACAACCTGTAACTATCGGATGAAACGAGTGAACGAACATAAATCGAATGCAACAGAAGAAGCAAGTGACAAAACGCACAAAAATTGAATGCAACGAGCGAGCGAGCGAATGAACAAACGACAACAAAAGAAACGACAAAAATCAGATGCAACGAGAGCGAATGACAACGAGGAAGAAAAGAAGAGAAGTAAGGAACGACATAAATTGTTCTCGGTGGAGAAGAAGATGGAGAAGCATTTAGGGAAGAGAGAAAGGGTTTCTGAAGAATAGAAAGAGAACTATCAAAATGACTAAATTGTCCTTTAAATATGTATACGTATAAAATATATGTGTTTGTATTTGTAATTAAAGTTGTGTTTAAATAACATTTCTCTTTTTTAGTTATAATCACAAAACTTCTATGATATAATGCATTGAATATTTCAATTTCGCTGTTATATTTCAGTTTTTAAAACTAGATTTATAAGTCAAAAACAGTTTTAAAATTGGATTTAGGAAAAACCTTGTTTTGAAACTGATTATGAGAAATACTGGTTTTAAATTTATTTATAATCATTTTTAAAGCCAAATCTGATACCAATTCTGAGAGAGGAGTATGGTATTGGCTTTGAAATCAAATCCAAATAGGTGTATGCATTAACAAATTTAAAGACTCAATTACTAATTATTTTAGTTTAAAAACCTATTTAAAAACCTCTCAAATAGTTGCCCGATCAACAGAGTAAATAAAACCTTTTTTTTTCTGAACTATCATGATTTAAGAAATATACTGAAGTGAAGAAAAAAGGCAAACGCAGTAACACCACCAGATAAGCGATTTCTGAATCTCGATAGCATGATAATAACGGACTACTTATTTTAAGCTTAGCATTACTTTCACATCAAATTTGAAAACACAATCCTCTCAGGTACAAAGACAAATGTAATGAATATTACTAGCAAACTTTACCAGAATTAACTAGAAAATCAGGATTAAGGTCCAAGGTTGATTATTAATATTAATGAAGATTTAAAAAATACAATCTGTTCAACTTGGTGTTTTCAGTGGATGCCAAAATAGCACTTGCATATGTCCTGTATCAGCAGCAGGAAGCTATAATTTTCGAATGGGACAAGCGCCTAAAGCTTTGATGCTAACCCGCTCGGAATTGGCTTCGGAGCACCATTATCCTTGATGTCATTGTCTTTAGATTCCGCTTCACATGAACTAGGCGGCACATCCACCGCAGGGGAACAATTGAAGAATCCATGAGGCTGCATACAAGAAGGGAGCTTCATATGTCAGACAATTGGAAAAGCTCTAGATGCACATAATCACGGAAAATGAACAACATAACAAAACACATATGAAACCAATAATTACCATGAGCATGAAACCAATATGTTCTACTGGCATGACAGGCCAGTCTTCCAGACGAGGAACATGCGTGATTCCAAATACATACCTGAAGAATAACACAGTCACTATGGAGAAGGCAAAATGTGAAAACATTTTAGGGAACATAAAGTGAACTCGGAGGAGACACTGGAATCGAGGAAACAAATTTGGGTTTTATTTTAATAAAAACAAGTAATACCCTATGAAATTAAAATCCCGAGCATGCACCAATTTCATGTGTTTGTGTGTGTGAAAAAGTGATAGATAGAGAAAATGAAAGAAAGAGAGAGGACCAAAGAACTATATTAGTTTCTTCCAAAGATCGGTCTTGCTTAATCCATGTAGCTAATCCTTCGCCTACTCTTGGATTTTGATTGGGAAATTCTCCTCCAGGAAACATTTCATCACGTGAATATGCTGTTACCCAAACATTGTGCTTCAAGAAAGCAGCTCTTCTTAAAAACTTGGCCTCAGAACCTGCCAACGGCAAGCAGTTTGAGCCTGGTACCAGCTTGTAGCCTGTCAATTGTCCGGTTCTATTGCCAGTTCTTGTGTTCCTTACCTGAAAAGTTATTACCAGAGTTAATTCATGGAGTCAAAAATTGTTAGTACCGTGGGATAACACAATTAATTAAAGCTCTAGTTTTCCATGTTAAGGCATCTATTTTGAATTTCCAACACTGCTTACTTCAATCAGAAGGAAACCATACTTTTCTAAAATCTTACTAATAATATTTTTCAAACCACTGCAAACAAGAATTCAACAGTTTGACAGTATTAAATTATAACAATTTTTAGTCAGAAGTTGGCAATAGAGATTGAGGAAGACGTACAATCCAATGCCGAGCAGTCAAAGGATTGCAATCACGCATTGCTTCCGATTCAGATTTGAGCAAAGTCTCTTCGGCATAGAATGCATTATTGTGAATATTATTCTCACCAGGTTCTTCAACTTTCATATTGACCTCCACAACCTAACAAATATATTGAGAGAGTAAGAATGTGCACTAGCCAAGCCGTATATTTTATTGGGCACAGTGGATGCTGTTCATATGCAAAATTTAAAACAAAACATAAAAGTAGCCAACTCGGTTATTTGGGAAAAATTGGATACATAGAAGAAACACCATAGCAAACATAGAAAAGTAAAATTTAGTAATTCAATTCAATTTACCTGATTCAAAGCTTCACCAGGTCTAGAATCGACAGACATGTCCATACGTGCAACAAAAAAATGTTGATGAACTGGAGCATATAGACCAGGTGCAATCATGGTACCATATTTTCGATATTCTCCAGGCATCAAGGCTCCTAAGCTGAGAATTCCAGTTAGCTTGACATCAGCTTCAATCTTTCCATCCTGGAACAACACAAGCAAATAAAGAACAATTTATACAATGCTGACAGGTCTTCAAGCAAAAATTAAACAGGGGACTGGATATTGGTGAATTTATGCAATAATTGAAATCAGATCAATTCAAATATCATTACTTTGTTTCTCCCTTAAAAGGATGATACCCTACTTGCCTGATAAAAGTGCCAAAAAAATGCATACTCATAGTTGGCCACTGTGCATACAAAAGAAACCGAAAGTCTTCTAGACCTTCGGACTTCTGCTAAGCCAGTTCTCCAGTCTTGATGCTTCCAGAGAATCCCACGATCCTCTTCATGCATACATACACAATTTTCGATAGTTTCCACTCCACCAGTGAAATTTGTGAAGTGGGCATCAAAATATTTGATGTAGCCCAAACAATCACATCCCTGTAACAACAAACTCTGACTTTAGACAAATGGGGAATCCAGTCAAAAAGAATAAGATGACAAACAATACAAATACAAGAGATAAAAAATGTAAGTCTAAAACCTTTTTGAGGGAATGCGCATTTTTTCCCAAGCCGTCTTCCCCAGCATCAAAAGCATTTTTCCTATAATGTGGATCATTGGGATCTCCATAGGGTACAACCATCTCCACAAAACTCAGCCTATGAGCAACAGGCCGCCTTCCCCGACTACCATCAACATACGCAACAGAATATATAACCAACCCTTCTTTGGGTGTGAATCCAATACGAAAATTCCACTGTCAGCAGAGAAAAAACAAAGACAGACATCAAATTTAGTAATTAATAATTATATTGCATCAACTCTTTTGACATTCCCGAGATAAATCAATAAGTAATTTGACTTCAGAACATTTACCTTCTGCCATTCAACATAATACCCATTGACACGAAAGCTTGGACCTTCAGGTTGAACAATCTGTAAGGGTTTTACATCACTTCTATCCGAGCCACCTCTGGATTCACCAGGAGTATAGTTCCTCAAGGGATCAACCGGGGGCAGAGGAACAAGTTTACGGTCTTCAAACTCTATCACCACCATGTTTTGCATATCAACAAGAACATAGATTCCCTCAACTGGGCGGGCATAACCATTTTCCATAGGGCAGTCACTCTCAGATCGACAAAATATGAGTGGTTTAGCAAGTCTTCGACCAGGAGCATCAGCTTCACTATGATAACCAACACACCTGCGGCAGAGTTATGCAGATCAAAGTTTCAATAGAGAAAATGCATACAAAAAAAAAATAGCTATGTCTACAGACAAGAAAGCTAGCAACAATGGACATCCAGTTAGAAGTACCAGGGATCAACCATAACAACTTCCATGTCTTCGATGCCCCTTTTCTTCATAGCCTCTATAAATGGGGGATAACTTTTAACAATAGCCTCGCATTCTGCATATTCCTCAGCATCCTAAAGATAAAGAGGATATTATGGAATTAAATATTGTGGCAGATTAGAACTGTAGCAGCATAGCAAATATGGGTAAAATGAACGTCCATGTAGAAATGACAGCTTTTGAATACTACACAATTTTGATTATCTTTCATAACAAAATCTGGGCATCCAATTTCAGATTTGCCAATCTTAGAGACCAAAGATTATTTTCTTTTACTTTCGTGATGAAAAACCAACAGACAAAGAATGGGACTCTATTTAAAACATAAGTTGATCAAAATATGGATCAACTTCTTGCAAAAAGAAAGGGTTGAAAAGTCTAACTCTAACTGACAAAATCAGCAGGCATACAAACAGGCCCAACAGTCTGGGCTTGTTTTGCCATCCCTACACTTGATCCTTAATACTGCCAAGCGAAGGAAAAACTGCAATAGCAAGGATAGCAAGAAATACTACAACAACATTGAAGTTGCATTTTAATATTTTAATCTGCTTTGAAATTAAATACTGTTATAGGAAACTTTCGCCTCACTCTATACACATAGGTAAAGGCAAGTCGTAGAACTACAGATACAGGTTCCATTTATACTGCATACTCTGCAATTGTTTCTCATACTCTATGTGCAAAAGTTTCAGGGCAAAATCAATTGAAAAGTTTCATACTCTATTTTTAAAACACTGTAAATGTACACAAGAATTAAAAATAAAATCATAAGTCACAATTACAATATCAACATACCATTGGAGGCTGAACATCAGGAACAACATGTGATGAAATGACTTTTCCTCGATGATGGCCACCTCGAGTTACTGCATGTACTTGTGATAATTCGACAATCCACAGAGCAGTCTCGTTTGATTTCTTATTGTAAACAACAAGTCTAGCGCATCTCGGAGGGAGCTTAGTGGGAATTACAGGCCCTCCTTTACTTCTAGGAAGTAATGATGGTTGGAAAGGTGGAAAAAAATAAGCATCTGCCAGTGCAACCACATGTTTATCTGGTTCCAGCAAAACTACTTCAATGAAGCGCATACTATCTCTAAGCTGTAAGGTATAAAAGACAATTGGGGAGGAGAAGACACATCATATGTAATCACTTCTTCAACACAAAGTTCATTCTCTAACAATATCCAAACTATCAAATATACAAATATATATTATTTTAAACCAAAACAAAAAACACATAGTACAGCTAACAACCTCTGGAGTGGCTCCAGCAGCCCTCACAGTTGCCACTGCCACAGATATTTCAGCAGCAGATAAAGGGTCCAAAGGATGACTTGACTGAGGCCTTGTCAGTGAAGTTATTCCTGTGCAACAAAACCGCAAATATAATATCAGAAAACACCGTAAAACTAGTGAAAACAAAAAGAACCTACATTCAACAACTTGAAAACAAATGAGGAAAAAACTCAACTTTAAAAAGAAGTTATAAGAACCATTTCCAGTTATCTGATTGGCTACACATACACAAAAACAATTTTTGCAACGTCCTAACTTAAACCAGCATCTTGAAAACAAATTGGAGTAGCAATCAGCAACCAGCTAAGATTTTATTTATATTTCACATTTGTTTGTCTCTAAATATAAGACCCTTTGCAAACTTCTAGATACATTTATTACTCTTTTTCTACATATATCGCTTGTTAATGCTATCAAATTGTCTTGAAATATGAAATGTTAACGGTGAAGGAATCTATACACAAAGGCTAATTTAGTAATAGTCCAACACAAATTATACACTTTAATTACATTGCCAACTTTTCTTAATAAATAGGTGTGTCTTAATGAATCCAAACACAAACGAGTAAAAAGCGTGTCTAATAAATAGGGACAGAGGGAGTAATTAAAACTGATATGGAAGAAAAAAAAACATAATATATCAAGATAGAGTAAGGAAAATTGGCATCAGGGGTTCAATTCGATGATATTAAAATCCAACTCAAAAGCCATAGATGAAAACTCCAACTAAAAATAATATATATCATAAAAACATAACAAGAGTAATTCATTTCTATGAATCTAAGTTATCTAACTAATACATACATAGATAGTAACATGCAAGTTTGCCACCTATATGATCCTTCAACATATGAATAACTTAATAATCATATAATAGGAAAAAAAAACATAGGTACATTTGATTACACGCTATTCTTATGATTCTTAAATTAAAATAGACATTGTGCGGTTATAACAGAGCTTGAGAAAATGATGGATTCAAAGAAAGTATGATTAGTTAAGTCAAGAATCATAGGAAAAGCATATAAAGAAATGCAAGTAAATTTTGTGTGATATAATATTATCTATAATATTGATTTAAGAATAGAATGAAATTAAGAGTAATACCCTTAGCAGTAGGAGCATTGGTGGTGGAAGATTCAGGAAGCGAATCGAGAGGGCGAATCAAGGCAACGTTATTAGCGATGCGATCTTGAGACTTAACGATGGAGGAAACAGCTAAGCGGGAAGAGTCGCCGGGGGTACAGCAAGGAGGAGACGACGTCGTTTGCGAAGCTGAGGCCATTGTAAAGGATTCGGTAATTCGGCAATTGTAAGAGCAGAATAGGTATCAAGACAGTACACTGACATGCAGGTAGGGCAACTCAGCCTCTTCCTCTCTTCCACGGCGCACAAAGGGAAGAATCTGCAATACAGTTACGACAAAAAGAGGAAGAAGAAATCACCGGAAAAGAAAGAATCAAGCCGTGCTAGACTGAAAGACGAGAGTCTCTTACATTTATAGTGCCAAATTGAAGTCACGTGTCTCTGTTTTTTTTTTCTTTTTTTCTTTTTTTCTTTTTAATCTTTTTCCTTCCTTTTTTTTTTTCTTCTTACCTTTATACTTCACTCTCATATATTTTATTTTCCTTTTTTAGTTAACTTTTCTTATTTATCTTGAAATGGTTATTATGTTTTTATTGAGAATAATATGTTACAAATGGTTATTATTGCGAATGAGATGTTACAAATCACGGCCACTCTCACGAATAATAACATACCTGTTGTATCTTTGATTCAGCATTAACTAAACAAAGTAAATTGTGAGTAAATGTGCGTAAGCAATTTAAAAAAATAAAAATTTGAATGAGCTTTTACGGTTCTTAAATAAATTGAAGTGTTTTGATATGTTATTTTTTTAAATTAATAGATTGATAATTATTTTTATGAACTAAATAATTATTTATCGACTATTGTATTTTAAAAAGATATTATTTTATTGTTTATAAGTATAACACTAATTTTCTTAATATATTTTATTGTAAAAAATATTCAATATTCATTATTATAAATTATAAAAGTTCAAAAAATTTAATTTTTATTTTAATGTGACTTCTGATAAATAATATTAATTTTGTTATTACTTTCATTCCTATATATAAGATTTCTTTGACAAAACTGTGAGAATTATGAAAGTGACTTGTAATATTATATTTATTAGTAATTTTAATCCTTTTATTATTAGAGACAAAAAATTAGTTTACATTTTTATGATAATATTTATTATAGATTGTAGATAAATATGTAACATAAATATAGATATTTAAATAAAAGGGACTATAAAACATCTTATGAGGTCTTCTATCTAGAGACGGAAGTAGTATAATTTTAAAATGAAGGTAATTAGTTAAAAAAAATTATATATATTTACAACAATATTTTAAAAAATGAATATAAAAATAATTTTTTTACTCATATAAAAATAATTTAAAATGTAAAATTGTTTTTATTTTTTAGTGGTGTCTCAAAAAAAATATAATTGAGATTTTTAGTAAAATATTAATATTTACTACATCAGACAAACACAAAATAATTTTTGAGTTTTCTTAAAAATCTCAAAAAAATAGTATTTAAAATTATGTAATATCAAAATTACTTACTGCCTCGAAATTGAATCTATAAAATTAATTTTGAGAAAAATATAAATTAAAAATAATATAATTTATATTTGAAAAAATTTATGTGAATCGGTTGAGTGATATACTCCCGACTAAAGATTAATTTTAAGGGTAAAATCCAAAAAATTTAATTTGAAGTCATATTCAATTATAAGGACAACTTTAATTTTATTTGAGAAGAATCAAATAAGTTAAAATTAATTTTAGACGTGTATAATAAATTTTATATACTCCAACCAGGGTGCCAAACTAAGACTAATACATTAAGTGTATATTTGATTTTGTAGTAATAAAAATTGATTTGAATAAATTGATTATATAAAATTAATTTATATTTATATACATTTACATAAAAATAAATTGAATAATAAATAAATAAGTAAAAATCAGTTTTAGATAAAAAAAAAACTGCAAATTAAAACAACAAGTCAGGAAATCAATTATAAAATCAAATTTGCATGCGTGAAACTAAGCATATGCTAAATGCTAAGATGTTAGAAATGACAGTCTAAAAAAGATGTTAGAAATCACAGTCAGTAATTGTATTATAAGATAAGGGTGAGGTGGATAATGGTGGCAGTAGTGAGTAGTTTAGTGTATAGGACAATAGTTTGAGGGGGAAAATGAAATGAAAATAAAATAAAAAAGAGGGGTTGTTGGTGAGGAGCTTATCAGTGGGATCCAATACGATAAGTAGGTGGAAGTTAGATAGGGAGATCTACATTTGCTTATGAAATTTTTGATAAATTCCAAACAAGTACAAGTACTAATAAGCAAATTTGACAGGACAACATGGCCTTGCTTGATGTGATGTTCATCAAAGAACACCAAAAGATAAATTTAATCCATAGACACCTATACATTCTTTTAGACTATTTTTTTTTCATTCACATCATAATCAAACAGTCAGTTTAAAATCGAATTGCCTGATATCATCTTTCGTTTATAATTCTTATTCTTTTCATTTCAACTATTAAAATATTTAAAAATTATTAAATTTGATATCAAATATTGAGTTTGAAGTCGAAATTTTATAATTATGTGTAGATTTTTTATAGTATTTATAACATCTCGTCTGACAAAATATTCTTGTATTTTGCACCAATTCGTGATTGTGTGACTGATTTATATAAAGTTAGCGTTATATTGAAAAGATAGAAGAATTATAGAATAATAAAATTAAAAGATATTTTTTATAATATTATTTCGAAGCTGTGTTGTTCTCTCTCGAAGTGAGTTTTGAAGGTGCCATTAGATCTTGTATCTCATCCATTGTCGCTACCAGCTCAGTTCTCAAAACAAGAAGAAGATACTTCTTTCACCGCTAATCCGTCATCGATTCTATTGGAACTTAAATTGTCATTTTGCGCTGTTCTGAGAAGAGGAGAATTTTTTTATTTTGAAGTTGGATTTGTGGTTGAAGATTAATTTCTAGTTGAAGATGTGTTTGATAATAAAATTAATTCAATTGATATTATATTAATGATTTCAAATTTCATAATTATAAACCATTATTTTTTCATGTAAGTATATTTTTTAATTGTCTTTTAAAGATGGCAATCACATCCTTCCTTCTTTTAAACCGATATCTTTATTTGAATTTAAATTATTAAAGGTTCATTGAGGTCAATTGTGATTAAAATTCTATTGTAATTCAGGAAGTGAAGGTTGAATTTTATCGATTAAAAATTGAGGTTACGAGTTCTTAAATTATAATTTAATTGACAAATATTAATATTGTTAAGTTAAATATTATATTTTAAATTTGAATTTATTAATTCGAATTTATAATTTAACAGTTGTATATAAATTTATAATGATATCTTATTATCTAATATAGATGATTTAAATCCATAAAAATACAAATTGTGTACATTTGAACCTATTATATTATTTGTTTCAGAGTCTCCCTTACATATAAGAGTGTTTTTTAAATAACTTAATTGTATTTTGTTTTCATCTTATTTCATCACATTTACAAAATTTATAATTGTTAATCTATAAAAATTAAAATCTTTTTTAAATTAATCTTTTAGTTCTCAACCCTATGACAATTTTGCTCAAAAATAAATTTTGATCCAAAAAATAACAATGAGAAATACACGTTGAGATGCTTTTTAAAATCAAAGATTTTGAATGATATGCTTATAGTTATGATGAGAGCATAATAAAACATTATAATTACTGTATATAACTTAAATCACTGCATAAAATTTTGTTTGTAATAAGTAGGTTAAATTATATGTAGGTCTCTTAACTTAATTTTAGGTAACGTTTTAATCTTTTATCATTTTTTTTTGAGTTGATCATTTATTTTAATTTTAAGTGACAATTTGATATTTTATGTTTTAAAATTTCAACAATGTTATTCTTTTTTATACAAAAATTCAAAAACATCATCAAAATTTTCAACCAAAATCCATAAAATTAATAATCATCTTCAATATAATGCAAAATTTATCAAATCTATAACTCAAATATTCAAATACACTCATATTTTCATCTCCAACAATATCAAATAAAGAATGAAAATATGAGTTTATTTCAAGATTTAAGATATGAATTTGATTAAATTTGTATTTTATCGAAGATGATAATGAATTTTATGGGTTTTGTTTGAAAAATTTGATGATTTTTTTGAATTTTTATAAAAAAAAAAGGACAATATTATTGAAATTTTAAAACATAAAATATCAAATTGTTACTTAAAATCAAAATAAAGGACCAATTCAAAAAAAGCACATATAAAAGACTAAAACGTTACCTAAAATTAAGTTAAGAAACCGCGATGTAATTTAGTACCGCTAAATATTACTAAATAGCACCCCTACAATAAACTTAAGATAATAATTTCGTGATATATAATATCTCTATCATATCTCTCTTGCGCGATTTCCCCAATATCCATTTCTTAATTTTTTGGTAACCTCCTTCTAAACTTGGTAGATTAACTCTTGAGTGATAGACCTCAAGGAAGGTTTAGTACTTATTAGAAAATTAGGAGTTAGGTTCTCTCTATTTTATTAGTTTTTTAATATTTCATATCAAAGTTTTATAAATATAAATTATAATAATGTGATATTTGGTGGATCCAAATATTTTTATACATTTAAAATTTTTAATTTAAAAATATAGTAATAGAGAGAAGAAATGAAGAGATAAAATAAAGATCATATCAAAAAGAGGTAATGTGAGTGACATTTTAACAAACTACTTACTTAATATAGTTAGTGCAATTTTCTCTTAATTAAATTATAACAGCCATCATCTTTTGTCTTGGTTGAGTTAAATTGTGACAAAATTAACCATAGGAAGCCGTCCATATTTAATATTAATGCATTTATCTCTTTTTGGAAGATACCGTTCCTTGTGAGAACCAACAAAAGGCCATTTATGAATCACAAAGAACTTTAATTACAAATATTTAAAATATATAAATTTTTGCCATTTAGCTCAAGTTGATTAAACCTTAATGGAAGATACCACTACTAGCTAGATAGGGCCGCCGATTAAAGATTACAACCAGAACATTACATCATCTTCAATTAAAGATGATTCTAATTTTTTTTTTATAATATACCATGATATTTATATTGGTATTTTTAATTGTATATTAAATAATTTAAAATTTTAATTTATATTTTATGTATATAATAAACGATCAATTTTTTATTATTGGGTCTGTGATGGTGGTTACAAACTTATAGTCTTTATTAAACGCCATCATCCACTATCAAATATTAAAATTTTAAAAAAGTTTATATTAGAGTTTTATGAATTAAATTTTTAATTTCAATAAACATTATGGATGTGAGATGAATCTAGTATATAGTATACGATACATATTATATAAAATTACAAATACAAACATGGCACTAGTGACTAGTGCTTACAACCAATATGCATGTATATCTTAATCTCTATGGAAAAATTAGCCGTTAATAAATGCAAAAATTACCATACTTGAAATAGATCCATGAACGACAATTAGATTCAGATTAAGTGAATATCCAAAAGAAAATAAAAATTATAATAAATAATATAAAAATCTGCATAATGGATATAAGCACGGGAACAGATAATTCCACATAAAATTAAACGGGTGTGGGTACAAGTACTATAGTGTCAACTCTGCCCTGTAATTATAATAAATAAGTAAATAATTGTGATTTTATAATTAAGAGTTATGTCTTATTAATCGTGTCTTTATAATTATACATGCAACTTCGATAGATTATTTTTATAGATATCGAATAATATTATCATAAGATTTACAACTTCATAAAGTATTATGATGAATATTTGAATGTGTATTGTACGTGTATTCATTTGAAATGTTATGAGTTATAAAATATTTTAATTTATAATACATGAAGAGTATATTTAAAATATTTGAATAATTTTTAAATTTAATCACAACAATATTATTTAGTTATCGATGATCTATTTTAGTTAAAGGTAGATAATAAGTATACATACGGGCGTTTAGATACCTAAAGTGTATAAGAGTACATATATTAAAATTGATATTTAAAAAAGTACGAATATGAGTATAAGGATTTTTTTAAAAACCGAATACTATAATACCCTACCTAAACCTTATATAAAAATATTATAAACTAATAAAAGAAAACTATATAAACTAGTAAGGAAAGCATTATTACTTTGTAATTTTTTTTTTGTTATACTTCCACGTTATAAATTATTTGCTATATAAATAACTAAATAAGCAATATGTGTTTTGCCTAACAAAAGCATCTGTAAGCTTTTATGTGACTTACCGATAAATCTCATGCATAAATTCATTTAATCATCCTTAAGTTCAAATTATTTTTCAAATTAATTATGTTTTTGTTTTTCCAAATATATTGCTTTTTATTTTTGTTTGTTTTATTTTGATTCGCTTAAAATTCGACAAGATTGAAATTAATCTCTATAATATATAATATTCAATTTAATCTTTATACAATTCATATTTAATAGATTAAAATCAAAGATCTATCTATACCATATACAAATGCAAATAATTTTATATTAAATATTTTACTTTCAAAATTTCTAAAACAACTTAATGCCAAACTTTGCTCACCTGTAAATCGGTGCACAACAAGTTAATGTTGTGTCTATTTATACTAACAAATTATTTTTTATTCATTTTTCATTATTATTTTTTAGAAGCAACAGCTAGAAATCAATAGTGATGTTACTTTAACAACTATAATTTTTTAATTAATCATTTACATAATTATTTAACAACTGTAATTTTTTTGGGCGCAATTAACAACTATTATTAAACTATTGAAACATATATTATAATAACATTTCCACATACTATACATTCGGTTTTTATTTGAGTCAATTTATCGAGTAACAATTATTTATAGATTTTTTTATTTAGATTTTTGGTTCATTAGTTAATTAGTTAACCTTCTATGATATATTCTATATAACAAATTCTAATCGTAATTTACACACCAAAATGCAAAGTCGCAGCACTACACTATGCAAACACTAATTTCACATTAAGTAAATAAATATAAATAGGTCAAATTTATTTTATTTTTTCTAATATTTTTCATTGAAAATTTATATTATACCCCACAATTATACAGTTATACTTATACTATGTATTTTACAAAAACTACTTATTTTACTTATTTTTTAACAAAAATATAAAAGAATAAATGGTTCCACCCCACCATCTTTAATTATACTCTAGAAAATTTAAAATTTGAATTTTTAAGAACAAAAAGGCTTTATAAAAAATTAGACTTCAAATTTTTTAAATTTTTTGTGTTTCAGAGAAGTCAACTTTTAAGTTTTCTAAAAATACATTTGTATATCGAAATTTTTTAAATAAGTTTGTTGACAATTTTTTAGTAGATTTTTTTACCAATAAACTTTTCATAAGTTTCACAGATATGTAATTATTTTTTCTTTCGAAAAATGATTGTGTTCCGAAAAAGATGTGTTTCAAAATATTTAGAGTTTAAATTTTTTTAAATATTTTTGTTTTTCACAAAATTAAAATTAAATTTTTTAAAAAACACGTTTATGTATGACTGAAAATTTTATATTAAGTTTTTCGATATACACTTTAATAATTTGCATTTAAAAATAAATAAATTTAATGTATTGAAAAATTTAGTTTTCATTTTTTTTAATAAAAATGACGATTTTTATTTTTAATTTAAGATAAAAAATGAAGTTTCTTTAAATATCAAGGTACAAGTATAATTGTGGAGTATAGAATAAATTTTTTTTTATTTGCCTTTGTTATTTCTTCATAAAATTATAACCTTTATCAAATAAAATATAATAAATTAATATATTAAAATAGTTTGAAACTCATAGGTTATAAATAAATTAATATAAGTTATTATCTTATGAATAATATAATACAACACATCTATCTATATTACATACAAATTATTAGAATTTTATATTTAGAATAAAGATTCACTTTAGAGACTGAAAAAAATTATTAGACTCGATGAGAAAATCAAATCGGGTCAATTTAGTTTACCTTTATTAGATTTTGTTTGGTCGATGAAAGAAAGATAGAGAAAAGAAATAAAAATGAAAAGAAGAGAAAATGAATAGAAAATAAATTGATTGATGTAGGAAGAAAATGAAAAGAAATTAAGAAAAAAAAATATCTCTATAAAATAACATAAATATCATTAAGAAAAAATTATATACGATAAAAAGAATAAAAATAAAAATTCTATTGCAACCAATAAAAAATTATAATATAAAAGTAAAATAAAGATAGAATAAATATATAAATAAATTTTGTAACAATCAAATAAAAGTTTCAATTTAATATACTATAGTATTATATTTTTATCCTCTTCATATTTTCTAATTTTTTGTTAAATTTTCTTTTAATCATATGTAATTTTTTACTTAAAAACATTTATGTTATTTTATAAATATTATTATTTGTAGTTTTTTAATTTTAATTCCATCCAAATATTAGATAAGATTAGAATAAAAATTACACAACTTTTTAATAATAGATAATTTAAACGGAATGCATAACCTTCAAATATGTAAATGAATGCATAAACAACAAACACAATGCTCGTATTCTTGTAAACCTCAAGTCATGACTCATGAAAATTGCGAGCATAACATAACCAATATATGGAGATATTTATTTAAGCATACAAATTATTTTTGAAACTTTCTGTCTCAATCAAGTGTTTGTTGTTTAAGACTACTTAAACAGAATCTTCTTCGTCTCTATTTAGAAGAATGCATAAGCAGAACCAATATAGTATTAAGAGGAAGTTGGATACTTTCCAACAAAATATCTCTCTCTCTATATATTTCAGAACCAATCATCTTTTTATATGTGTTTTAAAGAGTTGAAAACACAAATTTTAAAACAAAATTTCTACGTTCAAATTAGCATTTTTGTTTTTTAAATTTGTTATAACCAAAAAAAAAATTATTTTAAGTTAGGAACCATGAACGCACTAAATTTTTTTCTTCAAATAATGCATAGGAAGAAAATGGAACAACGTCGTCAATATGTATTTGTGAGAGGCACAATGAGATGACAGAGAAGCAAAGAAAGGAACAATTTCAAGAAAAATAAAAGAGAAAAAATAAAATAAAAAGTTCAATTGGCATACATTGTTAATATACACCAATGTTTCATGTTATGCTATTAATTTCAAAACGTCATCAAAAAGTGGAGTGGGTTGACAAAATGTTAAATTTTTGTCATGTCAGTGTAAATGAATTTAACACTTCAACTTGCATAGAAACCCTAGACCCTAAACCTCAGCAAATTAGATAATCAACTCAATCCTTCATAATTGACACTCGTCTCACAATTCTTTTTCTCATTTAACGATGTTAATTAACCAATTAAATAACTAATTTTAATCCATTAACATGTTTCTGATAAGTTATTTGATTTAATCAATTAAATTGTAATATAATTGTAATTGAATCAATTATGTGTTGCGCATATATAGTAAATTCAGTTTAAAACAAACTAATCTTTTATAATTCAAATTAAATGATAAGTCGCGATTTAATTACCACAATTAACCGATCATAGCTCACTTGGTCATCCTAAACCATATTTCCTTGGTACTCTGGAATATAGTGGCATCTCTATATAAAATCTTATCTGGAAAAGAGTCAAGCTCTATTGGAAGCACAACCAAACCCTTTTTCTTTAGCTTGGTTCTAAATTAAAATTAAATTTAAAAAATAAATGAAACTCGAGCAAATATGTACATATATTACGATTTAAACATTTTTTTTGATAAATAAAACAATTTTTTTTGATAAAAAAACAAATGAATTTTCAATCAATAGTTATTATTGCCCTTAAATAAAATGCATTCCTTCACATTAGAGTGGGGGAGATAAAAACAAAAACAAAAACTAACATTAAAATATAGAGCAAAAGTCGCTAAAAAATGTGTTTGGTTGAATATAGATGAATAAGAGGAAAAGAAAAAGTTTTAGAAGAGGAGAAGTGGAGGGAGTCAATTTCTACTACAGCTCAATGAGGAGAATTTGGAGGAGCAACAAAATTTCTTATAGCCAAATTTTTTTCAATAGGTCATTTTGTTCTCCCTTAATTTTGGAGAATTTATAATAAAGGAACCAAAAAACATAAAAAACGATTAAAATATCTCCCCACTCCCTTAAATCAAATACAAATTTATTATAAAAAAAATTCCTGCTTCTCTTCTAAACCAAATAGATTTTCAATTCTCCTTCGATAAAATGTCTATCCTCCCCTATGATGACTCAAACACACCCTAAATATTCTTACGCACTTAGCACTTCAATATGACTTTTGAATGATTTGATGTTGTCTAATTGTGTTTACCGTGACATAATAACTGAATACCAGCATATAGACATCATATAATAATAAATATGCACTGCGCGTTTCTAATTTTGTGTACGGGGCAGAAATAGAATTTAAATTAGAGGGGGCGAAAAAAACAAAAGTTAAGATTGTTTCATTTGATATAAATATGCACAGGTATAATATTAAGAAAATACAAAATAACTAAAAATAATTATATACTTAGGATGTATTATTTTATTTTACATTAAAATTGTAACTACTTATTTTACATATTTATTTTACTTTTATAAATAGATAAAGATAATTTAAAAAGAAATAAAATAGATTAATGGAGTGAGAGAATTAATGAGGATACATCTATATGATTGACGAAGATTGGATGGTAAAATCTATAGATAAGGACTAGTAATTGCTTTGTTGTTCCTAACACATGTAATATATGTCTAGTACCACCTTCAACCATATTTAGGGGGGGACCACTACAGCCAAGGGTCACCCCTCCCTCCGCCCCTGTGTACATAATAGAATTCCATTTACTAACCCTGAAGATTATTTACAATTTGTAAGGACCATGCAACCTTAAAAGGAACAATAATCTTTTAGAACTTGTCTAGCAAGATCTCGAGCCCCACTCCTTTTGTAGATTAAATGCAGATTGTAAGCTGCCTCTCTGCGAAGGTCGCAATAGCCAGGTTTATGATTTTCAATGACATCAATATTCTCATTGGGAAGTTTGGGAATTGGACAGTCTCTCTCCCTAATTGCAATCACCTTCTCATAATATTTCGCTGCCAGTGTCACAAGACCAACATGATGGTATGCCCGAGCTATGTTGTATAAAGATTCCTGCATGGCATCCATTACTTCAGTTTCACCTTATTAATGCATAAAGTAAGAAACTCACGACAAGATATTAAATGTTTTGAGTTGCAGTTTGTCTGTCAATGTCAAACTCTATTTCTATTTTATTATTAAAAATATCCCTCAATTATAAAAATTTGGTTGTATAGAGTACTAATACGAATTTGATATTTTTATATATATCTAATATATTGTTAGCTATTTCAATTAAATAAAATATATTTTTCTAATTCTTGAGATGACGTCAAAGTTCTTGTTATTTGGGAGTCTAGCTTCTGCATAAACCTGTATCCTATATTGTGGTTTATTTTTTCCTGAAACCTTAGCCACCTTTATTGTGGCCCCTTTGGCTCCCTTTTATTGCAACAATTTGAGATTTCTTTTCGGCCTGTTTGCTGTCATAATATGTTGTTCAATATTCACACCTATGTTATTGGTGTGCAATCCCAGAATCCCAGTGCAGCGGGCCTTACTGCGATGCATCTGGGCGTTGAAACGCCATCATAGGGGGCGGCGCTCGCAGCTGCAAATCGCACCCCAACCCGCTTTCTGTGTTATCCAAAAAACACATTTTTTATTTATTTTTTATTTTAGTAATGTTATTTGGGTCTTTTTGCACCCACTGAAGCCCTAATCGTACATCTCTGTTTTTCAAAAAAGAAACATTT
Organism: Cicer judaicum; assembly: GCA_037974835.1. Taxonomy (NCBI): domain Eukaryota; kingdom Viridiplantae; phylum Streptophyta; class Magnoliopsida; order Fabales; family Fabaceae; genus Cicer; species Cicer judaicum. The sequence goes on from JBBPBS010000276.1 coordinate 17,071,336, forward strand.
TGCCTTCTTCCTCTAATTTTGTTAATGAAATTATTTCTTCCTCAGCCAGAAACAGTTTTGTTTCTTCTTCATCTGTTTCGTTTTCCTTCATTGTTTTCTTCCTGGTAAAGTTTTGTTTTGTTCCTCAGTTTCAATTTCGTTTTCTGTTTGTTCCAGTTTTGTTTTCTTCCTCTATTACTGTATAACTTGATTACTTTTAAAAAATTAATTTTGACTCTATAACTTGATTACTTTTAAAAAATTAATTTTGACTCTATAAAGAATCATTACCCCTTTATTTTTGTGTATTTCGCTATTTTTTAGTATTTTTGCGTACAATTTGTATTTTATGTTTAGTTTATATACTGTTTTGTAGCCTTCGCAATAGCGGTCATCCCGCTATCTGCGATCCTGCTATTCCATTTTCGGAGTTTGGCGCTTCGCGCGACTATCTGAGACTGACAACATAGATTCACACCATTACTGTACATTTGTCCACCTTTGACCGTCTTATAGACCTCCGTTCACCGCTGTTTTCAACCAGATTGTAGATCGACCATTTCTCGTTCTACTTTGGGTGTTCACTTTTTTATCGAAGCAATTTTGTTTGTAGGTCATTTGAAGCTCACACGGTTTTTGCTCGGACTTTTTTGTTATAGACTTTGGCCATTATTGTAATTGCATCATTATAGCACACCAATAGTTTGTGGATATTTTTTTGGATGTTTGAAGTTTGTTTTGTTTGATAGATCAATCTTTCGTTTCTAATATCGTTTGTTTGTTGGTTTTACGGACATGACAGCTAAAGAAAGCAAATGTGGATTGGCCCGACTCAATGAAGATGAAGTAGAAAAGATGAGATCCTTTCTAAGTAAGTTGGAGAAACCAATAGGTACTAGTTCTCAATAGGTACTAGTTCTCTGGTATATATAAGTACACTTCATCTTGGTAAGTTTTAATTTTCTATTGGACTTAATGCTTCAGATACACCCTATAACCAATATTGGATACTTGATTTTGGAGCCAATGACCATATGGCACCCTTACCTACACACTTATCCACTTATTCACCTTGCCGTAACAACAAGAAAATATTCACCGCATATGATACCCTTATAATTACAGCAGGTCAAGGAGATGTCGAAATAAACTCATCCATAACTATAAGAAATGTCCTTCATATTCCTAAATTGCCCACTAGCTTAATTTCCATAAAAAAACCAACACAAGACCTATCATGTAATGTTTTTTTATTACAAATCTAGTGCCCTTTAGGACAAGAATTTGGGGAGGACAATTGGTAATGCTAGAGAATGGAATGGTCTTTATTACTTGGATAATCAAAATCTTCCTCCAAATCTACTCAACAATATCAACTTTTTTTTTTCAAGATCAATAAAGACCAACATGGACAAGGTCATTTTGTACCATTGTCACCTTGGTCATCCTTCATTTAGAGTCATAAAACAATTGTTTCCATCCCTCTTCAAGAAATTTGAGGTAGAAAGTCTTCACTGTGAGGTGTGTGAACTTGCTAAACACAAACGAGTACTTCTCCATTCGGTTTAGTTCATACTAATGTATGGGGTCCTCTAATGCTCCAAATATATCAGGTACATGTTTTTTTGTAACCTTTATTGATGTTTGTACTCAGGTTTACTTACTAAAACAAAAATCTGAAGTCAGTTATGTGTTTGTACAATCCTTCTTCATAATAAAAAACCAATTTGGAGTGAGTACTAAGAGGATTGGGTCTGATAATGACAAAGATTACTTTAATCACAAACTTATTTCTTTTTGTCAAAAAGAGGACATTATTCACGAGTCCTTATGTGTTAAAACACCCCAACAAAATGGGATTGCTGAGGGGAAAAATGGACACTTGTTAGATCAAACTCGATCGATGCTATTTCAAAATAAGGTTCCCAAGAAATACTTTCTATTGTCCTTGCTGCCTCCAAATCTCCTATAGAGGCTATATTCTTGTTTTATCTTGATGTGTCCACTTCCAGTAAGCTTACTCCTATAATATTTAGGTAAGCTTCGTTTGTCCATATCCATAGTGATAGGAGAGCGAAACTTGATCCTAGAGCCTTAAAATGTGTCTTTGTTGGGTACTCTTCCACCCAAAAGGGCTACAAATATTATCATCCACCATCCCATAAATTCTGTCTCCCGTAATGTCACCTTCCACAAACAAGAAAGTTGTTTTAGTCAAACTCATCTTCAGGGGGAGAATACAGGTAAGGAAGATGAGTTTCTTCTACTTCTTGAGTTGACTCTTGAACCAAAAATTGAGACTGAAATTGATTTTGAAAAAGATGAAAATGAAGGAAATAACAATGTTGAGACTGAAAAAAAATGGAAATGATAACACTAATGTTAAGATATGGGAAGAATCTATACAAGAAGAACAAAGGGCATTTTTGAATCTATTCAACTTCCCTTGACGCTTCAAACTCCAATGATCCAATCTATGAATCTCCCAATGCACTGGAATCAGAATCCAACACACCCACTAATTTATGATGACCTCCAATCTACAAGGACATGTACCAGCAATCTATGCTTTGAACAATTCTCACTTAACCATAAAGCCTTCCTCACAAGCTTGAAGACTACCACTATACCTACCTCCTTATCTGAAGCATTGTCTGACAGGAAATGGAAACAAGTAATGGACTTGGGAATGGAAGCACTGGACAAGAACGGTACTTGGAATTTGGTCTCTCTATCAAATGGAAAGAAACCTGTAGGAAGCAAGTGGTATACACTGTAAAGTACAAGTTTGATGGGTCTAATGAGAGGTACAAGGCAAGGTTGGTAGCTAAAGGATTTACTCAAACATATGAAGTGGATTATTTGGAAACATTTGCATTGGTTACAAAAATGAATACCATCAGAGTGAGATTATCTCTGGTTGCACCAATTTGATGTAGAAAATGTCTTTTTGCATGGAGATCTAGAAGAAGAGATATGGACTAACCCCATTAGATATAGTGACCATATTGTTGTCGACACCGTTTGTAAGCTAAAAAAGAATCTATATAGGCTTAAACAATCGCCACGAACGTGGTTTGAGAGGTTTGCTAGAGTGATGATGGATCTAGGCTTCAAACAAAACCAAGGATATCATACCCTTTTTATCAAACACTCTAAATCAGGGGGAGTAACAATGTTATTAGTATATGTGGCCGACATTATAGTGACTGTTAAATATTATATTAGAATGTAAATAATATATATGGGCTGTAAGTATAAGTATTTTGGCCCGTTAGCATTACTGTAAATTAGGGTCATTTAATACCTTGTGTCTATATAAAGAGATTCCGCTGTGTAGTTGAAACACACGGGTTATTTTATATATGTCTCTCAATACTCTTTATATTTAACAGTGACTAATGATGATGAAAAGGAACAACATTTGTTAGGACAACACTTAGCCAACGAATTTGAGATTTAAAATCTTGGGAAAATTAAGTATTTCTTGGGAATTGAAGTGGTTTACTCTAAGAAAAGGATTTTCATATCCCAACAAAAATACATCACAAATCTTCTGCAAGAAACGGACAAGATAACATACAAGCCAACAAGTACACCAATAGATCCAAAGATTAGCTGGAAGACTTATATATCTATCACATATTAGACCTAATGTTGCCTTCGTTGTAAGCCTAGTCAGTCAATTCATGCACCAACTAAAGGAGGTACACTTGCAATCTGCACTCATACAATATTTGAAAGAAACCCCGGGAATTTGTTCAGACGAAATGGATTCATGGACCTTGAAGCATATACTGATGTTGACTATGGAGGATCAATTGTAGATAGAAGGTCAACCAAAGGATATTGGAGGGTCAATTCATGCACTAGGTAGGAGTCTTGTGACTTAGAAGAGTAAGAAACAAAGTGTGGTATCCAAATCCGGTGCTGAAGCGGAATTTAGGGTATTGGCGTAATGGATATACGAGTTACTATGGTTGGAGGATCTGAAGATAAAACTAGATGAACCAATGAAACTACATTGTGATAATAAATCTGCTATTAGCATAGCAAATAATCCAGTGTCGCATGACAGAACCAAGCATATTGAAGTTGACAGACATTTCATCAAAGAAAAACTCCATAATGGTCTAATATGCACTCCATATGTCTCCTCCCAAGGAAACTTTGCAGATCTTCTAACTAAAAGAGCTAAACAACAACAACTTTGAAAAAATTGTATACAAGCTAGGAAGGGAAAACACCTATTCACCAGGTTGAGGGAGAGTGTCAAAATTTCTTTCTGTTTTATTATTAAAAGATATTCTTCAATTATAGGAATTTGATTGTATAGGAGTACTGATAAGGATGTGGTAGTATAATAATCTTGTATAGATATATTTATGGTAATGTTAATATATTTTAATTCACTAAAATATATTTTTCTAATTCTTGAGATAGTCATTTAAATTATGATTCTTATATGAGATAAAAATGCTATTGATTGTGGCGTCAGACTTAAGTCCACAGTGCGGATGGTTTTTACTCACTCATTTACATTTCCCTCATAGATACATTCAGGTGAACGACGAACGTTTATTAGAAAAATACAAAGAAAATGGACAATATGAATAGGAGAATGTAAACAAGTAAATATGAAAATTAATCCTAACTTTCCCAAGAGATAATCTAAGATAAGGATAGAGACTCATCATGGGAGATAAACTAAGATAATATCAACGATATTTTGAGATATTTCTTGAGCTCTTACACTTCCCTCGAGCTAAACCATATTAGAAAACTAAGCTTTAGCAAATAAAAATAATGGTTGGTAAGGAAATTCAATATATAAATAAAGCTGATACTTCCTTTTTCTTATTTTTATTAAAATAATTAATGAACATTTTATTCATAAATAGGCACAAGGAAATTCATAAAAACAAACCTGGCTGTTCTTACAAATCCTCAAATTATTACAGAGGAATGCTAAACCTTGTCCAACACACTTATGCTTATTTTGAAGTCTGAAACCCAACGCCAAGTTGATCAAGGACGTTCCTAAGAAACATTGATGATTATGAGTTCAATTTCTGCTTGTTCTTGGCTAGATAGCACATAAAAATACAGCATGAAAGAACATACCAACACAGAGATTAACCAAGGGATTCTCCGGCAAAAGTTTAAAAGCTTCAAGGTATTTCCTTGCTGCGTCTTGATGATGGCTACATAAAGTAAACTGATGTGCAGAAATGAGGATAGGAGGCACGCAATCCACAAATTTTCCTTGCATAGCACGTACAAATTTGTCGTGTCTTGTATCTCGGTTTTCCAATCTATTAAACAGAATAAAACAGGTAAACAAAATTATGGAAGAAATAGGTTCTACATTTACTTTAGGCCGTAAACCTGTGTCCTACTACAACAACAAATTTAACGTTAGGTTCCTTGCATCCAGAAATATACCTCGATATGACCTTGTAGTAGCAGTTCCAAGCTGCAACATTCTGTGGATGTTGTTGAACAATGTATTTTACACAATGAAAACCATGTCTAGGATTTGTGGTGTTGTATGCCATTTCTGTGAACAAAAAATTGCTTTATCAGCAAGATATGCATTTTCCCACCCTAAAAACAACAAATTAATTTCTCTTAAAAATACCTAAAGCTAAGGAAGGGGAAACAAACAAACATGCAGTAATTCATCTTTTATTTTGATTTCTTGAAACGAGAAAAGTTGCAAGTGTAGAATCAATCTAGAAGGAGATAAAGTCTTGTTAAAGTTCAGGACTTACGAGTTCCAAGAGAACGAAGCTTCTCATTATTCTCAGCAGACAGAGAAGTATGAGCAAACCTTAGAGTGAGATTAATAATCTCTAATGCTTCCCTATACCTTTGCAAGGATGCTAACACATTGCACCACTGTAAATCGATATTAAGTGTCATACATTAAAAGGAAAAGGGAATACAAAATAAAGTGATAGAAATACTAACATCAATGATTAGCTGGTGATATTCTTCATCTTTGTGAAGATTACACAAGGGAAAGTCTGAATTTGGTTTCTGGAAACATCCCATACACAACATCTAGTTAACACATTATCATAAAAAAGTTGTACTAACAGAGTTGAACGAATAAAACAAAACTTAGGTACCTCCTAAGCTCCTCCAGAAACAAAATATTATCATATAAGCATAATGTAATTGGGAGATCATAATCACATACTAATCTATTTTAAACATATAATGCTCCACGCATTTTTACATCATCCTACAGAAGACATCTACAGATACGAATAAGATTAAAAAAAATGAGGACACAGGATGTCTTTGCTTCATGCCTCGGTGCTCTCTAGACCAAGAGTGAAGATGGAAGCCTAAATAGAAGACCCTTCTGTTGCATGATTTTATCAAACAAAATCCAACTGACTGACCATCCATTGAATAAAATTCTCAAATTAACTTTAATAATAACCAAAAACTGATATTAGTTGCTCAATTAACTGCGAGACTAAAATACAAAACCCTTCTTAAAGCATGATTATCATCAACCTAAGGTTTTACTAGCTAGCAAGCAACAACAAAATCCCCAGTCTTTTTTCAAAAACAAAATCCAAAACCAATAAACACAACGGATTGACAGGTCCCCATCTGAACCTTTTTAATAGTGTTAGAGATATTGGGCCTAAAGCTAAAAACCTTCACAGAGCATGCCAGCTGGCCTTTCTGTTAGAATAAGTTAGCATGTATTCAGGAAGTTAGTTAGCACTGCATTCTTATATATATACAGTTACTCTCTATTGTAATCATTCAATCAATTATAATGAATTCAGAATATTATCATCTTGAGATATTTTTCTCAGTTTCTATCATTTTCTTGCATTCTATAATTCTGACAAACAGAGCAATCAATTTTTGAAGATCTAAATAAAATTATTTAGTTTTTTCAAAAGGTTAAATTTGTACTGAGCATAAAAGGGTTTATTTATGTTCGACTTTGTTGGTGATATAAACTTTGATTTTCGGGATGTGTTCGTATCACCCGGACTTGCTTCCAATTTATTGTTGTCAAAACCGTGATTCTCCTTTATGTATTTTAGGAAGTTTTATATTTGTTGTATTTCTGTAACAGTTGTATCTTGCTATTATTAGGTTTATGTATTTAGGATCAATCCCATAATCACAGGGATCTGTTTCCTTAGAATAAGCTGTCCATATTTCCTAAAATAAGTTGCAGGCTCATGTATATATATAGGTCCAGTGACCTCATAATAATATAAGAAAGAATATCATTCCTTTTAAATTTAAGATGGTATCAGAGCTCCTGATCCTTGGGAGCCTTTGACCGTGCCTGTAAACCCTAAGTTGCAGCCTTCATTGCTACGCTACCTTTAAGCATTGTTGCAGCCTTCATTGCAACGCAACCCTCTCTACCTTGATCGCACCTAGTCATGGCTGAGGTCATGAATCCTATTTTGGAAACTGGGGACAAACCCCAGACTACTGGAGAATTGCAGAATGTTCATTCTGCTTATCGGTTAAATGGGAAGAATTATCTCAAATGGTCTCAACTCATTAGGACCATCTTGAAAGGAAAAGGAAAGGTCAATCACGTGACTGATAATGCACCTGATGAAACAAATCCCAACTTCAAATCATGGGATGAAGAAGACTCCATGATCATGGCGGGGCTATGGAATTCAATGGTCCCAGAAATCAGTGATGTCTGCATGTTCCTTAAATCAGCAAAGGAAATTTGGGAGGCAGTAGAACAAACTTATTCTAAGGTCAAGGATGCTGCTCAAATTTATGATGTAAAGGTAAAAACTGTGGCTGCCAAACAGGGAAACAGATCAGTTACAGAATATGCCAATCAACTCAAGTCTCTATGGATGGAATTGGACCACTATCGAGTTATAAAAGCAAAGTGTTCAGAAGACTCAACAATCCTTAAGGAGTATATTGAACAAGATAGAGTCTATGATTTTTTGGTAGGCCTGAATCCTGAATATGACCAGGTCCGAATCCAAATCCTGGGAAAAAAGAAAGTCCCCGGGCTTAATGAAGTGGTAGCCATTATCCAGAGTGAAGAAAGCAGGAGAGGACTGATGCTGGAGACCTCAACCACTGAAAGCTCCGCAATGATAGCTGAAGGAGGAACAATCATGATTGCTAACCAAAGGAAAAGTGGGGTTCCAAATATGGAGAAAAAACACGAAGAGGTTTGGTGTACCCACTGTAACAAGTCGCGCCACACAAGAGAGAAGTGCTGGAAATTACATGGAAAACCCCCAAGCCGAGAATGGGGGGCGAAAGGAGGCCCTCCTAAAAAAGGAGGGCAAGGGCAAGCACACATTGCTAATGGACAAAGTGAAGAATCTATCTAGCTGAATCATGAAGAGATAGAACGGGTAAGATCCTTCCTTAGTAAATTGGAGAAGCCCACAGGTACATGCTCCTTAACATATTCTAGTAAGTTTCCACTTCCTTTTGGGCTTAATGTTTCAGATACACCATTTACACATTACTGGATATTAGACTCTGGAGCCACTGACCATATGACCCCTCTACCCAAATACTTCTCCACATATTCCCGATGTCCTAGCAACAAGAAAATTTCCACAGCAGATGGAACCCTTATAACTGCAGCAGGACAAGGAGAGGTCCAAATAAGCCCATCCATAACATTAAAAAATGTCCTTCATGTCCCTAAATTGTCCACCAATCTGATTTCTATAAAAAAACTCACAAAAGATCTCTCATGTAATGCTGTTTTTCATAGCAACTCTTGTATACTGCAGGACAAGAACTCGAGGACGACGATTGGACATGCTAGAGAATGGAATGGCCTATACTACATGGACGATCCTAATCTGCCTACCAAGAGCCGCTCTCTCATATCTTAATCTACCATGACCAATAAAGAGAAAGCTCAACTATACCATTTCCGGCTAGGACACCCTTCATTTCGAGTTGTAAAAATGTTTTTCCCTTCCTTGTTTAAAAATTTAAATGTGGAGAGTCTCTATTGTGAGGTGTGTGAGCTTGCTAAACACAAGCGTGTACCTTTTCCCATTAGCAATAAGATGAGTCATTTCCCTTTCTTTCTTGTTCACACTGATGTATGGGGTCCTGCTTATGTTCCTAATATCTCAGGGGCTAAATGGATGATTGTACCCGATTGATTTGGGTTTTTCTATTGAAACAAAAATCTGAAGTTAGCTCCGTGTTTTTTCAGTTTGTCTCATTGATTAAAAATTAATTTGGGGTCGGTATCAAAAGAATTAGGTCTGAGAATGCCAAGGACTGGTTTAACCTTGTACTAAACTCTTTTTGCCAAAAGGAAGGGATAATCCATGAGTCCTCATGTGTGAACACACCCTAACAGAATGGGATTGCAGAAAGAAAAAATGGGCACCTATTAAATCAAACTAGAGCTCTACTTTTTCAAAACCATGTTCCTAAGAGATTTTGGGGGGAAGCTCTTCTTACTGCCACCTACCTAATCAATAGGTTACCCGCTAAAATCTTAGACTAAAAAAGTCTCATGGAAGTTCTATCCTCATTCTACCCACACTTGGATCCTACAAATAAACTCCAACCTAGAATATTTGAGTGTGTATATCCTTTGTGCATGTTCATAGTAATGAAAGGGGAAAATTGGACCCTAGGACTATCAAATGTGTATTCTTAGGGTACTCTACCACACAAAAGGGATACAAATGTTTTCACCCCCTATCAAAAAGATTCTATGTGTCAAGAGATGTCACCTTCAACGAACAAGAGAGCTACTTCAAGCAGCCTCATCTTCAGGGGGAGAATGTAAGAGAGGAAGATGAGACTCTCATGCTTCCAAATATGACATTTGGACCTGAAATTGGGACAAATGGCATTGTTGTCCCTGAAATTGAGAGAAGAACAGAACATGCACCTGAACTAACAGCAAGACCTGCACCTGAATCAACAGCAGGACCTACACCTACAGCAGGACCTGCACCTGAACCAACAGCAGGACCTGCACCTAAATCAACAGCAGGACCTACACCTACACCTGCACCTGAACCAACAGCAAGACGTGCACCTGAACTAACAGCAAGGCCTGCACCTAATGGTGGAAAATTTGGGAAAAATCTGGTGTATTCAAGGAGAGAAAAGGCCATTCTAGAATCTGGCAATGTCCAAGAATCCAACCCATCATCACTGCATGAGGTAACACCTTCGAATCCTATAAACTCCAATGATTCTAATGAGTTTGTTTCTGAAAATCTAGAAGCACAGGTGGACCAAAATCTAGACCTACCCATTGCCCTTAGAAAGAGAACTAGAACATGCACCCAACAACCACTTTACCCACAATCAAAATTCTTATCCTTTGAAAAATTCTCACCAACTCATAAAACCTTTCTCACAAACCTCAACTACACACACACACCTTCCTCTGTATTTGAAGCATTATCTGACAGAAAATGGAAACAAGTCATGGATGTGGAAATGGAGGCGTTAAACAAGAATAGGACCTGGAAACTTGTCACCCTACCAACTAGAAAAAAACCAGTAGGATGCAAGTGGGTATATACAGTTAAATACAGGGCTGATGGGACCATTGAACGTTACAAGGCAAGATTAGTGGCCAAAGGCATCACTCAAACCTATGGAGTTGATTACTTGGAGACATTTGTCCCGGTTGCTAGATAAACACAGTCAGAGTAATATTGTCATTAGCAGCAAATCATGATTGGGACTTGCAGCAGTTTGATGTGAAGAATGCATTTTTACATGGAGACCTTGAAGAAGAAATATACATGGAGTTGCCCCCTGGTTACAATAGACAGGTTGCTGCTGGAACTGTTTGCAAGCTAAGAAAGGCTCTATATGGGTTGAAACAATCCCCAAGAGCATGGTTTGGAAGATTCACCAAAGTTATGACAGGTCTAGGCTACAAACAGAGCCAAGGGGATCACACATTATTTATCAAACATTCAGTTTCAGGGGGAGTAACAATTTTATTGGTGTATGTAGATGATATTATAGTTAGTGGGGATGACAAAAAGGAGCAACAAGTGCTAAGTAAATGTCTTTCCACGGAATTCGAGATCAAGACATTAGGGAGACTTAAATATATTCTAGAAATTGAAGTTGCCCATTCCAAGAAAGGAATCTTCATATCTCAACAAAAATATATTACTGACTTGCTTTAAGAAACAAGGAGACAGTCTGCAGACCAGCAAGTACTCCAGTTGACCCAAATATAAAGTTGGGAAGTGCGGAGGAGGATATTGCCATGGACAAGGAAATGTATCAAAGACTTGTGGGCAAGCTTATTTACTTATCTCATACTAGACCAGACATTGTTTTTGTTGTAAGTCTAGTCAGCCAGTTTATGCACCAACCAAAGGAAGCACATTTACAAGCTGCTCTTAGAATTGTCTAGTATTTGAAAGGGACCCTAGGAAGAGGGATTTTGTTCAAACGAAACAAGAGTGTAAGTCTTGAAGCATATACGGATGCGGACTACGTAGGGTCAGTGGTAGATAGGAGATCAACTATTGGATACTGCACCTTCCTTGGTGGAAATCTAGTGACTTGGAAGAGCAAAAAATAGAGTGTAGTAGCTAGATCGAGTGCTGAAGCAGAATTTCGAGCAATGGCCTGTAAGACATATGACTCCTTAATCATGACTTTGATATAGGGGAAGAATACTAGACATATGCCTCCTTGATCATGATTTTGATATAATGTCCAAATATACAATGTATATGCATTATTTGATTGATCTAATAATGGTTTGAATTGAGAAATATTTCAGGAAAATGAACAAACACTACACATTTGGACAAAACTTGGAAGTCACGCAATCAATCAAATATGGATGATATACTACCAGCTTGAAGAATGATGTATAAATGTGTCTAGTGTTAATTATGCCAATTAGGTAGACTCAATCATAATGATTTCTCATATAATATCTGCCAATGAAATCATAAAACAAGTTTTAATCAATCAAGTAATAAATCAATTGGGCAATCGATTGTCTGACTCACAGAATAAAGATTTCACTAAGTGAATCGATTGGGAAATCGATTACTTAAAGGTTTTCATTAAAACCTGTGTTCTGGGTTTTGACAAATCAATTGGACAATCGATTTGCACATCAATTGAGTAATCGATTTTGTGATTCACAGAACCAACCTCGTACTGAGTTAATCGATTGGCAAATCGATACAAAAATACTTTTTCATCAGACATGGGTTCTGTGATCAACGAAATCGATTGGACAATCAATTGAAATAAGCTTCTTAAGTTGCAAGCTTTGCACTAATCGATTAGGTAATCGATTGAAAGAATGAACTGGTTAATCATTTATCAGAAACATATTGCATAATCGATTAGCACATCGATTTTAACTAAATAGCTGAGCTACTGTAACAAGCCAAATCGATTGGAGTAAAACATCTGAGTCACTGTGACCAGTCAAATCGATTGGAGTAAATGTTTGAGTTACAGGGAGAATTCAGTCCATTGCCAAATCGATTATGTCAATGAATGTGAGTCGACTGAGTAATCAATTGTTTTGATCTCGTTGTTTGAACAAAACACTTATAATCGATTATTCAATCGATTCTGATATAAACTTAGTATCAGTTTCTGATTTATGCATTAAAAGAATCGATTAGCAAATCGATTAGTTCTTTTATTTTCAAGATTCAAGAAAAACAAGAAACGCAATAATCTATTAGGCAATCGATTAAGCTGAAATTACACTTTAATAAAATCGATTGGGAAATCAATTTATCTGATGTTTTTCTGAAAATATATAAACTGAATCAATCACAATATTTAAGAATTGAATAACATTGAACAACACACACATACAGAAAAATAACAATCACTTTTCTCATAAACTCAAAACTGAAATACACTCTGAAAAGATTGTCATAGCTCTCTAAAAATACATTGGCAAATTGTGTGTGAGATCTTCTATTGTGATTGAGTCAATCTTCTTAGTCTTCTTTTATCTCTTTTGTAAGAACAACTATCTGTATAGAAGTTTCTAGAAAATCCAGTGGTGTAAACTGGTGGTTATCTGTCTTGGTGCTTGTGTTCATCAAGAAGAAGCCTCAACTTGATCTCGTGAGGGTTTGACGAGTAGCTCTTAGGGATAAGTTGGTATTGTAATAGAAGTGATGTTGAGTTGGATGAATAGGCTATGATTAAGCTGGAAAGTCTGTAAAAAGTACTCAAGTTAATTCTAGTGAAAGGCTGAAATCATTGTTGATTTCAGGACTGGATGTAGGCTATCAAACTGATAGCCCAACCAGTATAAAATTCCTGGTGCACGATTTCCTCTATCTCTTCTCTTTATATTGATATTGCATGAATGTTTGTATTTGTGAATCTTTGTTTCTGAATAATTTCTTGAAACTGTCATTGTTAACTTAGTTAATAATCTTGTAAAATTAGTGAAGTCATTTCATATAATTTTTAACAAATAGAGGCCATAATTTTTCAACATGGCCCACGGAATATGTGAACTTCTATGGCTGAAAATTATATTGGAAGACTTGAAGATAAGGTGGGATGAACCTATGAGTTTATATTGTGACAATAAATCTGCAATTAGTATAGTCCACAACCCGGTGCAGCATGATAGAACTAAACATATAGAGGTTGACAGACACTTTATCAAGGAAAAACTAGATAGTGGCATGATTTGCACACCATATGTATCCACTCGAAATCAACTTGCAGACATACTCACCAAGGAGTTGAACTGCATTAACTTTGAAGGAATTATATCCAAGTTGGGAATGGAAAACACCTATTCACCAGCTTGAGGGGGAGTGTCAAAACCGTGATTCTCCTTATGTATTTTAAGAAGTTTTATATTTGTTGTATTTTTGTAACAGTTGTATCTTGCTATTATTAGGTTTATGTATTTAGGATCAATCCCATAATCACAGGGATCTGTTTCCTTAGAATTAGCTATCCATATTTCCTAAAATAAGCTGCAGGCTCATGTATAAGAAAGAATATTATTCCAGTGACCTCATAATAATATAAGAAAGAATATTATTCCTTCTAAATTTAAGAATTGTCTGTTGGACAATTGGTGGATAACAATTGTAATGTTAATTTTTCTCGTGATGGTTGTCTTGTACAGGAGCAGGTGTCGGGGAAGGTGATTGCGAAGGGGCCTATAGTGGGAAGATTGTTTCCACTTCAATTTATTTTCAATCATTTATCTTTTGCTTGTAATAATGTTTTGAATTCATATGAGGATTGGCATAGAAAATTGGGTCATCCAAACTCTGCTGTTTTGTCTCATTTAGTTAAAACTGATTTTTTAGGAAATAAAAATGTTGTCTCTAATACCTCTGTGCCATGTTCTGTTTGCAAATTGGCTAAAAGTAAAACACTTCCTTTTCCGTCTGGTGCTCATCGTGCTTCCACTTATTTTGAGATAATTCATAGTGATGTATGGGGAATGTCTCCTGTAACTTCTCATGCTCACTATAAATATTGTCACATTTATTGATGATTACAATCGTTTTAGTTGGATATATTTTCTTCGGTCTAAATCTGAAGTGTTTTGTCTCATTTACGATGTTTCTAACCAGCGCTTCTGCATTTCTAGGAATGTGACATTTTTTTATAATCAATTTATGTTTCAATGTCTTTCTCCTGCCATGAATGAGATTGCTATTCTTCCCAACTTTTCTATTATGCCTCAATCTATAGAACGTTTTAAAGCAAGAAATGTATATGTTAGAAAACACAAACAGCAGGTTATAACCCCCCTTCTCGACCCTGATCCGCCACATGATCCTATAGCGGTTGCACCACGACGTTCTAGCAGAGTGTCTCGTGCACCAAATAGACATTCACCAGACAGGTACAATTCCTCACATACTTCTTTGTCTGCATCTCTCTCTAGCATATCTATTCCTACTTGTTACTCACAAGTTGTTAAAGATATGCGCTGGATAAACGCAATGAATGAGGAACTTCAAGCTCTTCAAGAGAATTTCACATGGGATATTGTCTCTTGTCCTCCCCATATCAAACCCATAGGTTGCAAATGGGTGTATTCTGTTAAATTGAATTTTGATGGGTCCCTCAACCGGTACAAGGCTCGATTGGTTGCCTTAGGAAACAAGAAGGAATATGGAATTGATTATGATGAGACATTTGCACCGGTAGCCAAAATGACAATCGTTCGCATTGTACTCTCTATCGCTGCTTCTAATGGGTGGGCTCTTCATCAAATGGATGTGAAGAATGGCTTTCTTCATGGTGATCTTACTGAAGATATTTACATGACTCTTCCTCAAGGTCTATTTTCTTCATCTAATGGTGTGTGCAAGCTCAAACTCTCTTTATATGGTCTGAAACAAGCACCTAGAGCATGGTATGAAAAATTTCGTTCCACTCTACTTGGATTCTCTTTCACTCAGAGTCAATATGACTCCTCTTTATTTATTCATCGCACATCTACAGGCATTGTTCTACTCCTCCTTTATGTTGATGATATGGTCATTACTGGCTCTGATCAAGCATCCATCTAGGAACTTAAACATCAATTACAAACTGCATTTCATATGAAAGATCTTGGTAACTTGCCTATAGTGATGCTAACTGAGCTGGTTGTCCCGACACCCGCAATCTGTCACCGGTTGGTGCATGTTTCTCGGTTCATCTTTGATATCATGGAAAAGCAAGAAACAAACAAAAGTCTCTAAATCATCTACTGAATTAGAGTATCGTGCCATGTCTACTACTTGTTCAGAGATAATTTGCCTTCGTGGTCTTTTGGCTGAACTTGGGTTCCCTCAAACAGAGCCGACGTCTCTCTATGCTGACAATAAAAGTGCTATTCAAATTGTTGCAAATCATGTTTTTCATGAGCGCACCAAACATATTGAAGTCGATTGTCACTCTATCGGTGAGGCCTATGATAATCAGGTTATATCTATCCCTTACATCAATACTCAGTTTCAAGTTGCGGACATTCTTACCAAAGTTGTTCCTCGCCCGCGCCATCAGTTTCTAGTTAGCAAATTGATGCTCCTTGACCAGCCGCATCACTTTGAAGGGGGATGTGAATCAAGAAATAATGTTAATTTGTAATTATATTTATCAGTTTTCCTAAACTAGGTTAGACAAATCAGGATTTGATTTGATCCTCTTAATTTGTAATTATTAGATATAAATGTTGTAACTATTATTTATTGTGAGAAATATCAAAGTAAAAGGCATCAAGCCCTATTTTCTAACACTTTTCACCACGCCAGCATTGTTCATCGTGCAGTATTGTTCATCGCAAAAAAAATTACTTTGCCTCTTCAAGTATTGTTTCAGTGTTGCTTAAGTTATCTGCTTACTAATTATCTCTTCGGTAGGTAGAGAATCATCAACTGAACACAATGGTAATTCATTTGCTTGCATCTCACCTTCCCTTGGTCCATTGGTTCTTGATTCTGATGCGTCTCACCACATTACTAGTAATAAAGCTCTTTTTTCTTCTCTCACTACATCTGGTTACTTACCTATTGTAGTCTCAACCAATGGTTCCAAAATTTAATTCTACTATGTGCCTGGATGTCCTTTTAATTGCATCTTTATCAATTGCATTTGTTCTTTATGTGTCTGGATGTCATTTTAATTTAATTTCTATCAATCGATTGACTCGTTTTCATAATTGTGTTGTTACTTTTACTAATGGCAATGCGACTTTGCAAGATCGAACTTCAGGACAAACGATTGGCGTAGGATGTGAGTCTAATGGTCTCTATTATCTCTCTATCAGACCAATGGCATGTCCTGGCACAAATTCTCCTTTTACTATACATGCTCAATTAGGTAATCCAAATCTTCCTAAACTTCAACAATTAGAATCTAATTTTTCCCAATTATCTAGCTTACATTATGAGTTGTGTCATTTAAGGAAACACCCTCATAGTCATTTCCCTAATCGAGCCAATAAATAGGTTTTGCCCCATCTTCCTTAGTTCGCTCTGACATTAAGGGTCCTTCTCGTACTATTTCTGCTCGAGTCTAGATATTTTGTTACATTTATTGATAATTTTTTCCTTTGTACATGGTTATTTTTAATGAAAAATGCGTCTAAATTATTCTTAGTTTTTGAGCAATGAATGTCCATTCACACTTTACACGGTGATAATGCCCAAGAATATTTGTCCCATCAATTTCAAAATTTTATGACCTCTAACTGCGTTCTTCACCAAACATCTTGTGCTCATACACCTCAACAAAATGGGGATTTCGAACTCAAAAATCAACATCTTAATAAAATAAGTCATATTCTCCTTCACGGTAATGTTCCATCTCGTTTTTTATGGGATGTTGTCCTAATAGCATACTATCTTATAAATCGCATGCCTTCGTCTTTTTTTATAACCAAATCCCTCACTCAATCCTTTTTCCGCATACTCCTCTTTATTCTCTTCCTCCTCGTGTCTTAGGGTCCACATGTTTTGTCCACAATCTCTCTCCTAATCTTGAAAAACTTTAGGCTCGATCACTAAAATATGTCTTTCTTGGTTATCATTGATCTCAAAAAGGTTATCATTATTACTCTCCTACTCTTCGATGGTGCCTCATTTTGGCTGATGTACCTTTTTTGAGTATGTTCCATACGTTGAGTCAACCCATGTACCTCCTAACCCTCTTCCAGTCGTTGTTCCTGTGTTTCCTGTTATTGTCCCTTTTGAGCATGAGGTATTCGTCCCACCTGGACCCACTATTGTTGTCCTTTTTGCATATCTTCTTATAGACCCTCCTACAAAACCTCTGAAAAACCCACCCGCTCCATAACCTCTTTAGACATATCGTCGTCATTAACCACCCTCTATTGTGCATGTCCCAACACTTGTTCATTATGATTGCTCATTTGCATTATACTTGTTTGTCTTCCTTGTATTTTGTTTCTATTCCTAAATCTCCAGACGAAACTTTATCCCACCTAGAGTAGAGACAAGCAATGATTTAAGAGATTTGTGCACTTCAGAGCAATGGCACCTGGGAAGGTTGGTCCAGATGGTAAGATTGATCACTTTAAAACTCGTTTAGGGGCAAAGAGGTACACTCAAATTTTATGCCTCGATTACAGTGATAGTGATACTTTCTCAACTGTGGCTAAAATACTTCTCTCTATTGCAGTCATCCGAAATTGGCCTCTACACCAACATGACATTAAAAATGTCTTTTTGCATGGTGACCTTGAAGAGGAAATGTATATGGAGCAACCACCTAGGTTTATTGCTCAGAAGAAGTCCTCTAACATGTTTCCTCGACTTCATAGGTCCCTCGATGGTCTTAAACAATCTCCTCGAGCTTGATTTGACATATTCAGTACAATAGTTCAATAATTTGGTATCACTCGAAGCAAAGCCGATCATTTTGTATTTTATCGTCACTTAATCCAATGATGCATTTTACTTGATTATCTACGTAGATGAGATTGTCATAACTAGTAGTGATCATAAGGGCGTACTCTATTTGAAACATCTATCTCATCTATTTCAGAATGAAGATCTTGGCAAGCTCCGCTACTTCTTGGGTATTGAGGTAGGCCAATCCAATGATGGCTTGGTAATTTCACAAAGGAAATATGTCATGGATATTCATGAAAAGACAGATTTATTGAATGTCAAGCCGGTTGATAATCCTATCAATCCAAATGTCAAACTCCTACCTAATCATCGGGAGTTACTTTTAGATTCAAGGAGATACAGCAGATTGGTTGGTAAATTAAACTACCTCACAAGCACATGTCCAGACATTTCTTTTGCAGTCAATTCTTAAACTCTTCTTGCCATGAACACAGGGATGTTATGATACGAATCTTGAAATACATTAAAGGTGCTCCATGACAAAGTTTAATTTATGAAAACAAATGATATACTAAGATAGTTAGTTATTCAAATGTCGATTGAGCATATTCACGCGACCCACTTATAGATATTGTGTACTTATTGGAGGAAACTTGATATCTTGAAAGAGTAAGAACCAAAGTGTGGTTGCAAGATTCAGTGTTGAAGTTGAATACATGGTCATGGCATTAGTGACTTGTGAGTTCATTTGGTTGAAACAATTACTCAAAGTGTTTCAATTTAAACTGGCAACACAAATGAAATCAATTTGTGATAATCAAGTAGCATTGCATATTGCCTCTAATTCGATTTTTCATGAGAGGAACAAGCACATTGAGACAAATTGTCACTTTGTACGGAGAAGATTGAATCAGGCGACATCACTGCTAGCTTTGTTAATTCCAATGATTAATTGTCAGATGTCTTCACTAAATCCTTGAGAGGTCCTCGAATTAGTTATATATGTAACAAGCTTGATGCATATGATTTATATGCTTCAGCTTGAGGGGGAGTGTTGAGAATATTTTTATAATATTTGTATTTATTACATATCGTATCAATGTAAATAGGATAATATTGCCTATATTTATTTTTGTATTTATTGTCTTGAGTCTATATAAAATTGACTCCGTTGTGTAGTTTAAACACACAATTTGACCATATGTCTCTCATTTTTCTCTCATTCAACAGGTACAAAATTAATGTTGGAGTCCAAAGTCATAATGTGGGTGAAGTGTTCGATCAGCAGAAATTAAGCCTAAAATGCGGCATGTGAATCAAGGAGAAATAAGACAGTAAATGGTCACAATTAGTATTCTGAAAGTTATGCAGTAGGACAATTATTAATTATCATTTTTATTATGCAATAGAGCAATTATATGTTAAAGCAGTTTATTTAGGAGTTACGTAAATGTATGTGCGATAATTATAGGGTGAAAAGTTTAGCATGCGTGTTTTCTTGTGTAAGGCTGAGAAATATTTTCTCTAAGGCTGGTCTGCTAGATTTGTGTGTTGTGTATTCTGTTAAATTCAATGATGTTTCTGTGATAAATTTTTATCATCGGTCCAACCTCCGAGATATGAGAGCTGTTGTTTGATCACAGTAGATACAACTAAGATACGAGAGTAGTATACTCTATTATCCCACAACCAAACCGTGGAGTTGGCTACCTAGATCGAACAACGGGATAATTTTTTATAAATCGCGTCAAATGACAAATAATTTGAATCTAAATCCTTTAAAAACAGTGATAAATCAGATTAAACAAACATAGAATGATGCGGTATTTCTGTGCAAAATGCACACACAATGCAATTTTATCCTCTTTCACTAGTAGAATGATGCAGCTCAATATTTCCAGAAGAGTAACTTCTAAGAAATAACAATGGCAACAAAACGTAATAACCATCTTACATGTACCATGCAAAGAGCATTTTCCAAAGCGATGAATCCTTTGGCGTCAAACGAGCAGCAATCTTGTAAAAACCTATTCCTTTTTTATAATCCCCAATTGCATTATAGACAAGTCCAAGGATGTGATACGACTCAGGTAAAGTTGGCTTCAGCCTGACAACTTCATGCAACACAGCTATAGCCTGCAAAAAAGTCAACATAGCAATGAATAACTAATTAGCAAAAAGCTAACATAGTACTAATGCCGATAATATAAATCACGCTTAAACAAACACAAACTGTGTAGAATCAGTAAAATTTAACTTCAAGCTCTAATGCAATCTAACATTAACAATTCCCTTTTTTATTATGAAAGTTGAGTCAACTATAAATGGATACTCTTAGACCTTGGGTTGGTCCTAACTCAAACCTACAAACCCGGCTTGTTAGGTGAGAGATGACTCCCACTTAAAAACACTTTTTAAGACCATTTCACATCTAACATGGGACTTTCAACAAACTTCACCATGCCCTGGACTAGACATCTAGACTCTCGAGCATGACTTGAGGAGTTCCATAACAGTGGCCCAACAAGTTTTGGATGGATTCTCAGACCATCTTACAATTTGTTTTGCGCTAATTCAATCCCACAAAATTGACTTGTAAAAAGAGAGATGCCTCATATATAAACATTTTTTCAAGGCATATCACATTCAATGTGGGACTTTCAGTAGATAGGAACACAACTTGTAGCTATGTGTGGTTTGGAGGCAACTTTGTCTCTTTGAAAAGTTAAACACCGTTTTGCAGCCAGATCTAAAGTGGTTTTGTGTGAATATGTAATCAATTTGATTTGATGAACTTGGATTTAAGTACTATTTGAACAAGTCTAATGCCAAAGCCTATAGTTCATTACATAACAGAATAATGTACCATGTCATAACGACGATTTGCATAGTGAAGGTTGGCATCGCCCAACATTCGTGACAGCCTTTCGTCAAGTTTCTTCTTTGATCCTTTTCGCCTACCTTTTTTTCTAGGCACCTTCTAGAATATAAACATTATTGAAAAAAGTGTCATGCAAGTTATGCTAAATCAAATAAACACATAACACATAATTGAGTGCTCAACATTTTTAGAGTTTCATCTAAATCCTTTCAAGGGCAAAATATGAATGAGAAAATATATATGACCAAGAGCTTACAAAGAAAGAGGTGTAAAAGTAAATTAGTAAAAATCTCTCGTCCATAAAACAGAATATTAATGAAAACAAGGAATAAGAAAACATATAAAATAAAAATTGCAGCAGAGTTACAAGTCGTGTAAAAAAAGGAAACTCACTAAAAAAAGCTATGAGTGGATAAAAGTAATTGGCATGAGCGTGTATAAATTTTCTTCCAAAATCATAATACCAAATGTATTAGTCAGCTATGCTTTCCATTGCTAGAGTCTAAAACTTGTAATCTACCTTTCTTTAAGGAATTAATGAATGCAAGAATAATATATGATGGAGACTTTCTTATCAAGATGTTGCACAATTGTTACTGAACATATGTACATCATAGTATTAGTATCATACCTTTTTTGATCTCCCACCCTGATCAAAATTCATTAATTCAATTTTCGTCATCTCAACTGAGCTTACCTCGGTAATATCATCTTCTCTTGCCTTCTTAGAAGAAGTTCCATCACTGTGTTTAGAGACATTCAATATAAAATGTGTCAAACATAGCAGCAATTTATTTGATTCTCATTCATGCAAAACACGTATAATCGTTCCATTCAACACTCATGGTGTCTGAACTCAAAATAAAGACTCGTCTTAGTAGCTCATTGAACTTTTATTTCGTGTTCCTAGTTAATCGAAACTAAAAGTGAGAGAAAGAGAGAGAGAAACTGAAGGAAAACCGGTTCTCCATATTCTCTGTATTGAACGGATGAATTATTGATTTTCATTTACACTTAATGACTGGTATTTATACTAGAGGAGACTAACTGCCTCAAGGTCAGTTAGTTACACAGGCTGTTGGCTAGGTGCTGACGCAGCACTTTCTGTTACAGATAGAAGCCTTCTTGGGCTTAGTTTGTGCCAAACGCTGAGCTAGCTTGAGCTATACTCTATTACTAGTAGGATCTAGGTTTTCTGTTTTGAAGATATCTTAACGTGCCATAGTTTTAATTGAACTTCTAGTCTTTATATTTTCTTTTTTCAATTAGAAAAAAAACTTATACCACTAAGAAGCCTATTCATTATAATTGCTATTGAACACTCACATTTTTTGTTACAGCATTCACAGTTGCACATACACAGTAGTAACTAATCAACCACTGATTAACTGAATACATAGTTAAAGAGCATAGATTAAATTAAACTAAACAAGGTTAACTATTTTGAAGTTGAGAGGACAAATACATACGAAGCTAAATTAGAAATTATATGGAAGTAAATAACGCATAGGTATTATGGATTGAATTGAAATTTCAAAACCTAGACAAATTAAATAAGATGAAGTTAGTTACCGGTGACATTGTTCGAGTGGTTTTCGCTTTTTGTTACAGAGAACCACGTAATCTTCAATTGTCTGGTAGCAAAGACCGGAATCACTGTTACCTATTAAGTCCAAAGGATTAATCCCGTTTTCGAACTCCAACGGATTCTCACACTCTGTATCTTCTTCACACTCTGTATCTTCTTCTTCTTCTTCTCCTTCCCCTTCCCCTTCATTCTCTGATGAATTTTGTTCTTCTCGCTCATCCTCCACACCATAGCATGTGTCTTCGTTGTGATCAATGGCATTGTCTCTACCCTCTTCCGCCATCGGATGATCTTCCTTATTCTGGTTAATCACTTCCATGCTATATTTGATTTTTTTTCGGATTTTTTTATCTTTTTTCGGCTTATTCCTAGAAAGCTTATTCCTAAACTGGTGCTTACTGCTTGTGTATATATATGCGGGGTACGGTACACCGGTTTCAGTGCTCGGGACCATTGAGAATCCAATAGATTTTAAAAGTCTTTTTGGTTATAATAAAATACATTGGTATTAAATTCAAATTTTTAAACAATATAAATAATTTTGTGGTATTCGATTAGGATTATTAAATTTAATGATATCGAATTAATAAATTTAAAAGATTGTTTTATAAAGTGGATCTTGAGAGACTTTTTCGTTGAAATACATTTATCCAACAATCCCACAAAAACACTTGAAACTTTGTATAAGACTCTCAATTTTTTATCATTGGTTCTTCCACGTTCTACTATTCTATGTTCTTAGTCATGTCATTTTTTTCTTTACCATGAATATTTTTCTCATTATTGTCAATTTAAACATTTACATATCACTTATATTATTCATTTATTATATTTTTATTTATTATTTTGACGTTATTTTAATTCTTACCTATTCAATGAATTTGTATACGTTGGTAAAAAAAAATTATTCATAATTGGTGTGTTGGTGTTGATAATAAATTTTATAAGTTTTATTTGAAAAATAATGATGAATTTTATAAATATATTTAATAAATAATAATATTGTTGACATTTTAAAATATAAATAATTAAATTAAAAAAAAATAATAATAATAATTATATTATTATTTTAAATTAAGAGATCATGGAAAGTATTCAATAAATAAAAAAAACAAATATTCACATTAATATTGTTATTATTGTTGTTATTA
>JBBPBS010000276.1:17116901-17130226 GCA_037974835.1 Cicer judaicum
TTATAATTTTATCATTCTTCATTTAATCAAATAATAGAAAATTTAAAATATATAGAGGTATTTCAAATATATACATATATGAATGATAATTTGTCGACTCTAACAGTAAATATGAGAGAAATTACTATGTTTAATAATTTAATATAAACAATAATTTTCACAAATATATTGTTGATTATTGAAATAATATATTAAACATTAAGTATATTTACTTATATCTTTTATAAAAATTTATTTAAAATTATTTAATAGTGTATCAAATAATTTTAGAATTTTATAAGAATTTGTAGAATATCTACTCACTAAAAAATAGAATTTGACGGTTGAATTAATGAAAATGGTCATTTATATTAAATTAAACAGACTAACTCATCAAAAAATCATTTCTAGAGAACGGTATACCTCTCTGTCTCTCTCTATATATAAAGATAATAAATTTTCATATTATAATTTTTCTTAATATTTTGTCATTCATTTAAATTATTTTGATTCTTTACCATTCGAATAACAGTTTTTTTGTTTTAGCATAACTTGACAGATTGTTTATCTTGAGGTTGTTGTTTTAAGGATCGGTGATATATATCCAATTCATGTGGAGATGGTACTTCAGAATTACATGTGGAAGGGAACGCTAGCGACGGAATAACACGTCTTTGTTGAGCAACAAACGAAGGAACGTATATGCATGGAACACCAATTACTTGATATCCAAACTGTCAAATCTGTGTTCAGAATTCTCTAGGACAACCGGAGATGATGACATGTTTTTGGTACACACGTTATGAATGGAATACAAAGTTGGTTGAATTGGTTTTAGACTTAGTTTACAGTCCAGGACAGTCTGAAGTGTTCTGATGTCTAATATATTTGGATAGTTTAACTAGTTTGAGCCAAATGATTGAAAAAGTTGAGGATGAAATTACAAGAGTTCAAACCTAAAAAAATATTAACATTTTTCTATAAGAAAAATATATTGCTAGTAAAATACCTTTACATTTCATATTTTAAAAAAATAACAAATGTTGTGATTAATAGCCAAAAAACAAACATAGGATAGGAATATTCCTTAATACCTCCTTAATCTTCTCCCCCATAATTCCTCGGATAATAACTCCATGCATGATTAATTGATTATAACTTCTTTTGACAAAAGAATTTCCAACTATTATAAATAAATTAGCACCATTACAAACCAAGAGGGTACGATTTCGGTAAAAATTGAGAATGGAGGCTAATGGATTTGTGCACATTCTTTGATATGGAGCAGATCACTCGGTGTTCTTATTCGCATGATGAAAGTTTAACCGCTCGATCAAGGATTTTCTTTCTTTTTCCTTATGTATCATTATGCTCGTAACTTTATGAATTACATAAAGAGTATACTTCCTCTCAAATCTAATGTTTGCTTAGACTTTGGGAAATCATGGTCCCATTGTGATTTGAACTAAGGTTGAACAAAGCATTACTTTGCTTGATACATTTACATCAAAGCATTTATTCACTGGTGAACAGTTCATGGAATATGTTTTGATAGATGTGAATGAGGCTCATTCATCTCAGATGGTTACTATTGATTGCATTCAATATGGTTTAGCTAATGTTGAGGTTGCTTGTGTGAAAAAGAATGACACAAGATTTAAAATCAAGACTCATATGGGAAATCATTTAAAAACTGGCGACTATGCTCTTAGTTATGACTTGTTTGGTAATAATGACCTTACTCCTGCAATTTTAATAAAGAAGATTAGTTATCAAGAGGATGGAAGTGTTGAGCAAGATGTGCTGGACTCTGCATATCCACTCTTCTTAAAAGATCTACAAGAAAATCCTAATCTCAGGTCCTTCCAAGTTTCATCGAAGATGCCATCGAGTACTTAGTGAAGAGGATAACATGATTGATAACGGTGGAGTAAACAAAACTCCCTTCTGTCATCATATTAGAAATTTAGGGAATCATCTATGTTGCTTTTTATTTTAACTTCTAGCTTCTTTTAATTTGCAATTTCTATTGATGTTTTTGTTTATTCCAAGGACAAGAGCATGGTGCGTTATTATTCATTCATGAAGTAATAAACAGGCCCAACATTGCAGCACTGAAAATGGTTTTTTGATATCTTTCATGTAAGCAAGTAACTCACGGTTATGGGTTCAATACAGTGAAATTGATAGTAACTGAAAATTATCATTATTCATACTCAGTGATGTTATTTTGATTGGGCTGTAACTCGTTTCTCTTACTTGAACTGCGACGTACTCTTGGTGGCTGGCATGCCTTATGCCCCGTTTTATTATATCCTTTGTCTTTTTCAATAAAAAATCGTTATATTTTTGAAACTTTTGGGAGTTTATTTGTTGTATTTTCAATACTAGAGACTAAATAACAAAAATATAAGAATTGTAGCTATTATATATAGAAGACAGATAAAGTGCCAAAGATGCAGTTAATACTACTCAACCAAATCAAAGTATCGGAAGGACTAAATAGATGGATTGGAGAATTGTTTAAGGACTCTTTTAGTAAATTTTTAAAGTTTAGGAACTAATTTGAAGAGAGTCTAATGCTAAGAAAATGGGAACGAGTTAGTGTCGTATTTTACGACCCAATTTCGAGTTAGAGACGAATGTACTAAAATTATAATAAGAATGAAAAAAACTCCTATATATTAAGAGAAATTCTATACTAACTGCAAGAACTATTTCTTTTGAATATAGCTACATTAGAATTTTATGATTTTATTCTCCTTGAACTTCGAGTTAACTCGCCATGTCCTACTTAAAATCAACCTTAATTAGACTAGTACAACTTCAAGTTGACTCGGGTCCAGAGGTGGATTCTGGGTCGAACAACTCTAATAACATGTGTAACAAAAACTGGAATATGAATGAGAAGACAATACTAAAAAAATCCAGGCATACATACCAACAACATATAAAGTGAGCATTGATGTGCATATTCTTCAACCAGTTTCTTGCTCAAATTCTTCGCCCTCAGATTCCTCTGCATTGTCAGGATCATCATCATCAGCATCGTTGTCGAATTCTTCTTTATCATTTTCGTTAGTGGCTTTCCCTATCACAACCAGGTTGCTGTTCATCTTCCTGATTTCATTGCACTGCAATGGTTTGAGTCAACAACATTGAGAGGGATGGATAGGAGGCAGAGAAAAATAAGACATCCAAAGAACACCCTTATTCCTTTCTTTTCTGAACATTTCAACTCTTACAAGCTTAAATCTATATAAATATGGACACACTACCTTGCTTATGAATTATCCATGCATTCCTTAATACAATAATGTATATGCGAGTGACTACCGACTAGTTCAAAAGAATTATCAAAAACCTATGCAGCTAAGTTCAAAAAAACAGAAAAATGCTAATCTCGAAAAAATAACTGATTTTCTTTGAAGAGATTATATTCATAATATGACTCATATCCTATGAAAAAATACATTTGATCTTCCTAAAAGATATGAAAATTTAGCTGCAACATAAATATATGCAAATGAAAAAGGCTTTTCACCTATGGTTCTCCAGAGGGGAGAGAAAATAATTTTCAGACCAGGATTGACTGCAGTTGGGAGTCTCCGCGTCCAATAAATCAAAGACCGTTCAATCAAGATTGGATGACTAGGATTCAAGCTCGGTATTTTATTAATTTTAAATTTGTAAGACAAAGATAAAAACTTACTTTTTTTTAACCATATGACCAAGATCAGATGGCCACAACCAGTGTGCCCCAATGTGTGAATTCGGAACCACATTCATAATTTTCTAAGAAATTTTAGATGTTATCTCCAGACGCTACTTTTTCAAAGAGCATTCAACTAATTTGAATTGTATTCTTTTAATGTAGCTTCTGTCCTATTTATGAAGATTATTATTATAGAAGCTCTAATGTTTCATATTGTATCTATTGGTTATCATCTTCAAAATTTGGAACAGAAATTCGTAACAGGAAAATTAACATTTGGTGAAAGAATAAAAATATTATTCAAACATCATATTAGCGAATCCCAAACATTTCACACCTTGACATGGCAATTAGGAAACTAGTTTAGTGTTTAACACGGTAATCCAGTGTTTTTGAAAGCAAATTAGTACCGTTTTGAAAGAATAATAAAACCTAGAAATGGTGAGAGTTGGAGCGAATATGAGAGGAGAGTACCTTTTCTTCAAAATCAGACTCTTCCATAGCGAGAAGGAGTTCTTCGTTTTGGGGCTGAGGCCACTGAGAGGGTAGCAAATACGACGTCGGAATCGTCCGTGTCGACAATTGGTACTGCGTCATATACGCCGGAAACTGTAACATAGTTTGATTCGATCGTTTTGCTTGGTTTCTAAATCACCAAACAGTGAAATGAAAATATGAATATTGTTTTCTCTCCGATCTCCACTTTACGTGCTCTTCGCTGAAATCAAATCCCCAAGGCTCCCCAAACGGCTCCAAATAGTTTTGTCTGAATGGACTCGATTTTTTGTCTGAACCGGATTAAAATTGAATGCCTTTATTCTCATGCTTGAATTATGATGGGAGAATTGGATTTTGTACTCCACTTATACATTCATTTATTATTTTTTTTATAAATAAATTGTAAAAATTAAAAGAAATACTACCATTTTCAAATTTTTGAAAAAGTATTTTTTATTTTTAAATAGAAATTTCATAAATGAAATTTTCAATAGTTATATTTTAATATCATAAATTTTTAAAATAAAATTTTTGAGAGTTGTTTTCAACATAAAAATTGAAATATATTCATAGTTATTTCTTACCGTATTGAAATGTAACTATCGAAAATTTCATTAATGAATTTTTCGGGTTAGGTTCTTTTTTTCATTTATTTTTTTAATATTTTCTTCATTCAATTTTTTTCACGAGGAATAAAGTAGCAAAAAATATTGTGGTTCATTCTCGAGTTTTACCTCTCACATAATCTAATAGAAGAGCACCTCTGAAAAAATGAGAAAGAGAAACGAAGAGAAGTAACAAGAGGAAGATTATTATATTCAACCTAAATTTGAATAAGAGAAGGAGCATAATCATGTATTTGAGAATTATACGTAACATGATCAAAAAAAGCATGAGCAGCAACAGGATTGCATGCACCAACATCAATAGCCTAACAACCTTTATTTATTGGAGGTCCTTTCGATCCTAGACCACCAACCTTCTTAGCCATGCAACAAACCTCATAACTGATCAAGTGGGCCTTGCGAGATGTCTGAGGTGAGCCTTTGAACCTACTTAGTGATGTGTTGAAATCTATTTCTAGAGCTCCTAACATGTGTAATGTTTAGCCCAAGATACTTCCCCAAGTTCAGAGCTTCTCTACACCTTGTATGTTACATAATCTCCTATCGAAGCTGATGATCTGCATTAGTTGAGTTTTTTTGAGTATTTTCAACATTGATCTTTTGGCTCGAAGGTTGGTGTGATGCACTAAACTTGCTCTATAGCGACGTCTACAAATAGTAGAAGATCATCTACAAAAAGAAGGTGAGATGCCTTAAGTCCCACAAACCCTACATGCATCATCTTCCAATAAACTGCATCAACTTGATCAACAATAATATGCAATAGACAATCCGTACAAATAACAAAAACATAAGAGAAAGGGGGTCATAATAGGGGTGTTTATGGTGTAAAAAATTGAACTATTGGTTCAACTTTTGAAAATTACTTTGGAAATAAATTCAATGCAGTTTTGAACTAGTTTGAAATTGATTTATAAATATAACTTACTTTAAGATTTTGAACAAATTTTTAGTTACAATCGATTTTGAACTAGTTATTCAGAAAAAGAACTTTAAAATTCTTTTACAAAAATATATCAATTTTTTTAAAAATAAATAAATATAAAAAATGTTCGAGATATAAAGATTATTTTTTGAATTTTTTTTTTTATTTAAAAAAATCAATTTATTTATATAAATAGATATTAAACATTTCAAGAAAATAAATGTTTTTCTTAAAAAATTTCCCAAAAAAATATTTTTTTGTTTAAAAAATGGATACTTTCTATATTTTTTTTTCTGAAGGATGTTCATAAGCGGGTGTCATTTGTTATAAAGGTTTGTAATAAATGTATTGATAATTATTTCATTTATGACTGTAAATATACAAAACTAACATGTACGTGCGAAATTATATAGTTAATATTGAATTGAAATTCGGTAGCATATATGTAAAACAACTGCAAGTGAATTGAAAATTAGTGTTAGCGATTGCATATTAATGGACTTGTACGACCATCAAACCTGAAAACCAAAATAAAGTATTGATACTAGTATATCAGGAAGAAAAAAAACAATTTAACATTGAAAATGACATTTAATTGATTTATTTTCTTATAAATATTCATGAATATAGATCACACTGAACCCGATTAATAGAGTGTTTCAGTTTGAAATATTGGATAAGTGTCCTATTATTTTTCGATATTTGAAATAATTTTCTGCAATAATTCTCTGAAATGATAAATAGAATTCACCATAAAAAAATACTCTCAACTAATCATGTCAGAAAATTGTTTCGAGATAAAAGAAGACATGTTAATCTTATGTAATAATTTATGTAAATTTGAACAATCATTATTTATGTATTTTTTTACAGATAATCATAATATATAAATATATATATATATATATTTAATTGAAGAAAAAAAGTGTTCCTGTGCATTTAATTTTATTTTTAAGTGAAATGCTTTTGTGTTATTTTATAAGTGTCGGATATTTTTAGAGAGTGAAATGCTTCTGTGAGTTGTTTTTTCATTCCAATTTAAAATAAATATTACTTTTTTAATAAAAACTATTAAATCAATTGAGTCATTACTCTTGTTAGTTAATTAGACTGACCATATTTTAAAAACATTTATTTGTATATAAAAGTGTGACCATGCTATGAGTTTGCATTGGCTTGTATTCATGGTAGAAGAATGTTATTTATTCGCCTGCAAAAGCTATCTCTCACCGCCATCTTTGTTTACTTTAACCACACGATGATAACGATAACAATAACAATTACTATAATGATTAATTTAAAAATCGCGGCAATGGTTATCCCTATTGGTGATGCTAACGCTATTTCCATTTTATTTAAGTTTCCTATTGAAAAGTGAAAACCCTCTTGGCACCGTTATTCCTATTGCAGCAAACACACGAAGCCATACGAAAACAAATTCAAAGTAACGACCAAAGCTAACCAGTGACAACAAGTCATTATTTCTGACTCAGGAAACCTATCAAGCAAACTTCTGATTCAATTAAATTCCTCTGCTTTGTCACTCTCCACGTGTCATTTCCATCAACCTCCACGTGTTCTTCTCACACTTTTAAGTAAAACCCATTCGCACCGTTTTTCTCTTCTTCAAAATGCTACACCACACCGCTTTTGTTTTATAAGCTAACTATGTTGAAGAAGTTATACGTGTGTGTATTAGAAGCGAAAGACTTGCCAGTTCAAAACTCTCGTGTGAAGCTTAAACTTGGCAAGTTAAAGTTCAAAACAAGGATATTGAAAAACACGTTCAGCCCCATTTGGAACGAAGAGTTTGTTTTCAAGGTGAACGATATTTCCCAGGAAGTGCTTGTTATCACTGTTGTTAATCACAGCGATGAATCAAAGGTCATCAACGCTTCTGGTTTAGTTGATTTTGTTGGTGAGGTTCGTATTCCGGTAACTGCTTTTCAGGATAAGGAAATTTTGCCGCCCACCTGGTTCTCCCTTCAATGCCCTAACAAGAGTGCCAAATTTGTCGACAAATTTTGTGGTTTGTACAATTTTTCTCCCTCAATTGTTATCTTAATTGGTTACTTCTATTCAGTGATCATGTTGTATTCATGCGATAAAGATAATGTGCTGCTTCTGAATTTCAAATACTGTTTGGGAAATTTCTCATCATATATATTGAGACTTGAGTGCATCAATTAGAAAAAAAAAATTATTTTCCCTGTTATAATTCATTGCACAATGATGAAACTGGATAAAATTATTTTCCCTGTTGTATATTGAGACTTTAGAACATCAATTAGATAACATTATTTCAACATTTAATATCTTGAAATATATAAGAAATTGGATTCACTGCGATCGTGATCGTGGAATTCATGCAGTCATACAGTCCGAAAATTCTAATAGATGCAGATTTTAATTTATATTTTATAATTTAAAATGCCAAGATTAAATTTGGAGACGATAACCGATGTCTAACTGTGTGAATGCGGAAATTTTTAAGCAACTGTGCCGAATCCTGTTCGGTAGTATAATGTGTCCAAATCATGAGTTGGTCCTGCATTTTGCATCCTTAGCATTTGAGCTCAACTCATTAATTTAATGAACTCAATTTTCAGCTCAACTTGGACTTATTATGTTCATAAATCAAGTTTTAATGAGTTTATTGTTTAATCAAATCTGGAACTAATTTCGAGTTGGTTTCCTTGAAGGTTTAACCATAATTTTTAATTTCTTTTATGTTTCGTGTACTGTGGTTCAACATACCAAACTGATTTTCTATTTCAATGGCTTGTGTTGTATAATCAGGGAAGATTCTCCTCACAATTTCCCTTCATTGCAAGGGCAGTGGTAATTCTTTTATGAAACATAAGCATTCTCCAAACTCAACTATTGCAACTGAGAACTCAAGAGAATTAGAAGGTATTCACATTTCATCTCAACCACTTTCTCGTAAAATGGGAGAAGGCAAACACTTGTTGAAGGTTATTACTAATCGTCTTAATAAGATTCTAAATAAGAAAGAAGGAAACTCAAAATCTGCGGATTGTTCAGAAACTTCCAATTCATTATCTGATTATGAAGATAGTAACAGTGTACAGGAAAATTCACCCCCTTGTAGTTTTGAAGAAGGCATTGCAGTAATGGAGTCGAGAGATAGCCAACCAGAAAGTCCTGAAAATTTGCAGGGTGGTATTCTTGTAGATAAGATTTATGCAGTATCACCATACAACCTTAATATAGTACTTTTTGCTCCAAATTCGCAGTTTAGGAAAGATTTAGCAGAACTACAAGGAACAACAAATTTGCAAGAGGGAGCTTGGTCCTGGAAAGATGAAGACATGTCTTGTTTGACTAGAATTGTTTCGTATACAAAAGCTGCTTCAAAATTAGTTAAGGCTGTTAATGCCACTGAGGAGCAAACCTATATTAAAGTGACTAAAGATGAATATGTTGTACTTGTTAGTGTATGCACCCCTGAGGTTCCATATGGGAAATCATTTCGGGTCGAATTACTTTACAAGATAATGCCTGGAGGAGAAGTGTCTTCTGAAGATGTATCCTCAAATCTTGTGGTGTCATGGGGAATTGTTTTCCTACAAAGCACCATGATGAAAGGTGTGATAGAGAGTGGGGCTAAACAAGGTTTGAAGGAGAGTTTTGACCAGTTTTCCGACTTACTTGGTCAGAGTTTCAAGGTGGTAGATAAGACGGATTTAATGAACAAAGAGCATTTGTTGGCAACTTTGCAGACAGAAAGCCAGTTGAATCGGTGGCAGGCAATCACATACTTTTGGAATTTTACAGTAGTTTCCACAATTTTTATGTTGTTGTATGTGTTGTTTCATATTTTAAAATGTGGTCCAAATCAACCTCAGGGCTTGGAATTTAGAGGGATTGAACTTCCAGATAGTCTAGGAGAATTAGTTACAAGTGGAATTTTAATTATCCAGTTGCAGCGTGTTTATGATATGGTATCTCACTTTGTGCAAGCTAGATTTCAAATGGGTAAGCATGTTACTTGAACCTACTATTATTATACTTCCTCAGGATCGGGACTCAATTATAAACAAAAGCAATTGATTGCAATTACACATAGATTCAGAATAATGGTTAAGCTCATTTAGTTTTGCACGAGAACTTGTTTCATTGAAGACTATTTTGATAATAATAATATTAAATACAATTAAATCAGTTAGAGTTTTTTTTTTGTTTTTTTTATTTTATATTTTAGACCAATCAACATCACTTACATTTTTTTTTTATTTTTTTTGTTGATATTTGAGTCTGAAGTAGTACTTGTTATCACTGTGATGTAAATTCGTCAATTAAGCATTTAGGTTTGACTTCATTCTCTTCTAATAGGCACTGACCATGGCCTGAAAGCACATGGTGATGGATGGGTTCTTACTGTAGCTTTAATTGAAGGGGTTGACCTGGCTTCATTAGAGTCAGTGGGGTTGTCAGATCCCTATGTGGTCTTCACCTGTAATGGACAAACAAGGTCAAGCTCTGTCAAGCTTGAGACATCAGATCCTCAATGGAATGGTTTGGCCTTATGACTTGATACTTATTTGCAAAAAAATTAATTGTTTTGATATGAAATGTTTCTTTACTTATATTCTCTATTGGTTTTTATTCTAATATATGCAGAGATATTAGAGTTTGATGCTATGGAAGAACCGCCATCAGTTTTATATGTTGAAGTTTTTGATTTTGATGGTCCATTTGACCAGGATGTTTCACTTGGACATGCTGAGATCAATTTCTTGAAGCACACGTCGACCGAATTGGCAGACATGTGGGTCATCCTTGAAGGAAAGCTCGCCCAATCGGCTCAATCGAAGTTGCATTTGAGAATTTTCTTGGACAATAATAAAGGAGTTGAAACTATCAAGGATTATTTGGAGAAGAAGGAAAAGGAAGTAGGAAAAAAGGTAAGCACAATATTCCCCATGTCCCATGATAGATACTTATGTTATTCATAACATGCATATATGTTGAATATGTGAACATCTCTTGGAACAATTAGTAGTAATAGACTCATAAAATTTAGAAGTTTACTATTTAATGTTTCTAACTACTGGCGGTTGCATGACAGTTGAATATTCAATCACCTCACAGAAATTCTACATTCCAGAAATTATTTGGGTTGCCAACAGAAGAATTTCTAATCAATGATTTCACATGTTATCTGAAGAGAAAAATGCCTTTACAGGTAGTACATGTGATTCACAAATTTTAAGCACGTACTTGTGATAAATACTGTTAGACAATATAATGCTTCAAAGTGGAGAATTATTAAAATGTGATTATGAACTAACAAATAATATGAAGTTATGAATTTCATTAACTGAATGAGCATACCTTCTGATGCAGGGTCGGCTATTTCTTTCGGCAAGGATTCTGGGATTTTATGCCAATTTATTTGGACATAAAACCAAATTTTTCTTCCTTTGGGAAGATATTGAAAACATTCAAGTGCTTCCTCCATCATTGGCATCAATAGGAAGCCCTACATTGGTCATAATTCTTCGAAGAGGACGAGGTATTGATGCAAGGCATGGCGCCAAGGTGCAAGACGAAGAAGGAAGGCTTAGGTTTCATTTTCAGTCATTTGTTTCATTCGGCGCTGCCTCAAGGTATATTAGTGAGCGCACATATGCTTCTAATCTTATGCAATGAGTTGATTATATATTCACATTCAGCTCATAACACAATTTGTTTCTACAAAAGAACAATAATAGGTTTATGGAGAGCACGAATATTGAACCCCTATCAGAAAGAACAAATTACAGAAGAGCATGAAGATCAGGAAGTCCTGGTAATACCTGAAGATTCTGGATCTATCCTAGAGGATGAAGCAAAGATGTCCAAGATTTACTCTGCTGAACTACCAATTAAGGTAACCAATCAATCACCATGAAAATAAAATCCACTCTCACCTTTTCCTAAGTGTTGCTTCCTTATGATATGAACATGGGAAAATTTGTTCCTATTTAACTATCAAGTTGAAAACCCTTTCAAATCACTTAAGGTATTGAGTTATGACTTCAATTTGATCCACTTTGAACGAAAAATAAATTTCTTTTTACATTTATAATAGCACATTGTTGCAATAGTGAAACCTTGGTGATTTGACAATGCATGATTAGATTATGTTATATAAATAAGTAAACTTTTTGAGTAAAAAGCAGTATACTTAAAAAATTGATCAAAATTAACTTCTTTGTTTTATACCTCTTGAATTCAGCAAATCAACATTGTATTTTGGTAAATTAGTATAGGAAAGCAGAATGAGACGTGGCATAGAAAACTTCCTTGATGATTTAGCATGAATATTCTTTTGTACATAGTACTATATATTCATATTGACTCTTTCTTTAATTCGTTTTGTTATTCTTGCACAGATGAGATCAGTGATGGAAATTTTTTATGGAGGAAACCTAGAGCATAAGATTATGAATAGAATAGGGTGTATGAACTATGACACTAAATCCTGGGAACTAGTAAAACCTGATGTTCGCGAAAGGCGTGTTTCTTACCAATTTAATCGACACGTGTCGGTGTTTGATGTCACAAGCACACAACAAAAATTTCCAAATACAAACACTGGAGGATGGATTGTGAATGAAGTTATTGTGCTTAACGGTGTACCATTTGCTGATCATTTTCGTGTATGCTAAACTTGAACCTCAGTCTTATTGTATTTTTTGTCATAAATAAATTTGGTTCATGTTGTTTTATGGAAGAGAATATAATCGGATATTTTTCTGCAGATTCATTTAAGGTACGAAATTGAGAAATCAGTTCTTAGTGAATGTGCTTGCAAGTGTGACGTATACATTGGCATCAAGTGGCTTAGGAGCTCTAAGTTTCAGCAAAGGATCAACCGGAACATAACTGCTAAGTTTAACATACGACTGAAGGAAATATTTGAACTGGTTCAGAAAGAGATTTTATTGATGTCACAGAACTCGCATGGGTAAAGGACGATTGAATGAATTGATTATTATTGGGAAGATTAAAAAAACTTGTAAATTGGATTAGGTGAAAGAAATTATCTCCATATAGAATAATATTCTTTTTCTTCAATATATAATCTTGGCTAATAAAATATTAAATGTAATTCTGAGAAGAAAAAAAACTTTAATATATAAAAAAAAATTGATTTATACTATTTTTTTTATGGATTTATTGTAGTATTTATTATAAATGTGGAAAAGATGTAATACAATTAAGAATAAGTTTATAAAAAATAATTAATATAATTGTAACAGTAAAATAAGTTTTTAAAAAGGACAAGAAAAAATTGCAAAAGGTTGTATATTTAAAGTTTAAATATATCTTTAGTTTATATAATATGTATTTTTTTATTTGATTCATATAAGTTCTTTTGTTTGAATTTAATTCACAATTTGATTCACATAAAGTTTGAGACAATTCATTTTTATTTATAATGTCAAATAAACTTTATAAAAAAAACTAAGAAACAGTCATGATATATGACCTTATAAATAAATATAAATACATAATAAATGTTATTTTATAAATAAAATATAAATATAAATTAAAAGAGAGTTTATATTTT
>JBBPBS010000276.1:17130672-17142200 GCA_037974835.1 Cicer judaicum
GCATAAAATTAATTATCATCATCAATATAATACAATTTTATCAAATTCATAACTTAAATATTTAAATAAACTAATATTTTCATCTTTAATAATATCAAATAAATAATAAAAATATGAATTTGTTTGAAGAATTGAATTATAAATTTGATAAAATTTGTATTATATTAACGAATATAATTAATTTTATATATTTTATTTAAAATTTTGATAAATTTTTAAATGTTACCAAAAAAAATATTATCATATAGCCACGAAGAGTCAAATACACTTAAAAGTATAACTTTTCATTCAAGATAAAACATGCAAACAGATTAAGTGTTACTTAATGTAACATATAAACATATACATTTAATTGTTATTGGATGGATGACATTTTTTGATCGATTTTAAATAATTTGATATTCATATATTTAAAGTCTCAGTTTAATATGCATTTACAATTTTATAACTTAAAATAGTGAGTTGAATATCTCAATTAAATAAAGGGTCAAAATGTTGAAGGAGTAAAAGGACGATATTTGTAATATTCAAGTATTTTATTTTATTAGAAATAGAGGTAAATATTATAGAAATTGTTGGTGATAGTTACTAGTATACTCTGTTATTTTAATTTTTAATAATAATAACATTAATAAAAATAAAAATATGAATCGAAAAATATTAAAAATAAAATTACATTAAATTAATGAGTGAATAATTAGAGTCTTAATGAGTATACGTTGAAATATCACGTTTCTCACTTTTATGAATAAAAAGTAAAAAATAAAACCGACGCATTTCATTCACAAATATTTTGCGATATAGAAAAAAAAAAGTTTAAGAACTAATGGAGTGAGTGACTCTCAAATAAGAATATTAAATTTATATAACAATTTTTATTGATATGAAAATAAAATCCCTTATTGATATTTTAAAAAAATAAAATAAAATGGAATAAAATTAATCAATGAATATGTCTCTCGAATTATATATTATGATTTTTTTAATATGAATCAACTATCAGGAATATACTATATTTGTGTTATGATGTTTAGATAAAGTAGGGAATATGTTAGACAGTAAGATAAATTGTTATTGTAATAACAGTTAGACTAATAATAGATTTTGTATATCAATTTATAAAAAATAAAACTAAAAAGTTTTGACATTAAGTGAGAAGTAAATTAAGTTGTGAATGTGAAACACATTTGGAGCAAATATCGCTGCATGAGAATTTTAATAACAACACTCATATTGATAAATGGATTAATACATCCACTTTTCTACTTGAATTATATGTGATATAAATGTATTGTGATGTTGGGTATATTTTTTTTTTTGTTATCTTCAAAATGAATATTAATAATGGTTGTGCTTGATATGTTTAAATTGTGCAAAATGAATGTTATATGATATGATGCTATAATGGTTGTGCTTGACATGTTCTGGTTATTTAAGGTGATTACTTTGTGTCTAAACTAAATTAATTTAGGACAAAGTTGAATGATTTTGTATGATCTAATTGAGGTGATCTATATACTAACAAAAGTGTCGATATTCATGCATTCATAGTTGTGTGGTGCGTCCATAATTGATTGGAGCCAAAAGTTGTGGTGCGTCCATAATTGGTTGGAGCCTACAGATCTTTGCGGGGATTTTGAGTTAGTGGTGTTGTTTGGAAGGACGCACGAAGCTCTTGCAGGAGATGTGATATTCCGGAATCATGCATTGACATATAATATAACAAATATGTTGTGCATTTTGGTTGATTTGTATCTTTGGTACATTGTGATTTTTAACAGTTAAATGAAGTATATGATTTATTTATATTTTTACTATAACAACTGTATATGCATACATATTTGCTATGTGTTTGTTATTTGAAGATGACTCTTACATTTGACAGGACGTCATATATAATGTTATTTGAGCGAATAATGTCACAGTCAACTTAATAAGAGAAGTACGAGGAAGTACAATAGCATTCAGTTGGAAGCTCAAAGATACTTTTATGGCGGTGTTAGACTTGTTGGGTGAGTTTTTCATAAATCCAAAATTTATGTTTATGTAGTAAAACGTCAAAGAGTTTTTTTGGAGTTTCTTTTGTTTAACGTATTAAATTTACTTTTAGTAATTGCATATACTTTCATTCATTATTTTTGAAAATATAACTGAAAATGTTATTAATTGATTTTAAGATAAATAAATATTTAAGATAATCATAAATAAATAAATAAAAATGAATTTGTATTTTTACGTTTAAAATTTCGTTAGTTAATGTCTCGAAAAAGTAAGATGTTACAATATGAAAATAAAATAAAAAAACAATATTTTTTTATTAAAATATTTTAGATTAGAAATATGAATGGCTCTAAAGAATATTATATCTTAAAAATATATTTAAAAATTCTTCATTTAATTATTAATAAATTCAAACATAGTTTTCAGTTTATTATATTGTATTTTCAATAATAAAAAAGAAAATTATAATTATTACTAATATTTTTAAAATATGAAGAAAATTATTTTTATATAGAATATATAATATTATATTTTGAAATATAGTATTTAATAAATTATATCATAATATTTTATTAAACCCTGAATTTAGTACAAACCATTTTATTTAATTTCTATTAGAAAAATTACTATAACAAAATTTTAAATTTAATTCAAAGAATAAATTTAATTAAATATTAATAAATTTGTGCAGCAGAGATATTTATCTCTAGTATTGATATCACCGTCACAAACTATATTCGTATTATCTGACCA
This sequence comes from Cicer judaicum, assembly GCA_037974835.1. Lineage (NCBI taxonomy): Eukaryota > Viridiplantae > Streptophyta > Magnoliopsida > Fabales > Fabaceae > Cicer > Cicer judaicum. Next base: position 17,133,427 of record JBBPBS010000276.1, read on the forward strand.
AAAATTATATATGCATGGTGCACTCTGTATCTTAAGTGTCAATTTCCTAAACTACTTCGATTTGCATTTAATAGAAGCATGCATGTTGTTATCACTTATCATATATGAAATGTATTAATGCCAACTGCCAATGTTCAAAACTTAGCACCATCTTCCCAAAGTTTCTTGTCTCCTTTTAGTTAGGAATGTGAAAAGAAAATGGATTATGAGATTCAAATTTAAAATTGGATATAAATTTATTTTAAATATTTGATTAAAATAGTATAATTATAATTTAATTTATTTATTAATTAATTGGATAACTACTTATACTTTATATTTAGATTTAATTTTTATCAACTCAACTTTTAAAAATTTTAAATATCAAAAACTTCAAAATAATTTTAATTTTTATAAATGTTTAAAACAAAAATTAATATATTAAATCCATCAGATATTTTAAATTTATTAAATCGTGTGGTGTTGTTGTCCATTTTGATGTTGGAAGTAAGTTCACAAATGTTTGTATTTTTTACGATTTTATTATGGAACAGTAATTGTTAAGTTTGATCGAAGAAACTTTCAAGTGTTTGTATTTTCTACGATTTTAGTAATAAAAAATTTAATGAACTAGTATGAATCAATGGTCTTAATGAAGTTGATGATAAATCAATTTCAATCACAAGTTTTATATGCAATTAAACATATTCAATTTTAATCACAAGAGAAAGTAATTGTATGGTTGATGTATGTTTTTTATTGAACTTTCATTTTTAAAAGTAATCGATTTTTAAATATCAATAATCGATTTTTTTTTTAAAATAATCAATTTTTAAACTATGAATAAATAATTTTTTAAAATAAATATTAAAAATAATAAAATTTAACCACTTTTGAAAAAAAAAAATCAATTTTAAAATTGAATTTTTCGAAATCGACTGCAAAATCTTCTTTCCCAAGTACAAAATCAAATCTCTTCTGACTTAGAACAGGAAGGAGAAGAAGGAGAAAATGAAGAATAAAATCTAGATCCCCTGGAGTTATGCAGCCTTCTATGTGAATAAAAATTCTGAAATAGAAAGAGGTATACTCAGGTTAGTAATAAACTACAAACCTTTATATAAAACTTTAAAATGGATTCGTTATTCGATTCCAAACAAAAAAGATCTTTTACAAAAATTGCATTCCTATCTGTATTTTCAAAATTCGACATGAAATCGGGATTTTGGCAAATACAAATTGACCATAAAAACCGATATAAAACAGCGTTCAAAAAAGAATTGAAAATGAAATTTGTTCAAATATACCAGATGCTTTTTGGAATAAAAAACAACATATGGTAGATCTACCATACGAAAATGACTTTTCTGATTTACAAATTCCAACAAAAGCTAGACTTATTTAAATGAATTATGAACTTGAAACGCATTACAAAGCAGAAATTCAAGACCTAGAACAAAAAGGTCTAATAACAAAATCTAAATCCTCTGGAGTTGTGCAACCTTCTATGTAAATAGAAAGAGTTAACTTTTAAAAACCAAAATTCAAATTCTCACATATCGTACTTTTGAGAGTTTATTTATCTTATAATATAGTCAAACTTGTTAACGACCTCGTAGTCTATTTCTAAAAATAAATACAATAGATAATAAATATAATCATAATTTTAATTAGAATAATTTTATTATTTTTAAATGTTTAAAAAAAATATTGTCTCACCACATCTTATTGGATACTACAAGAACTAAAAGACAACAATTTAATGAAAAAATAAATGAGAAAAAAGTAGTTAAAGGCTAAAAACAATAAACACATGAGTATAATGAAGATAATTATTCCTCTTGCAAATAGAGTTTATACAACGTACACTACTTTGATAAATAATATTCTATTCAATTGTTCCATTCATATAAAAGAGATTAAAAAAAAAAAGGCACAAACATCACAACCTCTATACTTTAAGGTATAATTGATGTGAATGGTTCCTTCACAACATCTTCTAATAGTTTTATTTGTTGTGATCTTGTTCGCAAACCATGTGGTAGATTTGTCAAAATTTGTATTGTTGAGTCGGTTCTTGTTCGGCCATCTAGAATGACCTATAGACTTTAAGATTAAGCTTGCATAATAATTAAACCTTAATTTGAATTAGACTATGTTGTGGCAGTTAATTGATATGATTTAATCAAGACTGTCTTCAAATGTGTAATTTCAATCTCTTTCCAAATACTTATTTACCTTATGCAATTTCTAGATGAAAGAACTTTATGTCATTCATATCTTTATAGAGGCAATTATTTGTGAAGGATTACTCCTCTCAATCTTTTGAATGAATTGTGTTAGAACTTATATTTTTGAGAGAATGAGAGAGAAGAGAAGAATGAATGAAAGTAAACTGAGTAGAATGAAAATCTTATTTCATACACTTGTGTTTATATCAGTACATATTAGCCTTTATATAGAAGCCTTAACAACCTATAACTAACTTGACTTTCTATATTAAGCTAACTATCTAACAATATTACTGTTTTTGTATTATCTCACAATACTACCCCTTAATACAAATCCTTCAAAGAATAAACTCCTAACATTCCTCTGAGCTTTACAAATCTTTCAATCTTAAGTGACTTAGTAAACACATCAGCAGTTTGATCCTCAGTCTTGCAATAGATCACTTCGAGCCTTCCTTTACTGACTTGATCCCTTATGAAGTGGAACCTAGTCTCAATGTGTTTAGACCTCCCATGTGCTACTGGATTCTTGGCAAGGTTTATAGCAGATTTGTTGTCAACCAAAAGTTGTACTGGCTTCCTATAGTTGATCTTCAATTCATCAAGCAATGACTCCAACCATAGCAACTGGCAGGCAGCATAGGAAACACTGACATATTCTGCCTCACATGAAGATAAAGCCACAATATTTTGTTTCTTTGAGCTCCATGACACAGCAACCTCCAAGAACTTAAAGAGATATCCACTTGTGCTCCTCCTATCAGTTTTATCTCCACACCAGTCAGCATCTGAGTATCCCACAATCAGGCTCTCCACTTGTTTTCCTTGATCACTTTGTGCTGGAAACAACACTCCAAAATCTGATGTTCCTTTCAAATACCTCAACACTCTCTTTGCTGCTACTAAGTGAGAGTGTCTAGGTTGATCCATATTCCTGCTTAAAACTCCAACATCATATGAAATATCTGGCCTGCTGTTACAGACATACCTTAAGCAACCAACAATTTGCTTGTACAGGGTGCTGTCAACAGTTTTCTCTTTGTCAGTGTCTTTAGCTTTCAAATGATGATCAGCAGGTGTAGCTGCTACATTGCAGTCTTGCATTTTAAATCTCTTTAACACATCCAAGACATACTTCTTCTGATGGAGCAACAATCCAAACTTTGTCCTTGTAAACTCCAATCCCAGAAAGTAGGTAAGCTCACCTAAATCTGTCATGTCAAATTCATTCTTCATGCTCACCTTAAACCTCTCAATTTCCTTGAGATCACTTCCAGTAACCAACAGGTCATCGACATATAGACAAATAAGCATCATATCAGTAGACCTATGTCTCACATAGACTCCATGCTCAACTGAACATTTCACAAACCCTTGATCATCACACAAGAAGGAATCAATCTTCTTATTCCATGCTCGTGGAGCTTGCTTAAGGCCATATAATGCCTTTTTCAGCTTATACACCTTGTTTTCCTCCCCCTTGATCTCAAACCCTGGAGGTTGTGATACATACACCTCCTCTTCCAATGGTCCATTTAAGAATGCTGATTTGACATCAAGCTGTGATAATGACCATTTTCTCCCATAAGCCAATGCAACAACCACTCTGATAGTTTCTAGCCTTGCAACAGGTGCAAATACTTCTGTAAAATCTATCCCAGGCTTCTGAAGAAAGCCTTTTGCATCTAGCCTGGCCTTATGCTTGGCCACAGTACCATCTGGCTTGTGCTTCAACTTGAACACCCACTTAACAGCAATTGTATGTTTGTTGAGTGGTAGGTGTACAAGTTCCCAGGTCTTGTTATGTTCAATTGACTTGAGTTCTTCCTCCATTGCAATTCTCCATACCTCCTCATTGAGTGCTTCATCATAGTCCAGAGGCTCAGCATATGCAAGTAGTGCAAAGTGAGTCTCATCCTCAGTTACAGGTAGACCTTGTTTGGCAAATAATTCATAATCTGCAAATCTGCCAGGTCTTGTAATTGTTCTTTGTGATTTCTGCCTGATATTATTTCTTGGTGGTGAGTGTTCTTGCTCTTCTATTTGAACTTCTTCTTGCTCTTGATCTATGTTTGGAGGAATTTCAACTGGTTGTAGGTTGTCATCAGTCAGTATAGTAGTAGAGCTGCTGGAATTATGAGACTTTTCTTTCCAATCCCATTGACCAGTTTCATCAACTCTAACATCTTTACTATAGGTGACCTTATTTGTAGTGGGATTCAAGAGTTTATAGGCACCGGTAGAATGGTAACCTATCAGCAACATCACAATGCTCTTGTCATTCAGTTTCTTTCTTTTCTCATCTGGCACATGGACATAACAAATTGATCCAAACATTCTGAGGTGATTAACCAGTGGTTTCCTTCCAGTCCATACCTCTTCTGGCACCTTGTCCTTCAGTTTCTTTGTTGGACATTTGTTGAGAATATAGACTGATGTTGTAACTGCTTCTCCCCATAGACTGTGAGGTAAGTTCTTTTCTTTCAACATGCTTCTCACCATGTCTAAAACAGTTCTATTCCTCCTCTCAGCTAAGCCATTATGCTGAGGAGTATATGGTGCAGTCACTTCATGTTGTATTCCATTTTCATTACAGAAGTTTTCAAAATCATGAGATGTATACTCACCACCCCCATCAGTCCTTAGAATTTTAATCTTCTGTCCACTGTAATTCTCAACCATTTTCTTAAACAAGTTAAATGTTTGGAACACGTTACTCTTGTGCTTAATCAGATTCACCCACATCATTCTACTAAATTCATCAATAAAAGAGATAAAGTACTTATTACCTCCATAAGTTGCAGGCTCAAATGGTCCACAAACATCTGAGTGCACCACACCAAGTACTCCACTTGCTCTCAATGGAAGATGTGATTTGAAGGACTTTCTAGATTGCTTGCCAATCATACACCATTCACATATCTTCTCTGGTGCCTTTATCTCTGGAAGTCCTATCACCATTTGCTTTGATGATAACTGTTGCATGCTTCTGAAATTCAGGTGGCCATATCTAGAGTGCCATAGCCAACAATCTTCATGATTCATACTTGCAGCCAGACATTGAACTTCTGCAGCTTTCAGATTGATTTGAAATGTCCTATTCTTTGAGATAGGTGTTTTCAAGATCAACCTATGATTGAGATCATACATCTCCAATCTTCTATCTTTCATTTCAACTGAGAAGCCTTTTTCAATTAATTGGCCTACACTCAGAAGATTGCACTTCATTCCAAGGACATATAGAACTCCCTCAATCAACACATCCTGACCTTCTTGTCTCTTGATAACCACATTACCAATTCCATCTGCATCCATTGTTCTATCATCAGCAAATCTCACCTTAGTTCTTTTGCTTGTATCTAGATCTACTAACCAGCTTCTGTGACTAGTCATATGGTTTGAGCAACCAGTGTCTAGATACCATGATGCAGCCTTCTCAACATCACTGTTGGTGGTGACCATTAGCAGAATTGGTGGTTCTTGATCAGAATCATCCTTTGCCAAGTGAGCTTCATCATTATGATTTCTGGGAACCTTCTTGCTTTTGCATTCTTTGGCAAAGTGTCCCCACTTCTGACAATTGTAGCATTGTATCTTCTTCCTATCGAATTTCTTGCCTCCATTTGAATCCTTCCTCTCATCATCGTTCTGGGATCCTTGATTGTTATTCTCATTTTTATGGAATTTTCCCTTTACTCCCTTCGGATTGTACTTCTTCCCAGTTTTCTTCTCAGTCTGCACTTGCAGAGCTTGTTCTTGTGCACGATCGTTTGTTCTCTCTGTCAGCCTCTGATCATGTGCTTCAAGAGAACTCTGCAGCTCCTCAAATTTCATTGTATCCAAGTCTTTGGATTCTTCAATAGCAACAACAATGTGATCAAATTTGGGACTTAGGGTTCGAAGTACCTTCTCTATGATCTGCACTGTGGTGATCTTATCACCATAACCCTTCATCAAGTTCGTTACTGTTTGCACCCTGGTGAGATACACAGAGATGGATTCTTGAAGATCCATCGACATCAACTTGTATTGTCGGCGCAGAGTTTGAAGCTTCACCTTCTGCACCCTTGTCCCACCAGTGTAACTTGCAACCAGAATGTCCCAGGCTTCATTTGAGGTCTTCGCAGCAGAAATCTTCTCAAAGTGTGCGGAATCAACGCATTGATGCAGCAAGAACAATGCCTTGTAGTCTTTCTTCGTGGCCTCCTTGTGTGCAGCACGTTGAGCATCACTTGGATTCTCTCCAAGATCGTCAAATCCAGCCATTACAACCTCTGTGACTTCCTGATAGCCAAAAATCACCTTCATCTGCACACACCATCGATCCTAGTTTTTTCCATCAAGAACTGGAAGATTGCCCAGAAGATTGCTTCATCCCGCCATTATCAGCCTTCCTTGTTTGATGATGAACACCTCAACGTAATGAGCCACAGGTATAAAAGAACGTTGGCTCTTGATACCAATTTGTTAGAACTTATATTTTTGAGAGAATGAGAGAGAAGAGAAGAATGAATGAAAGTAAACTGAGTAGAATGAAAATCTTATTTCATACACTTGTGTTTATATCAGTACATATTAACCTTTATATAGAAGCCTTAACAACCTGTAACTAACTTGACTTTCTATATTAAGCTAACTATCTAACAATATTACTGTTTTTGTATTATCTCACAATAAATTGTAGTAGATTCTTTATTTTCTCTTTTAAACATTATTCTTAATGGTTATATAGGAAGTAATAGCACCAATCTGCTTATAATCACTAAGGTATTGTTTCCACGTACTAGAGTTATTAAAAAGGGTTAGCTCTTCAAAACACGGAACTTGAACTTAATAATTTTAGTCTGGATCTTTTTAAGAGTTTTTAGTCCAATCTGAATAAATTTATTATCTATTCAGGTTATCCCGTATAGGTATCGAGTAGTCCGTAACTCGTATAATCAATTTTAAAAAAAAAGTTAAATTGACCTACTGAAAAAAAAAAATCCAAAAGAAAAATCCAACCCACTTAGCTAACTATATATATTATCTTTTAGTTGGTTATATATTTTTAGCAATCAATTTCTTTATTTTCTTAAGTGGACGTTCATCCAACACTTTGTAAAATGTGAACATTGTTCACGGAGTCTGAAAATATTTATCTCAATTTGTGTGTTGTTTTGAAAATTTTGAATTGAGTTTGTGTTAGTTGGAAAATTCAAACTTAGTTTGTGTAAAGAGTAAACCATAATTTTTTTTTAAATGAACATGAAAGAAATTTGACATTCAAACTGATTCATACTGAATTGCATAAGTAGTATATCATTTTTTTAAAATATGCATCAATTAAATTTTCAAATTAAAAGAGTAGAAAATAAATTAAAAATATAACGAGTCAAAATATTATAAAAAATATGCAGGTTACTCACCCCGTCTGCAATCCGTCTAAAGTTTGGCTCGAGTAGTATTTTATCTATCCATATTAAAATAGGACTTTTTGTCCCGATTCAAAGAAACCCACTAAGGTATTGTTTATAATCACTAAGGTATTGTTTTCACGTACTAGAGTTATTAAAAAGGGTTAGCTCTTCAAAACACGGAACTTGAACTTAATAATTTTAGCCTGGATCTTTTCAAGAGTTTTTAGTCCAATCTGAATAAATTTATTATCTATTCAGGTTATCCCGTATAGGTATCGAGTAGTCCGTAACTCGTATAATCAATTTTAAAAAAAAAGTTAAATTGACCTACTGAAAAAAAAATCCAAAAGAAATATCCAACCCACTTAGCTAACTATATATATTATCTTTTAGTTGGTTATATATTTTTAACAATCAATTTCTTTATTTTCTTAAGTGGACGTTCATCCAACACTTTGTAAAATGTGAACATTGTTCACGGAGTCTGAAAATATTTATCTCAATTTGTGTGTTGTTTTAAAATTTTTGAATTGAGTTTGTGTTAGTTGGAAAATTCAAACTTAGTTTGTGTAAAGAGTAAACCATAATTTTTTTTTTAAATGAACATGAAAGAAATTTGACATTCAAATTGATTCATACTTAATTGCATAAGTAGTATATCATTTTTTTAAAATATGCATCAATTAAATTTTCAAATTAAAAGAGTAGAAAATAAATTAAAAATATAACGAGTCAAAATATTATAAAAAATATGCAGGTTACTCACCCCGTCTGCAACCCGTCTAAAATTTGACTCGAGTAGTATTTTATCTACCCATATTAAAATAGGACTTTTTGTCCCGATTCAAAGAAACCCACAATCCGTTATGGGCAGCCCTATATGGAACGGGTAGTTCGTTTTGACAATTGTACAACAAATATGTGTGATTAAGATATTTTTTACGAAATAAAAAAATTATATTAAAAATAATACATATTTAACTTTTAAAAAATTTAAAAATTTTCAAGACATTATTCTATTCATTAATATATGTACTCATATATATATATATATATATATATATATATATATATATATATATATATATATATATATAAAATGTAAATACGTCTCATTTTAAATATTTTATTTGTGTTGTGTGCAAGATTCTTAAAATTAATATTT
>JBBPBS010000276.1:17148439-17161225 GCA_037974835.1 Cicer judaicum
AAATTTTTTAAATTTATGTAAATAAATGATAATATTGTTAATATTTTAATATATAAATAATAAAATTGTTATTTAAAATTAAATAAATAATTAAATTAAAAAAAAAAATAAAGTGTTATATAAAATTTAGTCAAGGAAGTATTATAACAATTATTCTTATATTTTAACTAAACAAAACTTGTAAAAAAGTGTCTTATCATACTCTACTTTAATGATTACCCATATCATTATTTCATAACACTTAATTTATATAATTAATTTTAATAAATATTATATTTATGAGTATGCGCTGTACAAACTTTTTAATATGTAAACCAATCATATTTAAGAATTTATCTATAGTTTTGATAGAAGTAAATTAAAACTATTTATTAATATATTTTTTTACATTATTAATACATTAATTAAAACTTTATTTAATTATGATAATATTTTATTTATTAAAATGATAATCTAATCAAACTAATTTTTAAATTAAGTAAAAGTAATTGATAATTGTTGAAGAAGATGTTGTCCTCTCCGGCTCTCGTAGCTGTAGCACAAGCAAAGAAGCAAACAAAAGAAAAGCGATACTATCAACTGAACGGTACACTCAATCTAATATATATAATACTCAATCATCAATTCATATCTCTCTCTCATTTCAACCATGGATCCAAACCCACGAACCTTCCCGATTCTCTCCTACGTCATGTCCCGCCTCCCATCCTTAACTTCCAAAACCCCTACTCCCTCCGATATCGAATTATACGACATCGAACAGCCCCCACACTCCCAAATCGTTTCTCAAATGCCAAACCTAACTGACCCCCAACTTCTTGCTTCAATGGGCCGGGCCATCTCTGATGTATGTCAGGCCCGTTCCGTTCTTAACCTAATCGGCCACCGCCCCACTCACGAGGAAGTGGACCACGCAAAGGCCAAACTACTTCAAATTGAAGCCCAACTCTCACGCCAGCTGGAAGGAATCGTACTGCTTCCTAGGCCCCCGGAGATCGAGATTCATGGATGGCGGGCCCACCAAGCGGAGAAGGAGAAGCAGTGCAGGGAAGAGGCGGAGAAGGAGAAGCGTGTTTGGAAATCGCTGTTGCAGTTGGATGAGATGCATGAGGCTTACGAGAAGCTTCTTAAGGACTCTGAGAAACGATTGGTTACAATGTACGAGTCTGCCGGCGACGGCGACGGCGACGACGACGTTGTTGGTGGAGGCGGTGACGAGGTGAATGAAGAGGTTGTGGGTATTCTGCAGGAAGCATATGGTAAAGGAATGGAACGAATTGACCTTTCTAACCGGAAATTGAAGCTACTGCCCGAAGCTTTCGGTCGGATTCCTGGTTTGCGTGTGCTTGACGTTTCGGCTAATCAGCTTTTGGTACAGTCCTTAACACTGATTATTTCTTAGTGTCCTTTGGAGTGACTTAATATAGTATACTGTTGACATAATTAATTGTGATACTATTTGAGATAACTAGTAGAAATAGCTTATGACTTGTCCCTAAACTTTTTAAGCCTATGTCCATTAGCTAGACAATATAACTTATGAAAACAACTTATTGGTTATATGAAAAGACATTAACTTTGTTTTACCTTTTCTTATAAAAAAGATATGATACCTAAACACTTCTAAAATAAGTGCTTATAGTGTTTTATTAAGCTGTTCATCCAAACATGACCTAAATCTAAATATACATAAATTCACCTGAATTTTTGGTTATTTGTTTGGTGTTAGAGCTTCTAAAGTTAAAAGGTGGATAGATGTATTTTGTGCACTTTAGAGATAGGTTTTGTTAGATCAGACTAAGACCACTTTCAGTTATGCTTATGATATGAGTTGAGCTTGATTTGGAATTTGAATGCTTCTTGCTTGGCTCTTAATGTGTCTTCAAAAGTCTAGAAAATATGTTATGGATATGATGATTAATTGCAGTTTTGGCCGTTGATTTTTATCATTTTGTGAAATTAGTCCCCCTATTTTGAAGTCCGACAGTTTTGATCCCTCTGTCAGATTTTTTTAATTCATAAATAGTGATTTGACATATTTTAAATGATGCAACATACAAATTCATAATGTATAATCAACTAGATGCATTAATTGTTTAGATGTTATTAATCAAATTAAAAAATGAATAATTTCATAAGTTGAAACTAAAATTTTTAGGGTCTTTTATTACAATTTCATGAGTATTAATCATTTAACACTATCCAATCATATGTTGCGTCATTTAAAATATGTCAAATCACCAATTTTTAGTCAAATATTCAGAGGGAGGGACTGAAACTGTCGAATTTTAAATTAAGGGGACTAATTCCATGAATTCTTGAAAATAAAGAGACCAAAACTGCAATTAAATCATTTGCTTATTAAACTTGGTTTTCATACTCTAAACGGCAGAGAGGATGGATGGTTTGAGTTCTCTGTGGTTGTTTAGTTTATGGATGGTATCAGATGTAGTGTTGAATTGAATTACTTATTTGGTATGGCCTTTCTTGTAATTCCACGTGTATTGATATATTACATGCAACAAAATAGGCAATTCCTGACTCAATAGCTGGCTTGGAAAACCTGGAGGAGCTTAATCTCTCTTCAAATCTTTTGGAATCACTGCCCGATTCAATTGGGTTACTGCAAAGGTTGAAATTGCTCAATGTTTCTGGAAACAAACTTACTGCCCTTCCTGATACCATTTGTCAGTGCAGGTATGTGAGAAATTCATAAAAGCGACAACTTTTGTTGCTGTTGTTGGTTTTACTTGATATCACATAATAATTGCTATAACTAGTGGTTGGGAATTTGTTTTGGACACTGACACTGACATGTTTAAGAATTGTCTCATTTGAGTATTTTGAAAGAATACATGCGATGCAACTGCTAGACTAGTCAAAATGGGAGCCGTTTTTGTGCATGCATGAGGAACAACTGTTTTATTTATTTATTTAAATTCATCCAACTATAAGTCTTATGACAACACTATTTCATATTTTATAATTTTATTTGTGTTTTTATAACTTTTAAAACTAGTTTAAGTGTGCCAACATTGTAAAATATCTCACTAGCAATTCCATGTTCTGTTTCTGCACATATCATCTAATTTCTTAAACCAAACATATAATTGTCCAAGTTATTTAGGAACTTCTTCAAATTATAAATGTTTTCATCAAATTGATTGAATCCCTTTTATATTGAACGGCCAGGTCATTGGTTGAGCTGGATGCAAGCTTTAACAATCTGTCATACTTGCCAACAAACATTGGATATGAACTACCAAACTTGAAGAAACTCATGATTCAATTGAACAAAATTCGATCTCTTCCCTCATCCATTTGTGAGTTGGAGTCATTGTGCTATTTGGATGCTCACTTCAATGAGCTCCACGGGCTCCCAATAGCAATTGGGAGACTGACTAATCTGGAAGTTCTCAACTTGAGCAGTAACTTCACTGATCTTAGAGAACTTCCAGAGACATTTGGTGAATTGACTAATCTCAAGGAATTGGATCTCAGTAATAATCAGATCCATGCACTTCCCGATACATTTGGTTGCCTCGATAACTTGACCAAGCTCAACTTGGAACAGAATCCTATTCAATTGCCACCAGTAGAGATTGTAAATCAAGGGCTCCAAGCCATTAAGAATTTTATGGCCAAAAGGTGGATTGATATGCTGGTAGAAGAAGAAAGAAAAAGCAATCAAGAAATGCAAGAACAAGTTGAGGGTGGCTGGTTAACACGAAGCACCTCCTGGTTGAAGAATGTTTCTGGAAATGTAGTTGGGTATCTTGGAACTGCCGTTGGATCTCCTATGTCACCCAAATCTCCCAAAGATGCTTATCTTGATCAGCAGCTATGAGGTGAGATTTGTCCAACTCTTATCGAGAAATGTCAAGCCTGCATTTCTGATGAAGATTGTAGATTACAGATGCTATGTATATGCTTGGTTCCAAACAACACTTCCCGCTACTTCGTCTTTTGTTCTCCACACAATATCCAACATAAGGGCTGGGTGCTTTGGTAATTAGTTTATGTAATCGAAGGGCATGTCACTCACAAAAATAATTGTCTAAAATTTGATGATTGTTTTATTTTAAAAAATGTAAAATAAACAAAAGCAATTATACATGCCACATGTTGTGATTCAAATGGAAGGTGATTTGAGTCATTGAGTGAAAGGAGTATATATTCTTGTAATACTTAAATTTTTTTTTGTGCTGGGAGATGTATGTGTAACTTGCTAACAAAGTAGTAGTAACACACAAGGGAAGATTCTTTGATGATAAATGAACAAGCGAGCAAAAGAAAGCAAAAGTATTCAGGTCGCTAAAATGTGTATTTTTTTGGGGTAAAATAGGATATCAAAATTCATGCAAATATTTAAATCATTTTTCATTATGTGAATTGTGCATCTATTTGTGAAATTTTGCCGCCCACGTGGTTCTCCCTTCAATGCCTAACAAGTGTGCCAAATTTGTCAACAAATTTTGTGGTTTGTTCAATTTTTCTCCCTCAATTGTTATCTTAATTGGTTACTTCTATTGAGTGATCATGCTGTATTTATGTGATAATGATATTGTGCTGCTTCTGAATTTCAAATACTGTTTGGGAAATTTCTCATCATATATATTGAGACTTGAGAGCATCAACTAGAAAAAAAATATTATTTTCCCTGTTATAATTGATTGTACAATGATGAAACTGGATGACATTATTTTACCTGTTGTATATTGAGACTTGAGAACATCAATTAGGCAACATTATTTCAACATCTAGTGACTTGAAATATATAAGAAATTGAATTCACTGCGATCAGGGAATTCATGCAGTCATATAGTCAGAAAATTGATGATCATCTGGTTTCGATTGGACAATTCTAAAGATGCATATTTTAATTTATATTTTATAATTTATAATTTAAAATGCCAAGATTAAATTTAGAAATGATCACTGATGTCTAACTGCGTGAATGCGGAGATTTGTAACTAACCACGCCGAATCCTGTTCAGTAGTATAATGTGTCCAAATAATGAGTTGGTGTTGTATTTTGCATCCTTGGCATTTGAGCTCAACTCATTAATTTAATGAACTCAATTTTCAGCCCAACCTGGACTTATTTTGTTCATTAATCAAGTTTTAATGAGTTTATTGTCTAATCAAATCTAGAACTAATTTCAAGTTGGTTTCCTTGAAGGTTTAACCACAGTTTTTAATTTCTTTTATGTTTCATGTACTGTGGTTCAATATACCAAACTGATTTTCGATTTCAATGGCTTGTATTGTATAATCAGGGAAGATGCTGAGATCAAACTGACCGGGATGTTTCACTTGGACATGCTGAGATCAATTTCTTGAAGCACACGTCAACCGAATTGGCAGACATGTGGGTCATCCTTGAAGGAAAGCTCGCCCAGTCGGCTCAATCGAAGTTGGATTTGAGAATTTTCTTGGACAATAATAAAGGAGTTGAAACTATCAAGGATTATTTGGAGAAGAATGAAAACGAAGTAGGAAAAAAGGTAAGCACAATATTCCCCATGTCCCATGATAGATACCTATCTTATTGTATTTTGTGTATGCTAAACTTGAAACTCAGTCTTATTGTATTTGTTGTCTTAAATAAATTTGGTTCATGTTGTTTTATGGAAGAGAATATAATCTGATAATTTTATGCAGATTCATTTTAGGTACAAAATTGAGAAATCAGTTCTTGGTAAATGTGCTTGCAAGTGTGATGTATATACATCGGCATCATGTGGTTTAGGAGCTCTAAGTTTCAGCAAAGGATCAACCAAAACATCATAGCTAAGTTTAACATACGACTAAAGGAAATATTTGAACTGGTTCAGAAAGAGATTTTATTGATGTCACAGAACTCGCATGGGTAAAGGATGATTGAATGGATAAATATTGTATTATTAAGGAGATTAATAAACTAGTAAATTGTATTAGGTGAAAGAAAGGATCTCCATGTAGAATTTTTTTTTTCTTCGATATATAGACATGGCTAATAAAATATCAAATGTAATACTGAGAAAAAAAGATTAATCTATACAGAAAATGATTAAATTTGACTTATATTATTTTGTCTTTATATATATAAGATTATTTCTTTTTTCTATATATAAGATTTCCTTAATTAAATTATGAGAATAAAAAATTTAGTTGCAGTATTAAATTTGTTGTAATTTTAATGATTTTACTAGTTTATCTTTCAAGAGGTTGAGTTAATTTATAGATTTATTGTAGTATTTATTACAAATGTGGAAAAAAGACGTGGCATAATTAAGAATAAGTTTATAAAAAGATAATTAAAATAATTTTTTAAAAAGGACAAAAGAAAAATTAGCAAAAGGTTGTATATTTAATTACATAGGTAGTAGTGTAAGATAAGGAGTTGGTTGATTATTTAAAAAAAAAATTATGGCAACACTATGAGGAGTCAAATACACATGAAAATATAACTTTTCAATCAATATAAAACATGGGAGCAAATTACGGTGTTAATTAATGTGACATATAAGCATATACATCTAATAATTGTTAATAGATGGATGAAATTTTTTGATTTCGTAAAATTAAAGTCTAAGATTAATATACATTTACAACTTAGTTAAAGTTGTGGTGGTGGTCTTTGTTAATGTGCGAAAGGTTCAACACGATGGGTGAGATTGCGCAACTTTTAAAAATCTAAAATAAAATACCCTTTCACTCTGTTAGTGGAGTGTGACACAATCATTTATCTAAATTTTTATTATAATAACATGATCATTCATTAAAAACAGTTATATATATTTAACGAGGGATAGATGCAATTTTGTTAAATAAATCATAATAACATGGTGATTGATTAAAAAAAACACACATGTCATATATATAATGAGGGATAAATGCAATTTTGTTAAAGAAATCAATACGTGTGGGTCCAAATTAAGTTTATTTTTCATCTCAATGACCCTGATTAGGAAAAAAGTAACTATCGATTATTATTGTTTAAATAACCATCGTCCGTGTGGGTTGTTTAGCTTATGTGGCAGCTCGTCCCATGTTGTCATGTTCAGTCTCCATGTGGTCTTTCATTTGTTTATGCCTCTCTCACTATATACGTTACTCTAATCCTCTTCCTTTCTCTTCTAAATCAATTGATTAATTAATAGTACTAATGAATAATGTATTACTAAGAGTCTCAACTCAATCCTTTTCATGAATCATGATTCTGTATGCAGATCATGGGTGTTGTTATATTCTATCTCAAATTCTTTATAAAAGTTTTTTTTTTTTTTTGAAATATGAAAAAATTATAAATTTTGATGTGTATTTATTGCTTAAATATCTTTTAGACTCTTTTATTTTTTAGATATGCAAATGAAGTTTATTTAGTTGGTGTGAAAACCTTTAAGGTCGATGCTAATTTAAGAATTTATTTTTGAAAATTAACACATTAAATGGGTCTTAGCAAATTTGGATTTTTCTTCTTATATATAAAACTACATAAAGTAAGTACTTTAAATTAAATAAATTATTTAACTATTTGACACATATTAGAAAAGATATTTATAAATAAAAAAATAGTACTTTTAATAAATTATCTTAGTTAAATATCTGTGTTTTTATTAAATTTAATAAATACATAATAAACAATATTGGATGAGAAGTGGTGTAAATATTATTAATTAATAATATAATTGAAAAAATTAAATTAAAAGTGAAATGAATCATTATTAATTAAATAAATAAACTAAAAACTTTAATTATTTTAGAAACTCATCCACAATTGTGATATTTCAATTCAGATTAAATATATAATATTAAATCCAATAATATCTACGTTTATTAATTAAACTTATACAAAAAGTCTTCTTTTTATTTCTGATAAAATTAATAAATTCAAAATAAATAATAATAATTTTAAAAAAAAATTACGCGTTGAAGTTTAATATTAAACTACAAAATAAACTATATACTTGAATTGAAAGTAAATTTGACAAAATAACATAATTTAACTCTAATTTTGAAAAGCTCTAAAATATAGCTTTTAAGTACACAGTAAATCCAGACAAACACAAATATTATGAACAGTATTTTGCCAAATTCCCAAATAACAAAACCTTTTTAACCATGAACTATCATATCACATTTAACTTTAAGCTCTTTCCATTCAGTAGTAGAAATTTCGTAAGTGGAGAGAGAGAGACAGAGAGATTGGTGATTGGTTCTTTTCCATGTTCCCCTTTCCGGGGATTCTTCTCTTTTCCCCATGAATTTTCAAAATATCTTTTTGGGCTTTGGGCTTTGCTTCTCTCTCTCTTTCTCTCTCTCTTTCAACCATGTGGGTTCCATGCTTTTGTCTCTCAACTATGAAAAATGTTAAAACATCAATCTTTTTTCAGTTTTGATCTTCGAGCCTAACCTTTTTTGAGATGTGGTTCTGACCTTCAGACCACACTTCAGAGGATGTCTACTTTACTTCTCTGTTTCATCTCACCATATCCATTTTTTCCTCTTCAATTCTCATCCACCCTTCCAATCTTTTCCTTCTAGGGTTCTTTTTTTTCCTTCTACTTCTCTGATTTCACTTTCTGCCAACCTCAACAATATTTAACTTCCTCATGTAAAGAAAAACAAATGGAATCTGGAGGTAGATTCTACTCTGTTGATGACTTCAATTTTGACCCTAAATGGCTTATTGATCCTAAGCATCTTTATGTTGGGCCCCGGATTGGTGAAGGTGCTCATGCTAAAGTCTATGAGGGAAAGTAAGTTTTTAAGTTCAAAGCCCATTTTTCTATTTGCTCTAAAAAATGTTAAATTTTTAATCTTTACCTAATCAGCAATTGTATTGTGTTGTTTGTGGTGTGTGTTATTTGCCTCTAGATTTGTGGTTTTTTATTCTTGTTTGTGTAAATTAAATAGTGTATCCCTTATTGTTGTATGTTTGATTTGTAAAGAATGATACTTTGTAGCTTATGTGTTGCTTAGGCTGCATACTAGGTAGTTACTTTGAAGTTTGAATTGAACTTAATTAATGTTCATTTTCTGCAACAAACGCTCATGTAAATGAATTGGGCTTCTCTGATCTGAGTAGTTATTTGTTATATTTTTTTGAATAACAAATGTTATTAATTGAATTAGTGGGGTGGGGGGCGGAATTGAATCCTTATCACTCCTATCTGAGTCGTTATATTTGAATTATTACTTTTTAAGTTTGTAGTCTAAGTGATTCTATTGTTTTCAGATATAAAAACCAGATTGTTGCTATTAAAATTGTACATAAAGGAGAAACTACAGAAGACATTGTCAAGAGAGAAGGTCGCTTTGTGAGGGAGGTGGCTATGTTGTCTAGAGTGCAACATAAGAACTTGGTGAAGGTGAGAATTTGTGTTTGCTGTATATGTTATTGAATCAAAAATTGATTAATCATACACCAAGAACTACTTTTATGTGTCAAGTTGGCAATAGCTGACAGATGCTATATATTGTTGCTCTTTCTCTGCAGTTTATCGGTGCCTGCATGGAGCCAGTAATGGTGATAGTCACTGAGCTGTTATCAGGAGGAACGCTGCGCAAGTATTTGCTTAACATGCGCCCCAAATGCTTGGATACACATGTTGCCATTGGTTTTGCGCTTGATATTGCACGTGCTATGGAATGCCTGCATTCTCATGGGATCATACACCGCGATCTTAAACCTGGTAATAGTCTGGTTTGTTTTCTTTCCTATATATAAAAGAAACCTTTGGAAGTCAGATCCGGTAAATGGAGGCTTTTATGCTCTGTATTTTACATTAGTGTTGCATTCCTGTGAAATTTCATGAGTTTATAATAGCAGTTTTCTTAATGGCATTCCCCTTTCTACTATCTGCTTTATGACTCCTCCAATATAAATCTCATACTCAAATGTGTTCTTTATATAAAAAAAATTAGCCTTGCCTAATTTGTATTGTCTAATCTGTCTTTGTTTTCATTTTATATTTTAAATTGTAATGTAATTATACTTGCAGATTAATTATCCTCTCCCTATCCAAATTTGAAGTCCAAAAATATTGACATTATTGTGGTTTAGAAGTATCCTCTTCAATCATGGCTGTCCCTTGTCACATGCTTACTTGTCTGCCATTTTGTGGAATTAAATGTCACTTTATCAGCCACATGTGCATTTCATAATCCATGTTCCTGAAGATTTCTTTTTGTTTAAAACTCAGTTAGATAACTGATTTTGATTATGTTTTCCAAACAGTTTTTAAGGTTGCGTATACTCACTTTTGGGTAGAATCTAAATCTTTACGGTATATTTTGAAATGAGTGTTCTCTTAGGTGATTGTTTCATCTATGATCTATATAACAGTCAAAGTAAACATGAAACAACTTTGAGGACATTTTTATTCTTGCATATTTGTGTTTATAGTTAATCTTTGGGGAAAAAGTTCCTTTATGACTTCATCTAGTTTTGTGAAAACACTTCTTCATTGTCGGGCAATACAAAATGAATATTTATTACTGATCTTGCTATTAGTTGTTCTGTACTGAAGCTTCCTTTTCTTAGATGTAGAACTCACCAAATTGTATACCAACATAATGATGAATATGAAGATTATCTATTTTCCATTTCATACAGATAACTTGCTCCTGACTGAAGACCATGAAACAGTGAAGCTAGCAGATTTTGGTTTAGCAAGAGAAGAGTCTTTAACTGAGATGATGACAGCCGAAACGGGAACATACCGTTGGATGGCTCCAGAGGTATATTTATTGATGAATAGATGTACTTTTTGTGCCACATGTTCATATTTATGAGCTTCTCGGACTGATTGTGCGGAAACAATTGCAGTTATATAGTACTGTCACACTGAGGCAAGGGGAGAAGAAGCATTATAACCATAAAGTTGATGCTTATAGCTTCGCAATCGTGTTTTGGGAGCTCTTACACAACAAAGTTCCTTTTGAAGGCATGTCAAACCTTCAAGCAGCATATGCTGCTGCCTTTAAGGTAAAAACATCATTCCTACTTCCTACATGTTGTCATGTATCACGCACTGACACTAGACACGACATTGACACCAACATTGATAAGAATTCAAAAAAATATAAGTAATGTTACTTCATGTGTTAGTGTTGTATCATTCAAGTTAAAATGTCAATGCTACATAGATTATTATATACTATTATTTTTAAACTCAATCTGGGCAATATTGTTGAAGTGTATGTTTTGGATTTAGAATGTTAGGCCGAGTGCGGACCATCTACCTGAGGAATTGGCCGAAATTCTTACTTCATGCTGGCAAGAGGATGCAAATGCCCGACCCAACTTCACCCAGATAATCCAAATGCTCTTAAATTATCTCTACACAGTTTCACCTCCTCAACTTGCAATTCCTTCAAGAATATTCACTTCTGAGAACACTGTTTTGCCACCAGAGTCACCTGGTACAAGCTCCTTAATGGCGAAACGTGATGACACTGGCGATACACCGAGACTAAAAGAAGAAAACAAGCCTAATGGTTTCCTTTGCTGTTTCAGTCAGTGTTATTAACTCTTGAACAATTATTCTTTAAGGTAAAAATGGGATTCAAAATTTGTAAGATAGAATTTAGTCGAAAGAGGGATCCTTTTTGACTACTCGGTAAATGATCATATTAATAATAATACCCTTACAATTTCACTAAAATTTAGTTCTACTTTTTATGACACATACGTATGTGTAGAGTGGACTAAAATTCAGATAATTTAATAGGTAATTTGGTTGTTGAATTATGGGATGTCATATGAGATTTAAGAAAGAGATTTTGGGTTTAAACTTGAGAAACGAACATAACAATTGATTACTGATCTTTATCTAGAAAAAAGAAAATACTATATTTCATGTAGAGGATGGATAAAATATATTTGTTTGATGATTATACGAAGATAAGGGAGTGTTGCAATAATTCTATTAATTCTTGGATCAGAATCTTTGTTTCTCCTTCTATTGCTTAGATTGTGACTTGTGAGTTATATTGAAAATGATATTCTATATTGTAAACTAAATTCAAAATATCATAATAACGTAACAAAAAAAGATAAACAATAATTACAAAATTATATTGAAGTAGTAGTTTTGTTTTTTAGCATCAAAATAATTTATCATAAGTTTATTAGTTACTTTAAAAAAAATGAATAATAAGTGTTATAAAAATATTAATTAGATTAAATAATGATATACTTAATACATATATCGATAAACTCATACGATATTTAATATTATTTTTTTATCACAGTTTAATTATTTAATTTTGACAATTTTATTGATGGGTACTGGCACCCATTTTTTTTTTAATCAGTACCAAAAAGTTTACCATTTATTTAATAGTATGTAACGAATACTATCACATTAAATACGGTGAAAGTACTTCAATCTTATTATATTTATAAGAATTTATAAGAACTCTAAATTGATCGTTTCTTTCTTCCTACATTTGAGAACAAATGATATAGTTTAATTTACATTGGATCTCTTACAACTCTTTCGATTTGTTGCCTTAAAAAGATACTTAAAGCAAATGTATTTTAATTACGTATAAAAGATTATTAAAATTAAGAATTAAATAGTAAATAATTAAAAAATAAAACTAAAAAAACACAAAGATGAAGATTAGTAGAGAGAAATATAATTTACAGTTTCACTTGTAACTTTGGTTACTTTGATTTTAATTTTATTTGGATTTATTTGTTTTGATTCAATTATCAATCTATTTATTAGAGCTATTAACTCTTTTGATTATTTGTGATTAATATTTTTTTCTTAAATTAGTCACTTGTTT
>JBBPBS010000276.1:17161311-17184298 GCA_037974835.1 Cicer judaicum
AAAATTTAAGAAAAACATAAAAGATATATAAGTTGAATGATTGAGATACTAAAATTAAGTTTCATCATCTAATAACTTATAGTCTCAATTATTTTACGTACCTACTAATTAATTGTAGAATATCGTTAACAATTAACTGATAGCAATAGAAAAATTTAATTGAATAATAAAAAATAATTAAAATAAAACTATAATAAATAACTAAAACATGGTAAAATAAATTCCAATTACTTATCTCATAATAGAGTTCGATTAACCATTATTATAAAAAATAATCAAATCATGAATAACAGAATAGTACTATATATCAAATTAAAAAAATAAAAGTTCATCAAAAAAATAATTGTTACTCCAAAATTTAAAAATTTCTACTCTAAATCTAAATACTCCAAAGACTCTGAAGTATTTATCTTTTTCTGTGTGCAGTATGGCTTTTGAACTTAATGTGCGGCCCCTGTTTCTTATATTCCTCTTACAGCTTATGTTCGGATTTGTATCTCTTCGTGTTATGATATAAGTTTATTTTTATTAAACAAAATAACAAACTGTGCTAGTGTTCAAACAATCAAATCTCAGTCGATCTTTATTAGAATAATAATATAGTATATATCATATGATATATAATAAGTAAAATATTACATATTATATATTTTTATTTTTATTTTGCATTTTGTCATCCATTCAAAACAAAGAGCAAATCAAGTTAAAAATTTATATAATAATATAATTGCTATAAAAATACTTAAAAAAATATCCTGAATTGAAGTTTATCAAGATCTAATAATCTCCACAATATATCAAGGATTAAGAGTCTTTACATCTTAACCAATCCAAAAATCACTACAAACTTATCCAAAAACCACAAAAATTAATTTTTTTTTAATTTATTTGGATCTTTGAACTCTACTCAGATCATATTGAATTTTTAAATTTATTTTTAAAAAATTAACCAAATTATATTTATAAATTTGATATTAAAAAGAAATGAGAATTTGACAATTTGAATTGTGATTCCCTTATTATAATTAATTTATGTATTAAAAAGATTTTAACTAAACAATGATTTTGGTTTGATAAACAATAAAAACAGAACATTTTTCGTTAGTAATATATCAATAAAAAACTTTACGATGTGATCAGTGTTAGTGATAAATAAATGGAGATAAAATAGAGATTTACACAGTAATATATTATGATTCACCTAATTCGGGTTAGTCTATTCCTCACAACTTTTAGATTTTTACTATGTGCTTCAGAATTAAAAATGTTCTCCTTCACACTTTTTCTCTTGATTACACCTGGATCAATTATAATCTTCACCTGTCAACCTATAAAGGGTTTTTACAATTACCTTTCAACCTTGATATAATTTTTACAAACACACTCAATCTAACATAAAAGATATATTTTAGTTGCAAATGATGTGTATAATAAAAGTGTTTGGGATCTTGAAACTTCTCAACACGTGTTTGAGATAAATAAAAGACAAATTCGATAAATAATTATCCAAATATATAGTGAACGGATCTGGAGTTTGCTTGAAAAGTTTTCGACTTATTTTTACTTGAACAAGTGTTGGTAGATTCGTAAATTGAATTCTTGCCTTCATCTTCCAATTGATTAATTTATACACAATAATTTTTTTAAATATTCAATTTAAAATAAATATAGTTGTTAGACACACTTTTTAAGTGTTAAATATATCTTAAAACAATTAAATATGTGTTTATATTATTGTTCAGAACTTGTACATATCTTATAGTTTGTACATATGTTATAGTGGATCCAAATTCAAAGTTTCTTTAAAAAAGAATGCTCTTATGCTATCATGGTTAAAATTCCACGGATGGCCTCATGATATTTGTCCCAAGCAATACGCGTAGCATTTTGATAGAATTTTATGAACCGACGTTCATTGAGAATAAAGTAACATCAATTTTCTATTATGCTCTCAAATAATTGTACTTCTCCCATCCAAATATATTCCCAAATAGGGAAGGCCTAATATTCAAATTCTGATGTCAATAATAAAAAATAATAATTTAGAAGTAAAAATCAATTTTGAGCAACGTGATTTACATGAATCGAATATTAATGAAGATATGGAATTAGATTCAAATTAATATAAAGAAGATAAAGAACAGCATATGCCATATATAAATAGAGCGACGCTACCAAATAAAAAATTGTGGTTGTTTAGTAATTGTATATCTAGAAAACAAGAAACGAAGAGAATGGTGAGACCCGAGGACTACTACAATCACATTTCAGAAGTCCGAAGAGAGCCAAGTGTTCTCACTGGCGTCCCCCGTTACCCAAACGCTCACATGGCCTTCAACAAGAGGCAGGTTGTTTATGAGGAGGATGAGATCGAATCTGTTCGATACAACGAAGGATCTCGCCACGGCATCCACCACCACCACCACCACAACAACAATCCAGAGATCCTCCGTGAGAAGGTTGAAGTGATCAGGTATGAAGAAGAACCAGCTCAGGTTGGAGTTTGTGAAGAAGTGATATACGAAGATGTTGAATACCCACGAAGGAACCGACCAGGTGGGCTTGAGTTGCACAAATGGAAGACATACAGGCCATAAGCAACTGCTAGCTAGCTACTTTGCTAGGCAGAGGCTATATCTTAAATAAATTCCTGCTTAGCCACCCGTTATGAATTATGATTATGTTATATCAATCATGTATCCATCTTATTAATAAACCATGTGTTTATATTAACATGCATGCCATCACGTAATTACTGTTTATTTAATCTTTTCTTTATACTACTACTACTGCTTTATGGTAAATAAATTTGGTGTAACATATTTTCCTACTTAAAATCTTCGAATGAATAATTTAATATATATTTTTATAAACTAACGATGTGTTGAATTTTATTTTGATATTAGTATTCAGAAGTATGCTTAGATTAATTGTAGGGGTTTTTTTAATAACCCTTTTTTTTGAAAGAAAAAATACTGAAATATTCTTTTTCAATAATTATATACCGATTTACTTTCATTGTTTTAATATTATTTCATTTTATTTTATTTATACATTAAAATATTTAAAATTTATTTATTTTTAATATTTTAATATATAAATAAAATAATAATAAAATTAATTAAAAAATAATAAAATAAAAAATATTTTATTCTAACTCACAACTATTATCTATTTATCATCTCATTAATAGGAGAGTGGCACATCATAAAAAATGAATAAAGAAAAAAAATCATAATGATTAAGTAACATAGAGTAAAAAAAATCAGTTTTTATAATGAAAGGATTAGAAATTTATTTTAAACAAAATAGAGAGACGAAATATATATATATATATATATATATATTTGTAAAAATAGTTTTGTAAATATAATAAAATGATATAGTGATACACAAATTTGACAACAAATTAAATGATTAATACATTTTCAATATATAACTAATTATATTCAATTGATGATTTTTTTATTCATTAATGAATACTAATAAATATAATGATTTATTGTAAATTTACAATTTATTAATCATCAATAAGTACAGTTTTAAACTTCATTAATCATAATTTCATGCACTCAAATATATATAATATATATTGAATTTTAATTTATGTTTACATATATATTTTAAAATTATAGTTAACAATATTTAAAATTGTGATTAATTATTTTTCATAAATATTTTTTAGAAAAAAAAAATTTCCACAAGTATTTAATAAATTAAATAAATATATTATTATATTCAATAACCACGTGATTAAAATAATTCATCATATGTTAAGCACTCAAATTATTGTGAAAATAATTCTATAAAGCAGTTATGGAAAGTAGTAGCAGCAGCATCGGTGTTGGGTTTTTGATTTCCCGCCGAAATTAAAAGGAAATCTTGGTTCAATTTTTGTCTTCATATCCCACAAACCCAGTTTTCAACTCTCACAAAAAGCTACGAAATGAGCGCTCCTATGGAAACCGAGGAAAATCCCCCAACTGGTCAAAACGGTGCCGTTTCCCAACACTCACCTCCTCATCCTCCTTCTCTTTCTCCGGAGGATAAAGTTCTTGTCCCTAGTACTACTCTTTATCCTTCCTTCCTTTACTCCATACATACATTCTCATTTCTCAACTAACTTTCATTTAATTTTGCTTATTGTAGTCGAGGTTTGCTTAAAACCTTCCAGCACAGCTTCCATTAACGATGTCCGTTCAGCCGTTGAAGGGTAATCTCTTTCCCTTCTTCCCTAAATTGTCCACTATAATTTAACTCCAATTTTATTAGGTATTAATTATAGAAATGGGAAATTACCTTTTTTAATTTCTTTGATGAGTATTAGTTTCATGTGAGGGTAATTGGAGATTGAAACTGAACTATGCTCTATCCTATTTGGTTTATCGATTGTTGTTGTTATTTGCGTGGTGTATTTATGACCATTCCATTGATTTTCAGGATGCTTGAAAAGAGGAGTTTGAGCTATAATGGTGGACCGATTCCTGTGCCCCTTGATATACCCTTTCTTGCTGATAATGTGCAAAGAATTTGCATATGTGATACAGGTATATATGTGTATATGTTATTCATTTTTCAATTGATTGTATAGAGGTAAGCTGTTAATTTGATTGCTATCATCATGGAGTTGCAAGATATTAAATTCGTTGATTTTATTTTAAAAATATCATTTTTATTTTTACCAATCTAAAATTCCATTAAGACTGTCTCATATGAGCCTAATTGAGTGCTCTAGCAACTTGCATGTCAAAATAGAAGATAGGTGTTAAAAATACAAGATTAATGAAAAAGCGTTTCCTAGACACGCGCAGATAGAGACTAGAGATAGATCAATTGCTGCTTCTCTGATTCCGATGGTGGTATTTTTTGTGTGTGTAGGTGAAGGGATGCAGAATGATGAGGTTCTTTTGTTCTGGCAGGTCAAGCCTGTTGTACATGTCTTTCAGGTGATACTGCTTAGGGCTGCTAACTTGATTTCATTGACTATGTATATGTCACAGTCCCAGTTTTCCTAGCTTGTCATATCCTTGCTTGACAAATACATTCAATGAATATATGGTCCTATGATTTCTCCTGTTGTGTTTTTAAATTCATCTAACTTGGTCAAATGATCTTTTGCATATTTCAGTAAAAGACTCATCTAAGTTGTTAACTATGATGAATCGGTGATTTGGATTCAGGTAGTAAAATCTTAGAACTCGAGTACCAAAATGTAGGGAAATCAATATTTAATGGATTCTGATGCAAATTGTAAAGAGATATAACATAGTTGGGAGGAGGAATGTATTTTGTTAAAATGGTGATAAGCTTCAATTGGTTCATCAGCTGGCTAATAGCACAGCTCGATACAAACTGTCATGAGAGAGAAAACCCATGACAAACTTCCCCCATTACAATGATACCTAATTATTATCTATAACCACCTCATGGTAGAGAATGCTGACCTACATGCTTCTAGAATGCTTTCTAACCAAAAAGAGAAAATATCAAAAGCAGGTATAACAGAAATGCACACAAAGTAAACCAAGAAAAAAGAAAATGATAAAATGATATTACAGCATGTTAACTCTGTAACATATGTGCCATGTCAATATGTATCAATATCACATTCCCTCAAATTGTACTTTGCTTTAGTCTAGAATTTATTTGTTCAGGTAATGTGGTTAAGAGCTTTGTGAATAATGTCTGCATTTTGCTTTGTCAGCTTAGCGAGGAAGGACCGTGTGAGGATATCAGCTCTGATGGCCAGTCTTCTAGCTTCAATGAATGGATTCTTCCTGCAAAAGAATTTGATGGCATATGGGAAAGGTTCTTGCTTCTGTGTAGTTTGTGCCTTTCCCTCAACTATTGTTTTCTTAATAAAATTTAAATTAAATTTAAATTAAATTACCCTGCCCAAATTTCATTTTTCCAATGCTTTTGCAGCCTAATATATGAATCTGGTCTAAAGCAAAGGTTGTTGCGGTATGCAGCGAGTGCTTTGCTCTTCACTGAAAAGGCTGTCGATCCATTCCTTGTTTCTTGGAACCGGTAAGCACCAGAGATAATTATTTAGTTTAACATTGGCCTTATATGTTGTGATCACAATTTACTGCTATGGTTATGTTACTGAAAAATATCATCGTTACAAATGCTATGCATTTATATGAAATGATAGTCGAACATGTGTGAGTGATTGAACTATAAACATATCTTGATAATTTTAGGATTTGTACTTATTTGCAGCATAATTCTTTTGCATGGTCCCCCAGGGACTGGAAAGACCTCTTTATGTAAAGCGTTAGCTCAGAAACTATCAATTCGATTCAGCGCAAGGTGCATTGATCTATTATTAATATTTTATCAATACTCTTTAAGTATTAATCATATTTATCAATGAAAACAATTAAGTGAAGGTAACAAAATTTACCTACCATTTTTTCCCACTCAGATACCCGCAGTCTCAGCTTGTTGAAGTGAATGCACATTCTTTGTTCAGTAAATGGTTCTCCGAAAGTGGCAAGCTGGTATGCATGTATGCCTTTACTTTTGGTGTTTGACACTTTTGTAGATTTGCATATTGACCTTTCGTAGTTCATGCTCGTATTACTTCTTAGCTTCAATGTTTATTGTATTAGTGGGCTTGGCAATCTAAATTCGTTCATGTTACGTGGGCTGGGGGCATAGTATTTCTGTACTTATCATTGCCGCTTTCCAATTGATATGAAGCTTGATCAAAGGATTGAGTTGACTCAAGTAGCTAGGAAAACCTACTGTTTGGTAGTTAGAATTTGCATCCAGAAGATATGATATTTCTCTGTTTCTTTCTACGATTAGGGCATAACTTTTGAGTTTGGGTAGTGATATAGATCTTTAACTATAGCATTGATTAAAGTTGCTTGTATGTCCATTCTACCTTTATACGATGGGTACCAAACTACCAGTTACCAACTTTATGCTCAACATCACATTATTAGGGTATCCAATGAAAATAGGTTCACTAGTGTATAAAGACAAGCCATGCAAAAACCAGACATATCTGCAGACTAGTATTAAGTATTAACATTTGTTGAAAAAGCAAAAAAAAAAAATGTCAATACCATCTTCATTGTCATTGTTAGTTTTGGAATTCAAGCATCTAGTTGTCTGTTTGTCACAATTCACATCTTAGAATTAGTCTGGTTTTGCGAGCCAGGTTGTATTGGTTTTGACGTTGGGTCTGCAAAAACAAAGCTCACAGAAGATGCTTGCTTAGGTAGAAGATGGTGCGGGATGGTTTCTTATGGGACCTGAAAACTATGCAGTGCCATACTAGTATATGGTACAAAAACTTTTTACATAATAGGGTACCCGTACAGGATGACTATAGCATGGTTAGGTCAACCAGATAAGAAAGAGAAAAAATATAAACAAAAATAAAAAGGGCAACCAGATGCTACAAAAATCCCACCATGGTTAGGTCAATTCAAACTGTCGTGGCTTCTCATAAACAAAAAATGACTATAGCATAGTATAAGTATGTTTCTAGTTTTTTTTTAATCTAAACTTAAGTTATATCTGGCAGATAAAAAATGTTAGGGCATGGGTGAATTAGCAGTCAGCATTTTGTGCTTGATATCAGTTCATTGAGGTGCGTAACCTACATGTACTCACATGTATTCAACAACAAAAAAAATTGAAAGAAAAAAGTATACCAAGATATTAGTGATACTGCCAACATTTTGGTGAAAGCATTTCCCCTGAATAATATTCTCTGTTCATTATTTGAGAAAATCAAATAATGTATGATTAACGGGTAAATTACATATGTAAGACCCATGGGAGTCATTACTGATAAGCTGTGTTATTTCTTCATTTTGGATTTGGATTTTAAGTAATTTTGAATCATGGAGATCAATAAGTCAAATAACGAAATTGTTAACTGTAACAATGCATTATACTTTCCATGAACCATTTTTGTAGTTTAGATATGTTGAATGCGTAATTGTGATTCTTTGTTTTCTAGGTAGCAAAACTATTCCAAAAGATTCAAGAAATGGTAGAAGAAGAAAGCAATCTGGTATTTGTTTTGATCGGTGAGACATAATTGATGAAAAATCAACTTAATGCATGTGTATTATTCTTATATGCGTTTGCTTGAGTATATATGTTTGCAATCCTGCAGATGAAGTCGAAAGCCTAGCTGCTGCTAGAAAAGCTGCTTTGTCTGGGTCTGAACCTTCGGATTCTATTCGAGTAAAACCCTCCTGCCTGGGACCTCTGCGGGAATAAACTCCCTGCCTCCCCACTATTTTCTGAAAATGCTATAGATTGTTACACGAACTTGTAAAAATGTAACTCAAAAGTGAGGACTTATGAGTGTCTGTGTATTAATATGGGTTTACTCTTAATATTCAATTTCAGGTTGTCAATGCATTATTAACTCAGATGGATAAGTTAAAATCATCTCCAAATGTGATAATTCTAACCACATCCAACATTACTGCTGCTATTGGTAAGCCTAAATCAATTTCTCATTCATTCAATTTTGCAGCTTATGTCCTTATAAGTTATGACCCATTCTCTCCCATAAATTTGATATTGATGGTTAGATCTGTTTTTGTCCTTACATATGAGTCTACTCTACTTTTATTTGAGAGCTGAAAACCTTGCTTTCCCTTAATAGGGATGTAGTGACCGTCCAGAAAAATGGGGGTGTAGTGAATTCTTCATTTTATCACGACTCAGGTGGAAGTTGTAAATCAGTAATATGCATAATGGTTTTTATGACATTTAAAGTCAAATTGCTAAATAGTTAAGCATGGACTTCTGTTGCCAGCATCAGACTAGAACAATAGTATGTCTGTATCGAAAATTAATATCACCTTATCATAAAACACATGACAAAAAAAACCTTTACCAATTTCCACTAGTTAGGACTTAGGGTCACCACTCCAATGTCTTCGTAAAATAGTTTCTTCGTATCCATTTCCTCTATAAATTTTCATTTGAAACACATAATTACAAATGTTGCAGATCATACAGATTTATCGATTTCATTGCAGATATTGCTTTTGTTGATAGAGCTGATATCAAAGCATATGTTGGTCCTCCAACTCTTCAAGCTCGGTACGAAATATTAAGGTCTTGCTTGCAGGAACTCATGCGTACAGGGATATTAACTAGTTCTGAGGTGCAAATAGATCTCATTTTTGTCCTGGAATATTTTTTGAAAAAGAAAGGCATGAATATTCTAATCTTTATTCGGATTCAAATATTTTTGTTTGTTAGTCTTATGGATAATCATGCTGACTTGGTTAGGATTGTAAGAATATTGTGCTTCCAAATTATGCTAGTGCAAAACCGAGGTTGAACGCACCAGATTTTCATGAGAATACTACATCCATGCAACTGTTCAAGCAATTAGTTGAAACTGCAGAAGCATGTGAGGTAGGAAAAAATATAATATTTCTCGATCCTTAACCTCACAATCTATCGGTCGACTTTTATATCTCAGCTGTGGTGTTTGATCCGTCTTTAGGGAATGAGTGGAAGGTCTCTCAGAAAGCTTCCATTTTTGGCACATGCTGCACTTGCAAATCCGTTTGAATGCAACCCCTTCAAGTTCTTATGTACAATGATAGAAACAGCAAAGAGGGAGCGCTCTGAGCTTCCTGACTAATGTAACTACAGCTTCCAATTAAAATTGTTCAATCAAAAGTGTAACACTTCCACTGCATTTTAGTGTGATAAATGTTGATGTAGCAATGATGTTTATTTATTATACACAGTTACCGGGAGCTTGCAGTAGTAACTAGCTTGATCTCATTGAGAGATTGAGCCGGGTCATAAAATGTGTTCACTTTGGTCTCTTAAAGGAGTTTTTAGCTCAATTATGAGATCTGTGTCCTGGAAACTTGAGACTTATTGTCACATAATAATTAATCGGTATTTAACAAGCCTTGCATGCTTCATGAGTATAGTGTCACGCATTGGGTATTTCCAGTTAAGCACTTGAACTATTGAAGACGATACATAGTTATTATAAAAAAACATGATAATTGACAACCATTAATTACAAATCTAGCATTATGGTTTATGCTAGCTTTTATTCAAGAGGGGCAAGATGTTTCAATATTTAAACCAATGTCAATTTTCAAATTTGGATAAATCAGCATAGAGTTTTGTCAATAAATTACTCTGATTGTAATTTACAATTCATTACGCTCAGTGATTAAATATTGATAAATTTTTAAGCATGTGTAACAGACTGCAACTTGTGGATTTTTCGTCCTCTTTATTTTTATTGGAAGTTTGAGAGTTTTTATTTTATGTGACAAACAAATTTGATATTTAAAAGATAAATATCACAATTGATTTACTTCCGTTGTCAATTGAGCTATATATAGCACCTTTGTTTTGGACTTGACAATAATTTAGACTTTATTTGTATGGGATATTTTGTATTTTTGCTTTTTAAAATTTTCAAAAAATTAATTTTAGCTTTAGTTCTACATTTTTAGTTGAGTTTAGATTATTATTCTTTTGAGAAAAATCTCACCTTTACTATGTTTCACAATGAATTCACTTAATATAAAATAAAAGATTTAATTTCAATCTAAGTCGTTTAATCAAATAAAAACAGTTTGATTTGATAGTTTTTTAAGATGATATGTAAAAATTTCACCAAAATACCCTACTTTCAAAAACTGTTATCAAAATGCCTTACTTTTTAGGGCTAGTAGGAAAATTTTTCCTGGGAGGACGACCTATAAAAGAGCAAAATTTTTTTTCCTAGTAAGAGGTCCTTGGGTGGATTCGACCTCCCAAAGGGATTTCAAATTTTTTTTAATTATTTTTATATATTTTAAGTAATTTTTAAATAATAATAATAATACATTAATAATAATAATAATAATTACTATTATTATTAATTATTATTATTTATTATTATTATTAACTATTATTATTATTATTATTGTTATTATTATTATTATTATTAATTATTGTTATTGTTATTATTATTAAAAATTGTTTTAGTTAAAAATAATTATAATTAAATTAAAAATTATTATAATTAAAAATTATTATAATAACAAAGGATATTGGCCACAATATGAAGGTATTAAGTTATGTCACAATCTACTAATACGGAGAGTCAAGACAGGTCGTCCAAAAAGCATAATAATTTTTAATAATTTTAATTATAATAATTTTTAATTTAATTATAATTATTTTTAACTAAAACAATTTTTAATAATAATAATTAATAATTATTATTAATAATAATAATAGTAATTATTATTATTATTAATGTATTATTATTATTTAAAAATTATCTAAAATATATAAAAATAATTAAAAAAAAATTGAAATCTCTTTAGAGCGATCTCGTACTAGGAGAAAAAAATTTATCCTTTAAAAGATCGCTCTCCTATGGAGAATTTTTCTATTAACCCTAAATATAAGAAATTTTAGCGACAGTTTTTGAAAGTGAAGCATTTTAGTGAAGTTTTTACAAAAGTGAGACCTATGAGTAAACAATCTATAATTATCAACTAGAAGTGTTAGTCTCAGGTCTATTTTGTCTGATATAAAGAAAAGATATTTGACTATGATTAAAAATGAAAAATAATTATGTCTTGAAAATAAAATAACAAACATCAATTTTGACACTAAGACTTTGGGGCGGCCTCCTCTTTTCTCTTTTCCTTTATTGCACGCCAGTACACCATCGTCGATTCGGTCTCCACAGCCATTGTCCAGCCACCCGTGGCTCCTCATTGCTTCCAACAGTGAAGATAAAACCACGCATCAAGGTACTTTATCTCATATTTAGGGTTTTGAGACTTTTAGGGTTTTCTGAATTTGTTGATTGAGATTTTAGGGTTTTCTATTTTCTCTCTACTTATATGCTTCCTGTAATCCTTTGGTATATATCTTTGGTTCTTCTATTTTGTAATGTTTTGTTTCTTTTATCATAATGCCAAAAAATCCCAAATGTATAAAGTCTCATATTGATTATGATTTAATAACGTGTAGGATTAGTTTGATTTTGGTCTTACATGGTTAACTTTCCACCCTAAATATAAAGGAGATTCCTGACCAAATTTGGTGGGATATGTTACCTAGGTAGTATTGCGAGAGATGGAGTCTAAAGGGTCAATACAGTGGTGGGTAACACTCGTGTATATTGGAAAGTTAGCCATTGAGTATTCAAACATCCACCGAGGTTAGGTCCCAGATTAGTGGATCCATACTCCAATGTTTAGGATTGAGAAACAGATGAATGAAATGACTCATTCTAATATTTGGAGATTATTAATACTGAATTTAGGGTATTGTCTAAATTAATGGATCAAAAAAATTTCCCTAGCTAATTTTTTCATTTTTTTCATCTTACATGGGGACCTAATTTCTACATTACGAATACCAAATTTCTACATTTTTTTATTCTCCAGTTATGATGTTGGAATAATCCCGTCAAATAAAATAATGAGAGTTGTTATAATTTTGCATTAATTTTTCTTTACGAAAAATTATCAAAATTATTTTAGTCCGGTAACATAACAGTATTCTCTTCTATAGATTTTTTTTAATTTTTTTTTTAACCCTTTAGTTCCCATGGGAATCAAACCCTAGTAATTCAGAGTTCATCCGAGAGATAAGTAAAATCTGGAAAAGAATTGTTCCTGTCAGAATTCAAACTCAGGTTTTCGAGAACAATTCGTCTTTAACTGAAGCTCTCATTAACCACTTGAGCCGAATCAATTATTTCTTCTATAGAATTGTTATAAGTATAGTCCTCTACCAAAAAATATTGTAAGGTACAAAATTATCTGACATGGAAATAGATGAAGGGGATAGATTTGGTTTTTAATTCTTATTTTGTTTTGAAACTGGATTGATTCTTAAGTTTGACCCCAATTCCGGTTTTGAACACAGTGCATCTCCAAATCCTCCAACTCCAAGATGTTTGGTTCTGTCAGAATTGTTTCTAATCTTGCTGCCTGCATTCGTCAAAACCTGTCTGTGAGTTTTTATCCTTTCATCATCCTGGGTTTGTGCTGTCCTTTTTCATTTTAGATAATTATGCCTCAACTGTGCTTTTGTGATTTTGCTTAGTGTAGATAGGGCTTTGTTTCTTTCTCTGCAATTAAGAATCAACCTAGTTGCACCATTTTGGTTTTGTACAGCTTCATGGTGTCCAAGTACGAAATATAAACATTGGAGGTGGTCTTGGAGGTGAGATTCCAGATAGCAAGCGCCTTCAGTATGCGCTTCAGCATCTCCACGGGATTGGTCGTTCAAAAGCTCATCACATTGTGTGTGAGCTTGGAGTTGAGAACAAATATGTGAAGGACCTAAGCAAAAGAGAACTATATTCCCTTCGAGAATTGCTTTCCAAGTACTTGATTGGAAATGATTTGGTACCCTCATCTTCTTTACTTTCTTATTTTACACCTCTGTGTTTTGTTCCATAATATAATGTATAATGTGTGATTGTTTTGGTTGCTTTCTTTCAGAAAAAGTTAGTTGAGAGAGATGTGGGAAGGTTGGTTGGTATCCAATGTTACAGAGGAATCAGGCATGTCGATGGTTTACCCTGTCGGGGACAACGAACTCATACAAATGCCCGCACCAGGAGGACTATGCGTACTTTTAGGGGTTCAAGATAAGTGTTGCTCATGTAAGAGTGAGCCGTGTAACTGCTCTGCTTTTAGCTTACCAAATAAGTTTTGTTAGACACTTGATTACACTAGCCAAATCCACACACATGAAAATTACCCTTGACATGTTTATTACCTTATCATTGCTTTGCAATCATAATAATTCTAGTTTTTTGCATTGATGTGTCTTGCTAGATTTTGATGTTTTTATATTGATAGCTACATATATAGTATGGCATTAGTGGGACAACGAATACACGTTGAAGGCAATAAATGAAGGTTAGCATCTATTTCGTTGACACTAGTGGCAGATCTTTGAAGGGACACAAATAATTATATACACATTTTTTAGCTTCAGTATGTTATATATATAATTCGATTCTTGTGACATAAAATTTCGCCTTTTTATTGCTTTTTAACTTTTTTTAGCATAAAATAACATCTATAAAATGTAGTCAGCAAGATTCAAACCATTGACAAACCAATTAAAAGGCATGCATTTTCACCATTGTACCACTAATGATTTTCAAATATATTTAGACAAAAATATACTTGTATACCTTTATTCTTTGGCCCCCTCGTAAAAACAATCCATGCTCCGCCACTACATATGGTTATTCCTTTTTTTTGTTTACCAGTTTTGTGGTATCACATATATTAAAAAGTATGAACAGAATAACTTCATACACAACCTTTTGTTATTTTAGATATACAAAAGAAAAAAAAATTAACTTCACATACAACAACAGTTGTTGGTCAACTAAGATTTGACAGTTGGATTTGAAGTCTGTAAAATCTAATCCAAATTTTATGAGGAACTTCAATATCGTTTACCCCAAAATAAGGGCAGCATGCGGGAAGCAGCAACGCATCTCTTGATCAGAGAAAAGACGTCTTATGCTATATTTGGGGCTAGGGTTTCTTGGCCTGCAACAAAACTTTATTTAAAATAAGTAAAAAGGAGAAAGAGTAGCATGTGTTGTATTGAATAAACCTTCAATTTAGTTTTTAATTTAGTTTTTAAAGTATGACTCTCTCCTGTTTAGTACCTAAAGTATATGAAATTTGTATTGTTAGTCCTTGCCATCAAGTTGTTAGGGACTAAATGGAGGGATTTTCATATCCCTTAGGGACTTAGGATGGTCTTGTGTTTTGGACATAAACTGATCCTTTAGAGACACGTGAAATGCAAGACATTGCTCATGCAAGTTAAGGTGGCAAAATACAATTGATCATGGTCTGCAACCTGGTCACATTAACTGTAATATAGAAACAAATGACATGATAACTTTCAGTATTTTATGGGGGGTGGTTCATTATGATATAACACTTCCTTTACTAGAGTTTGCCGATCCTCTTGTTACATGGGAACAAGAAGATATGGAAATTAGAAACACGAATGGTGGTTGTACCTTTTTCTATTTTATTTTAAACAGCACTATGTGAATTAGAAGCTAATACTACAAAGTATTAGAGCTTAATCCATTGCCACTTTCCTGATCCTCTGCTATTGAACCAAATGACTGCTTAAAATGCCCTTTGAAAATGGTGCGTGGCTTGGGTTGGCTTTTTTTTCAAACCAAAAAAGGGAAAAGGTAGTGAAGTACAAATTGTGTGGCTGGTCCTAGCTACTATTGAACTTCAATTCAATTTGGAGCATCAAGATCGAATTTTGTCTTTCACGCTAAGTTTTGATATCATAGCCCGTTTCCACGATAGGGACACCTGGGACCAGGACAATGTGT
Organism: Cicer judaicum; assembly: GCA_037974835.1. NCBI lineage: Eukaryota > Viridiplantae > Streptophyta > Magnoliopsida > Fabales > Fabaceae > Cicer > Cicer judaicum. The sequence goes on from JBBPBS010000276.1 coordinate 17,176,685, forward strand.
AGTGGTTGGCTAGGACTAGTAGAGAAGCCAAAAAATGTTGCATAATCCTAGTTTTGCTAAAATAAATGTAACCATAATACAATCATAATGATGATATATCTTTAAATATACAACCAAGGAGATTTAAGGAAGTCACAAGCTTAAACCCGAGAAAATAATATCTTTTACAACTTCTTGCAGATAGTTTCTTTAAATAGTCAATCTCTTTTTTGTTAAATAGATCTAAAATGAATGAAGTTTCTTGCTGTAAAAAAAGAAAGGAACTGCCACACTCACCCTTTCGTTGAATCCCCATTATATTCAACCTGAATTGATGGATTCTAACAATAATCAGAGTCCAAAGTACTCATTATTGCACATGATCAAGATCCATAATATATTATTTATTGATCAAGATTCCCCTTCCATTCCATATACACTTTCTCTTTAACTTTTTTTTTACATTACTCTGTTGCCATTCTTAAAAATATTCAAAAAGAACATTCTTTAATTCACTATTCAACAAGGCTAAACTAATCTGCAGACCACCAAAATACAATTACTTAATTGTAACATATAATCATTAAAAATGTTATTGTCATTGATAAACTGACTTGCTCCATGTGCCAGTTCTTTCTTTTTTCATCCTTTGTACTTTATGTTAATTTATACTTAAGAGAGCTATATATCACTGACATGTGGGGAAACATCATTCTCACCCACAAAGTATTCACCACCAATTTTATACACACTATACAGCAGGTATGTGAGAATCAGATCAGATTCAAAATTCAGATCACTATGTAAAAAAATTATTTTCTTTAATAAGTTTCAGACACACCCCACATGCATGCTAGCTACAGCAAGCACTTACAAGCAAAGTGTTCCAAAAAATTATAATAACTTTTTTGATACAAACCGACCAAAAGATAAAGGAAAAGAAAAGCCAAAAAAGACAAAGACCTATTCGGATATCAGGGAGCAGCCTTTAACACAAGTTGCCAACAACAAATAGTTTATATTTTTCATAATAAGAGTGAAAAAACAAAATACAGTTATAAATAGAGTGAGAACTATATTTACTCTGAAATTTGAAATTTTAAGCAATTTTGAAAAGTTGATTCAAGTTAGAGCATATGTGATATTGCAGTTGAAGAAAACATATCCCTTTCACTGTTTCCCTTTTTCATTGTGGAAACGTGCCCACACTGTACATTAAAGATAAAAACTTGCATGCGGGAATATAAGATTAGCCTCTCTCCACAGACACTATGCGTGCATCACAACCTTGCCTCACTCTATATATTACATACAAACATAATTTATATCTTACAAAATCTACTACTTTTAGTTGTTAAACAATTGATTCATTCATCATTATGTTAAAGTTGAAGAATGTCTTGTTCTATATATATAATCTCTTTCTCCAACTTGACTTTGGACAGATTCATCATCAACATAGCAGTAGTTGCAGGATATGGAAGCTGATATTTCCATAATCAAGTTTGAAGGCTCTTAATTGTAGCTCACATATCCATGGGGAATTAAGCACTCCTGGTCCGAATTTCATTATTATTTCTTCTTAATTACTTTACTTAATTGCTCTCTCCTTTCATTTTTCTTTTTCTGAATAATGAAGGAAGTTTGTGTTGATTGAGTGTATTAATGTAAACCTATCCATTGATGTATTTAATAACATTCATTAATTGCACTTTCTTTCTTCCTTTTTTTTTTTTTTGTTATAATATTTCTTGTTTAGAAATTAAATTGTTCAATACTAATGCATTTCCAAACTATCTACGCTTCACTACAGAGTCTAGACAAATCCAAAAAAATATATATAATCTCTTTCAAGTTTAATCAAATGGTTAATGGACTCAAATATTAATCACACATTGGTAATATATATATAAAAAAAATATAAACATTCTTTTCTTTTCAGTGATTGTCTCTATTCTATATTAAAATTTTGAGAAGTCAGGCAGTGAGCATATTTCCTCATGTTTCGTAGTAAATAGTTTAATTATGATATGATTTTGTAGGTGATTAATTAGGCACTGTGATTTGGTTGTTCACTTTCTTTTTAATCAACTAGTCCCTCTATCTCACGATGAATCACTCGTTTGTTTGTAAAGAAAAATTATCTTAAAATAATTACTTTTTTTTTAATTTATAAAATAATATTAATTGATTTTTAAATTATATCTAACTAATATTATATGTAAAAGTTTCAATTCAATATTTTTGTTATATTTTATGTCGAAATTTCCAAGCAATATTTTTGTTGCATTAATAGTAACATGCACTAATATTTGATAAAAGACAATTTAATAAAAGTATTAGTTTCTCTCTTCAATTTATTTACTTTATTGATAGATGTGAAATATCTAAATCTCTGACTTATTGTAACAAGAAAAGAGTATCTCATATATACAGTTAATTTGAACATTTTATTACAACTAAAATTGGCTTTGGAATGTTGATCGCGATGGGTGGACAATTACATTGTAATGAGTTTAAAAGGAACAATAAATATATACTTTTCTTTTGCTTTTGTCTTTAATCATAAAAAGCATTGGTTGACTATGTAGTTGTGAATGTGCCTACTGAATCCTTGACAGGTTCCACCTACTCAAAACATATATAGTAAAGCTCATTTTTATCATTCTAATCATTTCTGTCTTTTTTTTCTCTCTCTTTTTTATTACCTTAATGATGACTTGAAACTAAAGTGACAATTTGAGCACAGCCTTCAAAGTAAATAGGACATATGTCTTTGTAGTTTGTAATGGCGCGCCATTTCTTTTTATTGTTAATTGATATACACATTTCTGGACAAAAATGGTACTACATCCTCTGTTTTGTTATCCATATTCTATCAAATTTTCATAAAATTAAAATATTAAAAATATTTTTTACTGTATTACTCTTTCTTAAATTTTATTTTGTCTCGTTCTTTTTCATCACTATCACTAATCTCATATTATCTTTAATTCATGTCATACTCATAATTCACATTTTATAACTCATACTCATTAATAAGGTGCGTACTTGAACTTAATTCACATAAATATATAGAAATTAAGTTAATGTAAATGTACTTAAACTAAGTTCATCTACATGTATGTACATGCAAAATTTTGCAGTGAGTAGGAGGAATGCGTACTTGAATTCAGTTCACGTAAATGTAAGTAAACTGAATTCAAATACATCTAAAACTTTGTCGTGATAGGAGAAATGTGTATTTTAACTCATTTCACGTAAATTTACTTAATTGAGTTCACATACATATAAAATTTTGCAGTGATAGAAAAATATACTTAAACTAAGTTCATGGAAATGTACTTAAATTGATTTCTAGTACATGTAAAATTTTGCAGTGAATAGGAAAAATATGTACTTGAACTCAGATCACATAAATGTACGTAAACTGAGTTATAAGTATTGTAAAAGTTTGTGGTGAATAGGAGAAATGCGTGCTCGAACTCAATTTACGTAAATGTTTGTAAACTGAATTCACATAAATATACATATATTGAGTTCAAATACATGTAAAATTTTACAGTGAGTAAGGGAATTGTGTATTTGAACTCAATTTTCGGAAATGTACATGTAAAATTTTGCAATGAATAAAACAAATGTGTGCTTGAACTCAGTTCATTGTACTATGTTCAAGGAAGATTGTTGTTTCAAGATGGACGACGAAAGGAAAAGAAGAGCTAACAAATTTAATTTAAAGATAAAAGCAATTTTGTCTTTTCAACAATAACATGTGTGTAACTAGCAAAAAAGAGAAAGTGTGGGTAGCAAAATGGTAAAAGTGATACACATACCATTAAAAATAAAAATAACATTGGATATTGACGTAAATTAGGTGCTTACTATTTGCCTTTGTTATTTGACTCAAAACGGCTTATAGCATTTCATTAATAATAATGTCATGAATACAATTTAGAATATCAATAAAAATATGGGGACTAGATATAGATGTAGCTATCTTTACTAGCGAATGAGTCGCCTCATTTGCTTGTCTCCTAACAAACTCAATTCTGGAGATGGAGTGAAAATGATTCACAACACCCTTCGAATCTAATTCAAAATCCACTAATGTAAGTTGAAGATCGTGAACCCACTTTAAACCACTTAATAACTCGAGTGCTTCTCCTTCAATTACTAAGTAGATGAGTGTGAATCATTCTGTTTAAGGTAGGACAAAATGTCCTCAATCATCTCTAAGACATATACCAATGCCAATACAATTGGAGATATTAGAGAAAGAGGCATCTTCATTATATTTACACCTTTCATCGTTGGGTTTGAGCCAAATAGTGAATGAGTTAATTATGTTATGTGACATTCACTGTTGTTGTAGATTTTGTGTCAACTTCCACTCCTCTAGTAGTCGCATACTGCAGTTGATAACTTGCATTGGATTTTCACTGATGTTATGCCATATGTGATTGTTTCGTTGTTGCCATAGACTCCACACGATCATTGCCATCAAGACCACTTGGGTATGATCGAGTCTTTGAAAAAAAACAAAAATCACAGTTGCGGCGGAGTTCGCTGTAGTAGTGGTAGCTTGCACCATATCTCTAAAACTACATTGCTGCCAACAATTCCTACCATTCATGCATAAAAAAAAGACATGCAAACTATCTTCAACACCATCATCACACAGAGCACAATGATCAGGACAATTGACACTCTTATCATGTAGTCTTGAACGTCTAGGAAGACAATTATGACAAATTATCTACAAAGATTTTTTACCTTTGGTGGTCCCTTTAACTTCCAGATTAAATTCCTGTTGTAAGCTATTTTAAAAATTTAAGTATCAATGAAGTCATTCGGACAAAATTGGTAGACACCGGACAGTATACATACCACTATAGCGGGTTATTAGTTTCTAATTTCCAATAACTTTTTCAAGTGAAATGAAATCATTATTAAATTTAAAAAAAATTGTTTACTATGGTCGTAGGAAAATAATTTAGCATCCGTATTAAATAAATCTAACCAATATTTTTTGTTAAAGAATCGGTAAATTCAAAACATTATTAAAACTAACACATCGTGTTATAAATTTGTTGTTTTTTAACTTATTAAAATTGGCATAAAATATTTTCAAGTTTAAAATGATGATTTTTTTTATAACAATAATTGAATGATCAGTATTTTGATATTTTTTATAATATAATTTTGTTGAAACAATAACTATCATATTTTTAATTTACTTTGAATGATTAAGACATACGTTCAAAATATGATTTTTCTAAGTTCATTTTGTAAATGTTTTCATTATTGTGCTACTATTTTCATATTTAAAATGTATTTTATTTTTGTTAAAACTTTAATTGAATGACTAATTATATTTCTTTGGAATTTTCAAAATCCAATGAAGAAGTTTACATATTTCTATTTTTTTTTTGTGTGTGTTACTCATTTAGTTATATCAATAAAAAAAATTAATTTAATATTGTAGAGACAGACTTTGTAATATATTGAAAAAATCTAATTGTTTTGTCTTTGCTTTAATACTAACCACAACACATTCACAAATTAATACAGTTTTAATTTTTTTACTCATTAATATAGTTATTTAAACTGAAACATTTAGTTAATTCAAGTGATTGAACTAAGTGGTTAGTAATTGTAGGTAAAGACAAATAGTTTTAATTCTGATTGAAATATTCTTTTATCAGAATTTATTTACTTTCAAACAAATTATAAATTACTATGGTTTCATTTTCCTAAAAACCGGGTTAAAAAAATTGAAACTATTTTTTTTAACAAATTGAAACTTTATTTGTAGAGAAGTTTTGATATCCGTACCGGTAGTCTAGAGAGTTTTCTATTATGCATCCCATCACTTAAATTTGCCACTCCGTAATTTATATAAAAATATAATTTTATTTTTTTAATTTAACAAAATTTTAAATATTTGAAAGTTTTGAAAAATTCAAAATGGCATTTTCTAGGATTTTTTAAACTTTTGAAATAGAAAACTCCAAAAATTTTGAACATTTTTGAAAGTTTTAAATTTTTGAAATAAGGATTATATTTCGAAAATTTGGAAAAATTCAAATATTTCTAAATCTGAAAAGTTTCAAAAGTTTCGAAAATTCTGAAATTTTCTATTTTGGAAGTTTCGAAAGTTCTGGAATTTACTATTTTAGAAGTTTTGAAAATTTCAAACATTTTGATGTTTTCTGAAAATTTATGCTTCGAAAGTTTTGAATTAATTGAAACCTTCGAAAATCTGAAAAATTATGTTTCGTAGATTTTAATTTGTTCAAAAATTTCGAAATTTTTTATCAATTCTGAAAAAATACATGTCAAACATGGCAGATTTATCAAAAGTTTTGAAAATGTTAAAATATTCTAAAAAATTATATTTAAAGCTTTCGTAATTATGAAAAGTTTCAAAAATATAAAAAAAAAAAAACTCCATTTTTTATATTTCGATAGTTTGAAAATTTTGGAATGATAATATAAATTTTGTATGTTTCAAAAAATAGAGTGAATGGTAAAGTGATAAATTTTTTTAATTAGTATTTTCATTTGGGATGGGGTGGGAAGTTAAGGTGGGTGTATATGGTATGTTACTCTAGTTTGGAATCTACTTCAGCCCAAATTTTCCGGCCCAGAGGTAGGATGGGATATTCAGCCCAAACTTTCGGGCCCAGAGGCTGGATGGGATATTAGCCAAAATTTTCCGACCCAAAATTTAAAGTATATTAATAAAAAATTGAGTTTTAAACTAAAATGAATTAATAAAAGAAAAACAACAATTCGCAGCCGCCAAGAAGCCATTATTTTGTTCATAACTTAATTCCCCATTGTGACATCTCTAGCTCACACCACGACATCCCCTTAGTCACTAAATCGATTACTTCTGGTATAATGAATTTCTTTGATTAGGGTTTGACCATTAAAAATTTACCTGAAGCGTTGAGAGTTTATTTTGGGAGGGTGAATATTATAATCTTTAATTTAGAAATTATGTGTTTAAATTAGAATTAATAAATTAAATTAATTGTTATTAATAATATTATCATTTTAATGAGCTAGTACAAATGACTATGTGCAATGTTGACTAGCATAAAATTAACATCGGGGACTAATGTTGCCCACAATAAATTTAATGAGCACCAAAATTTATATTTGTTTTATGTAGAAACTAAATTTGGAACATGTCAATTTTATAAGGACTGCAATTGAAAAATGTTGAAGAGTCATTACACAAATGAAACTGGAAGATATCTAAACTTTCTCGTGATAAATGTCTGAAATCGTAAATTTCAAGAAAAGGAACCAAAATTTAATTTCAACCAAAAATAAAATCCACCAATAAGACATGATAAAAAAACATATTTAATGCAAGTACATTATCTATTTAAAATTTAGATGTATATTTATTTTTTATGTGGCGAAAAAAACTTAAAATAAAAGATAAAATATATCTTTCGATTCATTAATTTTAAAATTTTAATAATATTATAATTTTTTACATAAATTCAAAAAATTATTATCATATGCAAATAAAATTTTAAAAATTCATATATTCATCAAATTTATAATTCAAATTTTCATATAAATTTATATTTTTATCTCCAACAACAATATCAAATT
>JBBPBS010000276.1:17187988-17227404 GCA_037974835.1 Cicer judaicum
ATATATATATATATATATTACTTCAAAAATATTAATTCTTTTATATTTGTGATAATGAAAACACATAATGTAATCCTCTATATTTCTCAAAAGAAAACTATAGCAATAAAATAAATTTATAAAGTGAAAAATAAGATTATTTTAAATCGAAAAAGACACAATAATTAATAAATATAATTTGAAAAACTAAATATTTTTTTTAAAACTATTTAATATGTATACAAAAAATTAAAAAGACGTTGTTTTAAAACTGTAAAATGCATTTTTTATTTAAAAATTGGAAAACATTAACAAGTGATTTGTTTAAGAAAAAAAGGTAACTTTTGTATAGAAAATGATGTATTATTTTGATAAATATTTTCTTTATATTTTTAAGATGATTTTTTTTGAATAAAATGTTTAACTAACAGTGTTAGTTGCTAGCAAGACACTCTTCCCATATAAATATAATATAATTTTAATCAATGAAAATAAATAATAAAAAAATATGTGTTGATAGTTGTTGTTTTTGAAGGAGGTGGTATTGTTGTGGAGGGTGTACGTCATCTCATCCTACAACATTAAATCACTGCATAGAAATCGTGTAAGTTTTAGTAGAATTAATAAAATTACTATGATTTTTTGGTTGACAAAGAAAAAAAAAAAGACGGACATGGTTAAAATGCCACGTGTCAGTGATCCGTAGTGAATCTTTGTTGTGTGTGTCAGATTTCAGAAAAAGTAAGTGTCAGAAACAAATACAAATGAGACTAAACCAATCACAATTCACTCACTCTTCATCTTCATCATCTTCTTCTTCTTCTTCTTCTTCTTCTTCTTCTTCAATCATGGACTTCGACTTCATGTCTTTCACTCTTCATTACTTCCCTTCTTCTCTCAAACCCTCCTCCACCCTTCACTCTGGTAACTTCTTTCTTTCATGCTTTTTCAATTTGTCCTTTTCCCACCACGCATTGAATGCCAATTTTCATTTCCAATTATTATTATTAACAATGAATGAATGTGTTCCAAGTGTGCACAAGTAACCGTTTCCTTGAAGTGATGAATACTACTATTTCACGTTTTGATGCAAAAGGCCAACAAATATATACTCACCCTAACTTCAATGGTAATCACATTTTCTTACCTTTATTTTATTCACAATCCTCAGTTTATACAAATTTACTACAATTTAATATATAAGATAATTAAATAAATTATTTTCCATTTTTGCTTATGTCACATTATTCACACACACTATCATCACTCGGAGGTTATGTTATATATATATTAGTAGCTAGCTAGCTTTCTTCTCCTCGTAATTCATCAAAAGCGGTTTTTGAAAAAAGTTTGAGTTTTTTTTTTTGGTGTGTGAGGATGACGAATTGCACTGAAAACAACAACAACAAGAACGTGAGTTCTTCTTCATCACCAACACCGACTGAAGTGCCTGAGAGTTTTTCTGCTTTTGAAAATTTGGTTGCACTCAAGCGTGAACTCACAGAACTCAATCAAGGAATTCGCTCTTATGTTTATAGACGAGGGAGGAGAGTCATCGAAAATTGGGGCCCACCACGGTTTTTTATTCCCAACAATGCCCTTGATGACAATATCAGTATTTCTGGGGATGAGAAAGGTTGTTTTTATTTTTATTTTTTATTTCACGATTTTAATAATAATAATAATAATAATAATAATAATAATAATAATAATAATCTATGTGTTACTGTGTGTTTATGTGTGAAAGCTGTTCTTTTGCTGAACTGAAAAATGTTGGCACTTGGTACCTTAAAAATGAAGCCAGATTAATATGTTCTGTTTGATCTGTCAATTTTATTGTGTTTGGATGTCTCAACTTAATTTTGGTGTATTTTGTGAAAAATTCAACATTTTCCTTGTTTTGACGATTTTTAGACTGATGGGAATTATCATGAAATTGAAAGACTTTAAATTCAAACCTTTTCAATTTTTGCGCAAAAATAAAATGTTCCCCAAATTTTGATTATTTTGGATGACTTTAAGCACAGAAATAAGGGGATTTTGCACCATTGTTTTTATTTTTGTGAGCTTGTGCGTCTGTATCAGTGTGAGACATACAGTTAATTTATTTATTTATTTCTACTGCACTGTCATGGAAAGTGGAATTCTTGTGCTACAAATAAATGTGGATTTATTTTGAGCTCAACAGATAACTATTCGGTGTACAATCCAACTGAAGTGGATGATGATTCTCAATCGACTGTGAAGTGTCCTGTATGTGATTTTGACATTGAAGTTGCTGCACTTCGTGACCGTTCTGAAGATGGGAGTTATGAGGCATATTCTATGGTATGACTTCCTTGATTTTATAATTTATGTTTATTAGCACTTACTGCTAAATTATTTTTTGTTTTTGTTAGATTTGGTTCCTTATATGACTGACTGTGTTATAATTTATAAATGAATGTCCTTGCTTAGATGCTAATCAAATTGACCAAAGATTTTATGTATTTGCTGGATATAATGAACTGTCCTGATGTTAATAAAAAGATTAAAATGAAGCAAAAGATTTTAGTCGTAAACTAAGGAAAACGGAAATAAAACATGTCTATACATTTGACACAGGTACATAAGTTATAATTGAAATTTGATATCTGACTAACTTCTTTGCTGATCCTATATCAGATTTGTCCTGTGTGCGATGAAAATTTAGGAGAGCGTGTAATGAGGATTGTGCAGAATACAAGCTCACGAAAGGTATCAGTTGCCGATCCTGTGATTTATGTGCTTTGATTAATTGTAATATAGCTAAGTTTCAGCTTAGAAGTATTTGATTCTTATCTAACTCAATTCAATACGTCGATATAATGATATATGCTTTTTAACACAGCGAGCTGGGAAGTCGGAGAAATACAGCGTCTGGTCTGGTCATGCGGCAATGGACGACAAGAAACATGCTTCCTGGGGAAACAACCATGAACCAATGTCTGGTTCACTTTTGTCACCAGCTATGGACAATGTGTCTGCTCCAAGCTCCAATGATTTTCTGTCTGATGATGATACTATCAGCAATGCCTCAGACATTCCCATTGCAAAAAGGTATCATTCTTTTTTTCCAACATCAAAATAATATGATTAACTATTAATCCCTTGTTCTTGGCTATGTTATAAATATCAACTGAATTCATAAATGAAATAGTCTATCTGAATTTAATTAATAACATTGTAACTCATTCATTGTTCTCTATATTAAATAAAAATATTGCTTCTTGTGATATGAAAAATTATGTAGCTGATAATTTCAAATTATTGTACTTTATAGTTTATAGTACATTTCTGAATATTCTGTGGATCTACTAGATATCGCGGCAAACTTATTCAGTGGCATATTATCAATAGTATCTACATTCTATTCATGATGAAACAATACATATAAGAAACAACACGACTATATTCCGCTTTTCGGATTTTTATTTCTCTAATATTCTTTCTGTTTCAAGGTTACTTCGAAAGATACAGGAGGTGTGTGTATATGATGATATCATACTCTCATTCTCACTAAATTTTTCTTCCAAATTGATATCTTAAATTTGATTAATGGAGTCACATAATGCATGGCAATACACACATGTAATAACACACAATTAAATAGCCTTTACTTGTTGAATTATAATTCAAATTGTTTCTCTAAATCTCATGATCTAAGCTTAGCTTTACACTAACCTACTATGATGATAATTAATCAGTCGACAATTTAAAGGATTGTGTAACGAGAGATTTACACAGTAATTTATCATTATTGTCTTTCTGAATATGAAAAATTTCATTCCAAACCTTGAATTTTGTAGAGTTTGTGACACTCCCTTTTATTGCCATAATAATCTAACCATTAATGTGTCATGACACCGTGGTTAATATCATCCTATGATATCGTTTACAATTGCATTCTCTCGAGAAGTAAATCTATATTCTTTGTCACTTTGACTTTGTTGATTTAATTACTTATGATGCGTCAATATCTGAATTCTGATATTCTCAATAGCCTTTGGCACATAACAAACATTTATGTGTCAATTATTTGTTGTATTGAATTCTGAGTAATTTGCTGACATTATAAAAGTATGTTGTAGACCCTACATTTAACACATTATCCTGTTTGTAGTGTTTTCAAATCAGTTATTGAAATAAGGTTTATGAAAAGTATCTTCTTACACACACCCAATGGTGGAATGTTGCTGATGGTTTTACGTTTGCAGCATTGCAGCAGATGCACCGGAACCACCGGATACCGTTGATGAACAGGATGTTCAAGAGAGACGTGTCAGGGCTGCTATAGTTCAGGAGCTGGTGATGTCAGCTATGTTCTTAGAATAAATAAAAAAATCATAGAACAAATAGTACTCATGCATTGGCAGGAGCTGCTTAATTACATTTTCAGATAGCTTTGATGCTTCTAAAAACAGTCATTGAGTTTTTTTTTTCTTTCTTTTTGGTGGTGCATGAGTTATTACTATAGGCTATCAAACCTTTAGCATATTGAACAGCTAGTAAATTGGATGGTTGGTTTTCTTGGATGGTTATAGAACAATTTGATTTTATCGTATATTTTGCGGTCTATATATATAGGTTTATGTTCTGAATTTCTTTATTGTCGATGAGTCGTGACTCACATTTTTATATGGCATCATGAACTGGAAATGGAATCGTCTAGACTTTTTGGTTATGATTCGATAACCGAAGTAATTGATGATTCAGGTGGAGATAAATCAGACATCTTAACAAGGATAAAAGACCACAGGCCGTAGTTTGAACAGTTGAACGTGGCTACTAAGTTTGGTTTTGGCTTTTAAAATGTTGCAATAGGGTGGAAATGGAAATGGTGAGCAACAATGAAGATTATTCATGAGTTATATGCATAGTGTAACTACAAGGTAACCAAAGCATAGTTTTTTCACTCAAATGTGTTATATGCATGTCTTTTAATATAATTGAGTTGGGTTACATTGTTTAGCCAAAAAAGAGAATAGATAATTGGCTCATAACCATGGTTTTATTAAAAAATTACCATCATAAATTTGTCACCTATCACATCAAATTTTCTCTTCTTATTAATTCGTCACTATTACAATTACATTAATTTTTTTCTTTTCCCACCTATTCTCTTTCTATCTTCTTCTTCTAACTTTAATTTTTTTGTTGTTGCAACTTTTGTCTTTTTTTTCCTCTTCCCCATTTTTTATGTCAATGTACCTCAACCATCACTTTCTTGATTTATTTTTGTTTCTAGATTTCATTCCTTAGCCTTTAATGTTACATATGATAGCCTTTTATGTTAATGTTCCTTTTTTTATTGAGTAATAAGGTTGAGACATTCACTTTTATGTTAATGTTCCTTTTTTGATCATGTTATGTTACATATGATATATAAGTAACAAGGTGAGACATTCATATGATTTTTATTTTATTTTATGGGTTTCTTTATATTTTTTTAAACTCCATTATTCTTGAACCTTTATAGACTAGGTTTGATTTTTTTTTTTCATTATGTTGATTTTCGTTCTTTTGGGGTTTGTGGAATTCATTGAAATTCTATGTGGTTGTTTGTTGTTATGCTTAAGGAGGGGTTAAAAAATTAAAATAAATGTGTTTCTTACGCTAGATCACAACTCAAAAGATTTAGGAGTTTCCATTTTCTTTTTACCAAACATTTGTATATGATTGCTTGAAAGTTTGTTCACATATCATAAAATCATCTTCAGTGATCATTTACTTAATTGTGGTTGGAGATTAATATATGAATTTATTTAAAGATTTGAATTATAGATTTTATGAATATATGAATTTTTTAGGTTGTGTTTGAAGATCATGATAAATTTTTTGGATTTTTTTAAAAAAGAATAACATTGTTGACATTTTAAAACATAAAATAATTAAATTGTTACTTCAAATTAATTAAAGGATCAAATCAAAAAAGAAAAAAAAATGCGAATCTAAATAATTACTTAAAATTAAATGAAGAGACCCCAAAAAATATTTTATCAATATTATATCATATATAACCAATATAGATAAAAATATTAATTAAAGAAAAGCAAATTCATGAATTGTAACTATTTTTATTTTCCAAGTTAATTGTCACCTCAGTTTGTAAAGTCTTCTGCTGAAAAAATATCACAATATAACCTTATACTACTTTTAAAAAAAAAATCCATGTCAACACTCAACCTCAACAAACTATTTTATTTTATTAATATAAAAAATTATGAGATAAATATTAATTGCTGATATATAAACAATAACATGACACAAATATTTATTAATAACAAATATAAAAAATAACATAACAAATATTTATTATTTATATATAAAAAATACAAGATAAATATTTATTATTGATAAATATAAAAATTATGAGATAAATATATTTTACTAATACACACAAAAATACTCGACAAATATATGGAGCAAATATATCCCACTAATACACAAAAATAATGAACAAATATCATATGACCACTATTTAATGCTTATACATAAGAAAACACAACAAAATATTTGTCAATGAAAAATATTAAAACAATGTGGGATAAAATTTATAATTAATTCATATAAAATATGAGATAAATATTTAAAAATAATAAATATAAAATAACAGGACAAATATTATCTATTAATACATAAAAATATGTGATAAATATTTATTACAGTTAAATATTAAAAAAAATTACATGATAAATATTTCTTATTCATAAATATTAAAAAAAACATAAATAAATATTTACTTATAAAATACAAGATAAGATTAAGTCATTATCAAATAATTTCCACTCAATATCAATTTCAATATTATTTAATAATTATTAATTCTAATATATTGAATTATCTATAGCATAAATATAATTTTTTATTAATTTTCTTTAATTATAATTTTGGAGAAAAAAATATGTTACAATAGTGGTACCCATGTGAAAGTACCGCTATTTTACTAGTTACAATTGTGGAAACACCGATTTTGGAATGAAAGTCTCCACTTTGTTTTTACTGTCCAAATTTCAATCATATTTTGGTAATTTTTCAGTTTTTTCCTCCCCTCATTCCCTTAATGTATGGTAGGAGTAAGCACATGAAAATTAACATTTAAAAATTTTATGAAATTTTAACGATGACTTTTAAGTGTAAAAATAGATTATATCATGTTATACTTTGAAACATTTGAATTTAATGTACAATTAATTTTTAAATTTAAGTCTGACTTATGATATATCATAAACTTTTATTTTTTAATATAGTTTGATATTTTTTAAAAGTTTAGTGTGAAAATTTATTTAATAATTTGTCTCACATTAAATATTTAAATAATATATTTTTTTAAATAGGTTAAATTAAATCTTTATATATAAGGAAATTTAATAATATAATAAACATAAAGAAAAACTGATAAAATTATAATTAACAAGTATGCAACTACCTTCCAAAAAAACAAAAACAAATAAACTTAGAATTAACAAATTTAAAATAAAAAATATTAGTATTAGTAAATAATAATAATAATAAAAACAATATTAATAATATATATATATATAGGTTGGTTTATCATATTTAATAGATTTTTTTATAAGTCTGATTCTGATTTATTTAAATTAATAGACTTTAAAAAAAATATGTGCATAATCTTTTTATTAAATATGTCACATCAGACTAAATCATAACTAAGTCAGATTATAGACTTATGACAGTGAGTCTAACCTATTTTCATCTTTATAAACGATACTTTTAGAAGTATCAATTTACGACCCTCCTCAATTTATAGACAAGACAATGCTATAATTATTATTATCAATTCAATATAAAATATAAATTTGAATTTATTTATTTTTAATGAATAATTATTATTTTAATTATAGAAATAAAGATAATCATCAACGCCTATTAATAAAAAACAACTGTTTTAATTATTGGAATTTTTAATTTTTTTTTAATATTGGATCATCATAAATATAATCTATATTAAAATCTTTATTATCTATTTTCTATCCAATTTAATTTATTTCTTCTTTCACTGTTTATAGAATAAGTTTTCTTTTTTAAGTATCTAATTGGATTTCTTCTTCAACTGTTTATAGAATAAGTTTTCTTTTTTAGTATCTATTCCCAATGCACCTTTTAAATTTCCGAGATTAAACTTTGTAGTGTATTCTTATGAACCAAATTTTCCCCAATTTTTTTTTAATAACTAATATTAATAATTAATTACAACACATGGACATCGACCTCATCTAATAAATTCAATATTTAATAAATTATTATATTTTAGTTTAATAAGTTACTATTTTTTAGTGATCACACTTATAATTTTAAAGGTTATTATAACGTCCACCCTAAACAAACTATTAAAACAACACGTTAGTGTGTTTGAATGTTTTGGTTAAACTCTTTAACTAAATATGTTAAAAAAAAAAACTAAAACTCGAATCAACTATTAAGTAAATATGTTAAAAAACAACTAAACATTTTCCTTAAGAAGAAACTCTTTTAAAAATGTTAGCATTCACTTTTTCTGCTTTCGATAACTATAAAGTTATTATCTATTATTTTTAAATTTTAATTTAACCGTTAAATATCGATATTATTAGGTTAAATCTCTTAATTCGAGTCTGAATTTAGATTCTCGCAATTACATGTAAATTTACATTCTCTCCTACAAAAAGAAAAAAAAAATACTTTCTTTTTTTACAAATATTAAAACTGCTGAAATCTAGCATTTTAGATCTTCGCATCCACTAATAATAAAATGAATTCAGCATGATTTACAATTATAATAACTGCTGATATTTACGTTCACTTTTTGTTTTTGTGACTAAATGGCTATGTTCACTTGAACCCTTCATAATTATGCAATGAAAGTTCACATCGAAAGTGTCAGAATGATAACTGATCAAACCGGAAACGGCAAAGTTTTAAGATAATAAACCATTATGCATCTGCAAACGACTAATTATGCATGCAAATTAAAAAGAGATAATAAGCCATTCAGCTTTTAATTTCCGGCCAAATACTTACTTTGGGACCAACTTTTATTTATATACTCTTCTGTTCGAATTCAATGAGATAGATATATTGAAGATCTCAACATTAAAATTTGCTTGCATATTTTCTAAATAGTGAGATGCAATTAATTAAATTAATGATGCAATATTCCACATAACACCCTTACTATATGCGAGTTGCAACCTAAGAAGATCTAAATTGTTAGAATTCTCTGTTTAACAATCTCTTTTCCTTCCCCCTTTATCCGTTAACCATATGATAGAAGAGTTAAAGTATATGAAAAAGATTTGGACAAAAAAAAGCATATGAAAGATAAAAGAGGAATCGGATTTTCTATATATTATAGAGTAATCTATGTAGGCCAATTTTTTTTATAGAGTAATGAATTCAGTTGATTAAAAAAAAGAGTAATCTATGTAGGCCTTGTCTACTTTTTATGTAATCCATCTAGGTTTATCTCCTCTAGTTCTCTAACAAGAGACATTTTTCTTTAAATAGAAACAATGAAGTAGTAAACCTCTGATCTTAAATGCAAGAGAAAATTAAATCAACAAAAACTGATGTATTTAGTCCAAAAATTTCAAATTTAGACTAAATACTTCAATATTAGTTGACTTAGCCTTTTTTTTTTATATATATTTAAGACTGGAGGGAGTATATCCTTAGATAAACAAGCCAAGGAATTATCTTGTACTGACTGTGAATGAGAGAATGTGAACAGCGGATGCAAGAGGTATTACTGCTAAAGAGCAGAATGGGGCACTCTAACCTAAATGTAGAGAAACATGCAACATATTTTCAGAGCTTAATTTAACTATACCCTACCAAGATATAAACTTAGTTAACTCATCTCTCGCGTGTTTATTTTCAATAAAAACCTACACACATTCAGTATAGCAGTTCATCATAGGCTTACTTTGTAGCACAAAAAATTGAGGCAACGTCAAAGGAGGAACTCAAAAAAGATTGGCAAGTTTTCCAAAACTCAATTTCCTTAGATTTCATATTAATTCATCGCTATCCATTTCAACATGCATATGGAAAGGGGATTCAAGTTATTTCAACCACAGATTATGAGTAACATCAAATCTATCTAATAAAGAGGATAACTGTAACCGGTTTCATCCCGCAATACAGATCTCATCATTGATGCAATTTAAGGAACTCAACAGTAAGAGAAGAAACAGGTATAAGCAAGTAACAACAACAAAACATTGGGATGGAAAAATAGTATCCAATTTGACTAAAAGATAATCCCAAAGTTAAATTAAACCCTATAAAATACGGCAAAAGTCAATTAATTGATTGCATTAAAAATAAATAAATAAAGAACCCCGTTTAAAGAGCAATGCTGCTGCAGCTGGATAGAAATTTTCACTCAATGATAGCTCCGATAACACCAGCTCCAACGGTCTTCCCTCCTTCTCTAATAGCAAACCTCATTCCTTGTTCAATAGCCACAGGAACAATGAGTTCAACAACCATCTTAACACGATCGCCGGGCATCACCATCTTTGACTCCTCGTCCTTATCATTCATAATAGAAGTAACTTTTCCAGTGACATCGGTAGTCCTCATATAAAATTGAGGCCTATAACCAGCAAAGAAAGGTGAGTGTCTTCCACCTTCTTCCTTCTTCAAAACATACACAATAGCACTAAACTTAGAGTGAGGAGTAATAGTCCCAGGCTTAGCCAAAACCATTCCTCTCTGAATATCAATCTTCTGAACACCTCTCAGCAACAACCCCACATTGTCACCAGCCATAGCATCATCCAAAATCTTCTGAAACATTTCCACGCCTGTCACTGTTGTGTTCCTCGTTTCCCTCAAACCAACAAGGTCAACTGTATCACCAACTTTAACAGTCCCCCTTTCAATTCTCCCAGTTGCCACCGTTCCACGACCGGTGATGGAAAACACATCCTCAACAGCTAGCAAGAAGGGGAGTTCCGTTTGGCGTTGAGGGATCGGTATGTAGTTGTCGACCTCATCCATAAGCTTGTAAATCTTATCCACCCACTGGTTATCGCCACGTTTGAGTGCAGGGTTCGCCATTAAAGCTTCCAATGCCAATAGGGCCGAACCAGAAACAATCGGAATGTCATCACCTGGAAACTCATAAGACGAGAGAAGCTCCCTAACTTCAAGCTCCACAAGTTCTAAAAGCTCCTCATCATCGACTTGGTCCTGCTTGTTCAAAAACACAACCACGCTCGGAACACCAACCTGAGATATCAACCAATCAAAAACCATACATAACAATTATTAAACTTCAATAGCAAAGTTATCTATCTATCTATCAATCATTCTTTTGCCTGAGCTAAAACCTCTATTTTGTGTTGGCATTTTATTCGCTACAGTAATGTAAAATTGCAATAAATCTTACTAGTTCTAATTAAATTAAAATTAATAGAGAAATTATAATTGTTATTGTAATAAGATAAGATAAGATAATGACCTGTTTGGCGAGAAGGATATGTTCTTTGGTTTGTGGCATGGGACCATCGGCGCCGGAGACAACGAGGATAGCGCCGTCCATTTGAGCGGCACCAGTAATCATATTTTTGACGTAATCAGCGTGACCAGGGCAATCAACGTGAGCATAATGACGAGTTTCAGTCTCGTATTCAACGGTGGCGGTGTTAATCGTAATTCCACGAGCACGCTCTTCCGGTGCAGCGTCAATTTCATCGTATTTTTTAGGGGCGCTGTTACCGAGGGAAGCTAGAGCCATAGTGAGAGCAGCAGTGAGAGTGGTTTTTCCATGGTCGACGTGGCCAATTGTTCCTATGTTGAGATGAGGTTTTTTGCGTTCGAATTTGCCACGTGCGGCACGGACGGTGAAGGAAGGACGGTTAGTGCGTGGTTGTTGAGAGGAGGGAGTGAGATGGAGGATTGTGGAAGGGTTTAGAAATGAAGAGGAGAGACGAGTTAGGGTTAGTTTGGGATGTGTGGTGGAACGGAAAGTATTGGAGTTTGAAATTGAAGCGGATGCGATGAAAGTGTGGGAGAGTGGTGGGTGTTGTGAGAGTTTGAGTTTGGAGGAACAAGAAGAAGAAGAAGAAGAAGAAGCCGTTGCTATTGCCATGGTTCTCAACGAGAGAATTTGGAGTGAAGAGAAGAGGATTTTGTTTGTTATCTGAATTCTCAACTTGAGTGAGTGTGTGTGTGTGTGTGGATGAAAGAAATGAGAACCACTTCTTATCAAATTCTATCCTCTCCTTTGGAGGGACGCGCTCCTCACTATTATCAATCCACTCTACATTATATTTCTGATTTACAATTTATACTCGGTGCTAACCTACTCATGCCTAATTTTTTTTAACTACTTTCTACCCTTTTAGTTTTATTCTATTTATTTATTTATTTAATATTTTATTATTCAAACATTTATTCTCTTTACTTTTTTGAATTTTGTCTATATATAATATAAACATACAACCCTAATTTTGTGATTTAATTATATTATTATGTTGTTATTACTCGGTTAAATTCATTTAGTTTCTGAAAATATGAAAATACTTTTTATTTTTATTTTCTAAAATTTGTGTTACTTGAGAAAATCAATTCCACAAGTATGAAACCGTTTGCCACCGGTATTTCTACGTAAGACATGGAAGTAATCTTTTTACAAGTTTTTATTTTACAAGTACACAAATCTCTAACCACATGTGGATATATTATCCTTGGTGCTATGATTATTTGGGGTGTTCCCTTAAATAAGCTCTTAAGATTAGAGAAGCTCCAC
Source organism: Cicer judaicum (assembly GCA_037974835.1). Taxonomy (NCBI): domain Eukaryota; kingdom Viridiplantae; phylum Streptophyta; class Magnoliopsida; order Fabales; family Fabaceae; genus Cicer; species Cicer judaicum. The sequence continues at coordinate 17,200,746 of JBBPBS010000276.1, forward strand.
GAAGACTTGATTGTGACATGGATTCAATTAACGTATCCACGTGAAGGAGACTTGTTGGAAGGCAGATCCACCACAAGAGACTGAAGTGTTGTTCCAAATATAACCGAAATTTAATCTCAAAATAAATAAACTAGTAAGTTAACATCAAATAATGTAACTCTACTACTACATTCTTGATATAAAAAAATAATCAATGTTTTAAAAACTACTAGATGAGTTATTGAGTACTATACTTGAAGACATTAGTACACTGTAGACCAAATTAATTAAGAATCCTCTGATGGATCGATTATTACGGCGCATAAATTATTATCGTCGGCAGGCACAATCACCGCACACACCACGAACGAGCTGAATGTTATGTCCAGTAACTGACTTGTCTACATCTACAAATACAATATTTTACACCATATTTCCAACCAAATATGATTAGATACACTTCCAATTTTGTCAAAAAAAAAACACACACACTTCCAGTTTTTTCAAGTTTCAACAACTAAAACTATATTGATACTATGGTGATGGAAAAGAAGCTTGACTATCAACCCTTCTGCCATTATATCGCTTGCTTCAATTCAACAGTGTCTCCCTCCATTTCACATCGTGGTGAAATAATCAAAATAGATATGGTAAATAGCACTCATTTCTGGTACGTTTAAATCACACATATTCGCTTCTTTTTTAACAAACATTCACAAGTCACAACTTTGGTAGTGTAATTGCACTCACTTGCACTATGTTTAAATGACACCAACATTTTTTTAAACATTCGTAACCCTTAATTTTTCGGTCGAGAAATTGAGCTTTACCTCCTTCTAAGTCCATTTAAATGGCCACACGCCCCTCCTTAAGTTTTTTTTTTTTCATCACAAATTCTTTTATAACTTCAAATAAACTCAGTAACAATAAACAAATCTTGATCCTTTTATTTAGTCTAAGCCTATACATTATATTTTTATTCTAAAATCATGTGTTCTATATATATAACCCATTGATTTATTACTAAATAAAAATAAACTGGATAAAGGAAAAACCCAACCTTGTGTATCCACAACAAGTTTCAGATTAGCTGAGCAGTGGTAGATACTAGACACATAATTCATATAATAACATGGTTAAAAAAAAAAAAAAGACCCAAACCTTTTTTAGTTGATATCTTAAAAATTATATATAATATGAATCGATAACTTTTGATTTGTTGATAACATGGACTGTACGCATTTTTTCTAAAATGGTGTGCCATGTTTTGTTATAAACTTGATTTTCACTTGCAAATTTCAAATATTTCATTCAAACTCAATAAGATTAATTGATAAAATTAAAATAACTTAAAATCAAGTTTACAAACTTCCACCTAATTAAGTCGATGATGCCAAATTCTGAGAATACTTGGACATAAATAATGAAAAATAATCCACGAATAGTTGATCTCGTTGCCCTTAAACTCCTACCAAGGGTGAACTCCTAGTTGGGAAGATCTTAAAGGAGAGCAAGTAATATCTACAAGTATACACTTTCTATAGCTTAATTAATGACTTCTACCAAACTATATACAACAGATGTTCTTGGGAAAGGAAGATGATATGATCTAGTCTTACGATGACCTTATCATTTCACCCCCAGAGTGCTTTCAAGCATAAATACAGCAATAGCATTGAGTTTCCAAGCTGAAGAAGACATTAATTCCTGCAAAGATTATCCAAAGTTATGAGTCAGCTGCATGTCCTCCCAACATCATTAGAAGAACATTTCCATTAAAACAAATCCCTCTCTTAAGCAATCACGGACACTATTAACACTACGCAACGCAATTCATTCCATGTGACATGCAAAAAAGATTTCAACTTCAGAATTTCACTCCTCCACAAACCCCACAAAATGGGCATCTAGATAAAGAAAGGGAAAGCTTACTCTACACTTCCCTGTCAGGCATTTCCAGGTTGCATATACTTAGGATCTGCTGGCAAATTTCTGGAGAAAACTCATTCAAAAAATCTGAGACAGCTAATTTGTGCTTCTTCTTCAGTTCGTCTAACTCCTCTCTTTGCATAACCAACAAAGTCTCCAACTTTGTTGCTATTGTATTGATGTCTTCTATTTCAGAATTGTTCAAACCTACAGATATTTCTACTAGAGGGGACTTTCCACCAGTTGCTTCAGAATAGTCCGATATAATACTTCTTTCATCAAACGGGGAATCAGCGGTCCTGTCACATTCCTTCTCCGCACTATTTGCAAAAAAGATGCCTTCATCAGCATTCACATCCACTTCATAAGACAAGTTCGAAGCACAGCGCCGAGCTGGAGAGTTTCCACCAACACCCTTTGGTGAGTCTGACCAGTACTTGCGACCAGAAGGTAATATTTCCAAAGCAAGGCTGCTAGGAGAATCATTTCCGATAGGAGAAGCCTCGGTTTTAATTTCGGGGGTCTGGCCAGAAAATTGAAAAGAATTATTGTCGGGAGTTTCACTGGGATTCCAACTAGGAATGTGGTATTGAATTTCTGAGTCAATTGTCTTAGCAATGGTTGAAATATCTTGATCGGTAAGCTCCAACTCCTCAACCATTTCACTGGCAACGGAGATTGAAGTGTCTGCTCCAATATTGAAAGGGAAGTGAATATTTCGAATATGGCCTACAAACAAATGAATATCAGAACCATGAAAAAGCAAATACATACTCCCTTGCTTTGAAAAAAACTAAACAAAGTAAGTGAATACCTGAGGAATCTGCAATTCGCAGTTTTAAAAATATTGTATTAACGTCTCTCCTTTGGCCTTCCACTGTAAATTCCCAACTAGTCTCTACAGAATTTTCCTTGGCACTTTCTCCGATGGATTGATGATTAAAGTTATTTCCTGCATTTGATGCATTGGATGGTAAACCAAAGCAAATTGTTCATTTGGAACTTTATATGTATAGTATATATACCTGAATGGTGGGCTCCAGATCTCAATGATCGACCTACACTATCACCATCATAATCTGACTGAAGGAAGGGATCCATCAAGAGAGCCTTTGCAGGCAACCGATCTGATGCACGAGAAATACACTTTTCTATGAAGGCTTTAACTTGGGGATCTGTCACTTTTGCCAATGATGCTGGCTTTATTCCCTAGAATAAAAAGAAACAACAACGATAAAATATGGCAAAACAAAACAATAAAAATAACATACTGAATAATTGAAAAACTAAAACAGACCCAAAAACAGCAGGAAATATCACTTGAACAAGGATTTCTAAACAGCTATTTGATTTGCAGCACAGCCCATCAGTAAAACAATAAAGTAAAAACATATTTTTCAATGTTGTGTTTAACCTAGCCTTTTCAGGATTCCACTAAAAAACTCTAATCATATCCCTAGCAATTTCATACATAAGGAAAGGTAAGACTTCAAATGATTCTTATAAAGAAGATAGGTTAACCATCATGCATTAGAAGCTAACAAGAGTTCAGATGCAGCAAGTAGAAAAGAAGAAGAAAAAAAAAAAAACCAGTTCAGATATTCTAGGATTCTTATTTTGTTATTTTGAGTTTGGTCACTGCAAGTTCGCCAGTTTTTCTTTACAGAACACTCCAATTATATGAAATGCCTATAATATTCAACATCAGCTCAGGATCGTGAAGTATCCAATACTTTTATTGAACTGAACACAAGGTTTGACTAGTTGATTCGTGAAACAAGCAATAAAGATAAATGCAAACTATAACCTGGAAAGTATCATTGAGTAGTTCAAAAAGATTCAAATGAAGTAAATGTCACGACGTTACATCTTAGACACGCACAAGCTGAAATGGTTTTATCAAATTGATGTACTATTTGAAGGTTCCAGAAAATCTCAGTCTGAAAATTTACGAAGTTTTCAGAGTGCATTGAATAATATACCTACCACCACTGTGATTGGAATTAAAAATTCTAATACCAGAGTTCCATTAGACAACAAGTAAGGTCCCGCTTATTTTATAAAAATATGTTGTGTTATCATTTTCTAAAATGTGTGTTCATTTTATTGTCGTGAAGAAAAGATAAAATGGTAGTTGATTAAGATCATTTCCCGAAATAATTAAAATGGTTTTTTTGGCATTTTCGTTATTTCTAGAAATGTAGACAATTATTCACTTTAAAAGTTTTTTAAACAATCCCTAAAAAAAAATCAAAAAAAAAAAAAGTCCCTAAAATTGTCCCGACATTTTGATAACAATGCACTTACAGATGTCACTTTCTTGTATATTTGAGCAGCATTGGAACATTCAACATACGGGTACTCAACAGTTACCAACTCTAGTAAGCACATGCCAAAAGCATATATGTCGACAAGCTCATTGTACTCCTCTTCATAAAGTTCTGGGGCCATGAATTCCGGGGTACCTGGGCTCATTAGAGAATTACAAATACTTTAAGTAACAATACTTCCACAGTAGTACACATACGAAAAGGGTAATACATGTAATGGTTTCACAGGAAAATGTTACCGATAACACTGTGAGCTGAACTGGCCTGTTGAAGGATGGCTGCCAATCCTAAATCACCGATTTTCACCTCCCCTTGATTCCCATTGACAAAAAGGTTGTCACACTTAAGGTCTCGATGAATAACTGGCGGTTTATGACTATGAAGATATGAAAGGCCCTCCAAAATCTGCCTAGACCATTTCTTCAAAGCTCTCAAATCAACATGCTTATGTTTCTTCCGGTATCTAAATTAAAAAAAAAAAAAAAAAGCTAAACTTAAAACACAAGAGCTCACCAAAATATAAAAGAGGGACTGAAAATGACAAAAATGAAAGAAATACATAAAGGGGACAAAGAACCAAAGGACACTCACTGGCGCAATGTTCCGGAGGTGAAAATTTCAGTAATGAAATTAATGTTCTCGTTCTTGGTGTCAACCCATGAATTGTAAAATTTAATAATATTTTTATGCTTCAAAGTCTTGAGCAAATGAACTTCAGAATAAAGGCGCTCCAAATCTACAGAATTGCGCACTAGATCAGACACCTTCACCTGATTCCAAGCCACTTCAATTCCTTCCAATTCATCAAAAGCACGATATCTACATTTTCAAATTACTGTCAAGGAAATCTTCATTCCTAACAAATCATCTCACTGGTACACAATTACATCCATTCAATAAATATTGAAATTTATCAATCGATCATAAAAATATAGAAACAAAATAAAATAAAAAATAAAATAAAAGGATACACTTTTTTGAAAGCCCCCTTTCCTAAAACTTCCTTGTACTGTTGAATCCATGAAAGCGAATCAGAAAGAAACAAAAACAGAAGGCATTGTTAGTTTTGGATCAGATCAAGCGAAACAATGAATAATTACGGCATTGAGCGTTAGATTTAAGAATTGGAACGCACCCGACCGTATCGACCAGTAGGATCAATTTCGACGAAGTCGATTTCAGAATCGTCTTCTTGTTCAGAGGAATCCGGCAGCATTGTTGGGAACCCTAGGTAGGAAGCTAAAAGGAAGTGATTAGTGAAATTAGAATTTAAGAAATAAATAGAAGAGAATGAGAAAATGGAGAATGAATTTATTATATAATATATGTATTGGTAACGAGAGTATGAGACAGCAGAGAGAGCAGCATGCAAAGAGGAAAGGAAAGGAAAGGAAAGGTTAAATATTTTCCGTTGCAGTGCCCCAAATAACGATTGCCTTTCTCGTCGCTTTCTTATTGTTTTTTAATTACTATGGGCCTCGTCAATATCTTTTAATTACTAATTAAATACTATAGGTTTAATTTCACTTTCACCTCAATTTTTTTATTATGCTTCATTTTCTGCCTTTCGACTTTACTTCTCTTACAAGTTTCACATTCCTCGCTCAATTTCATATTTTTGTGCTAATTGTCTCCATCTCTAAATATCAATCATTTGATAACCACTTCGCTCTTTCAACTAATCCAAATTACTCAAATGCGGTTTAAACATTCTTCAACCTTTAAAAATTATATAATCATCTTTTAATTGTTTTTTAATTTTAATGGCCGAACTAACTATTATTAATACAATTTTTTTTATATTCAAGATCAGATAGTATTAATTATTAAATGTTGAAAATTTGCGTTGGTATAATAATAATAATAGTAATAATTAGTAGGTGGAGTATTGGAGTAGTATAATAATAGAGTATAAGTAATATGTATCTAATAAAAGTTATTTTTATAATATGGTTGACATAAATAAAAAATTGATAAAAATATTGCACATGTATTTTATAAATTGACACATTGTGATTAATACTCAATGTAAAATAGCTTTACTAAAAGTACACATTTTATCTCATAATAATGTTGATAAATTGATTCCAGATGTCTTTTTCATCCACGAACAGTTCAAAATTAAAAAGATCCACGATCAGTAGAGAAATACTACTGCTTACGTCACAATAGCATAATCGATTGAGGCATTCAATACCCAATGCTCAAGGTTTCTGTTCTTAGCATATAAGCATGGCTAATAAGATTCAACGTCAACTTTACCGTAGACCCATTTTTGGTTGAATCCGCATGTCTCATATGATTTTCCGAACATAGTTAAATATAGAACTATGTTTATTTTAAAACAAAATATAAAACTATATATAATTCTTTTGTTTTTAAGACAAAAAATTAAACAGAATAAAGGTAATGTATAATGTGACATATTGAATGGTTAAGATTGTATGATAATTTAAAGTTATTTTATATAGTTAATACACAATCTTTACATTCAATTAAAATTGTTCTATGTCCAATAGATCATGAAAATTAAGAAAACTTATAATATTATTAATATGGTAATAGTTAACATTGTTTTTTAAGTTTACTCTGTCAAGAATTAGCATATAATTAATTTATCTTTTTATTTTAATTTGTAGTTGTCATTAGAAAAAAAAAATTGATAGTTGAAGTTTTCTCTTTAGAATGATAGTTGTTTTTTTTGGTAAAAGGAGTATGATGGGTATGATAAAATAAATAAAAGGTTAAATAAGTTTTTAATTACTTTAAATATTAAAATGTTGTTTTAGTTTATGTAAAAAAAATTATATTTTTAGTTTATACAAAATCATTAAGCAAGTATAATTAGTCTTTGTTGAAATATCAATATATATTTTTGAATAATTTTTTTTTAGATGTTTACAACACTATAAAAAATTTCTCCACAAAAAATGAGTGTTATCATTATGTTAATTGTGCATGCATATCATAGAATTTTGAATATCATTGATTTTAAGTTGGGTTTGCAACTTAAAGTTAATATATAATATAATCATTTTTTTTATTTTTTAAAAATATCAAAATATAAATTTAATCTTTTAAAAATCATCTTCCAAAAATCACAAATAAATACTTAGAATTCGAGAATAGTTTGTGGCAATTTAATGTCCCTCCCAAGATTAAAAATATTTGGTGGTGTGACATTGTATTCAAACTAAAACTTGACTGTGGTGTTCGGTATGTGCCATCATGTACCTAGTATGAGATATTTTCATATCATTTTTTGTTGTGCCAAATCTATTACTATACAATTTGTACGAGGAGTGTTAAATTTCGGTATTTTATTGAATCATTGTTGAAGGAGACTTATCATTTCAAAGACATTTAATTTTATTGCAACGAACTTCTAGACAAAGATAAACAAGTGTGGGCTATGACTTTGTGGAGTATTTAGAGAAGTAGAAATCAAAATATCTCATAAAGTTTAGTCATTTATTTTGATGCATGGATATCGTCAATACTTATTTTATGGTGAAATTTGTTTCGGAGGTTGAAACTTGAAAGATTGAAAATTATGGAGGTAGTCTTTGGATGATTTTCGATCATTATCTTACGGTTCAATCTTGATTAATCGAGTTTTAATTTCTTCAAATTTGTGTGGAGATTGACTTGAATAAACTAGTCATAAAAAAAAAAAAACCTCAAACGATTACATAGAATATACATCAACAATTATTGTTATGGTCATAACACAATTTTGTCTTTAGTGAAATGTGTTAGGATTAGTGTTAGGTTGAAACTTGAAAGATTTAAAATTATGGAGGTAGTCTTTGGATGATTTTCGATCATTATCTTATGGTTCAATCTTGGTTCATTGAACTTTAATTTCTTCAAATTTGTGTGGAGATTGACTTGAATAAACTAGTCATAAAAAAAAACCTCAAATGATTACATAGAATATATATCAACAATTATTGTTATGGTCATGACACAGTTTTGTCTTTAGTGAAATGTGTTAGGATTAGTGTTAGATTGAAACTTGAAAGATTGAAAATTATGGAGGTAGTCTTTGGATGATTTTCGATCATTATCTTACGATTTAATCTTGGTTCATCGAATTTTAATTTCTTCAAATTTGTGTAGAGATTGACTTGAATAAACTAGTCATAAAAAAAAACCTCGAACAATTACATAGAATACATCAACAATTATTGTTATGGTCATGACACAGTTTTGTCTTTAGTGAAATGTGTTAGGATTGTTTACATTTGTCGATTATTAAAAAATATTTGCTTATGTCATATTTCTACAATTAGTAATAATTTTAAATTATTTAAGTACATTAATTGTTTTTTAAAATGCTAAATTATTTTAATTTATCTATTTAATTTTTAGTGGGAGATCCAAGTATTGATTACATCTTTCTAAAAATTTAATTTAAAATTTAAAAAGTCACTACATTAAAGCACACATATTTGAAGCATGCCCTAATGTCAATAATTAAAAAAATCTAAAAAATAACAATTTGAAATAGTAATATTTTTTTAAGAAAAATGGGTGTTTATTACAAACAACTTTTTCATGTAATCATAAAAATCGATGATGCTTAGTAAATAAAACGAATGATGCATTTTTTTCAAAAAGAAAATCGAGGATGCATTTATATCTTTCCATCTATCTTTCTTTATTTGGCATAATTATTGTTAATATAATTGGTTTCGAGAGTTGCTTTAAATTATCCCCATCTAGATCATTCTTTCCCATATCTATCTTAACTCAATTAACTAAATGGTGTTGGTTTTCATAATTTGCTATCAATTTTGATTTATTTCCTCCACATTTGAGATCCTTTTTTTACATGATTTATTAATATAAATTCTTCATCTTATCAATGCATTTAATTATTTTATCATTTTTGGTAACTTTGCATCTATCTAGTATAAAAGATGGTAGATTTTTTATGCCATATTTTTTCTTTTTTAATAATTTAAATATAGAAATTTTATTTTAGAATTTGTACATTTTAGTTTTTGAAAGTCTAAACATTGTATTTTTTATTTATTTATTTATTTTAGATATTATTAGCATGTGTCCTCATCATGACCTTTTGTTTAATACTTTAATTTCTGTATTTTATGAAGGGATTTTTATTTATGTTATATCTCATTTTTCTTCTCTTATTAATCCCAATTTAGTTGATTTCTTACATCTTTCTTTTAATTACGGTTTTTATTTGGTGACTTGATTTATGCTTGTGTACAAGTATATAACTCTATTATGGGAGAACGAGTGGAGTAGCTCAAATATCATTAGAATGGGTTGAATAAAGATATTATATTTTTTTAATTTTCTTTTTCTTTTAAAGTAGTATCCTCTATGTGAAGATAATATATAGATGTTAGAGGATAAAAGTTTATAATTGAAATGAAAGTTAAATAAAACAAAGAGAAGATAGTACACAGAATGACAAACATAAATTTATATTGATTAATCTAAAATGGGTTACGTCGAGTCTTCGCTTATTTGCGAGTTTTTCACTATAACTCAAAAAGATTTACAACTTCTCTTCTTATTTTATAACACTTATACAACTATCAATCAATTAATATTAACTTGAGGATATACATGACATTTGAGATTGTAGCAAGTTAATATCAAAGATGTAATTAAGATTAGTAGTATGTTGACGATGAGATTGTTTTACACAACTTTGATCTTTGGCTTTTATGATATTTGTTGTGTTTTAAGAGGATGAAATCATCTAAATTTATAGAAGTAACGGTGCTTCAAATATGACGAGAAGCACAAAATATCCGTTGGAGACTTAGATGATTGTTCATGGTCTTTATTTAGAATTACAAATATGCCCTTCAATTGTACTTGTTAGAAGAAATGTTGGGAGGATGAGTGTTCCAGTTTTATCCTCTGGTTGGAGGAAGAAGCTTTCATTAATTCTGACGTGACTTACATTTTTTTGCTTTTTTTTTTCTTTTCCAACAGTTTAGTGTCTTGCCTTAATAGTTAAGGACATCACTTTTTGTACTTTGATACTTTTACTCATTTTTCCATGTGCGAAGATGAATAGACAACAAAAATTAATCATTTATTTTGTGTTGTTTATCCTCTGACACAGAGGACATAAATTGATCATATCTTCAGTTTTATTTTATCTTCTAACATAGAAGATATAATTTCATTCCTTTTTTTTTTTATCCTCTGACGTAGAGGACATATTAGTATGTGTTAAACATTTTATTTGATCATGAATGTGAATAACCTATTTTCTAAATTTGATACAATCAAAAACACAAGTTAGATAACACATATAATCAAAATATTTAAAATAACTTTATTGTCATTACAACATTTGAGAGGGATTTTGTCTCAAGAGAGAGATCCTAATGACCCACCCTCATGGAAATAGTGGAAAGAACACTGAAAATATATTATATTGTTTTTATATTTCTCTTTTTTCCTATATGCATTATCAATTGATCGATAAATGAATTGGTTGCTAACAATTATTGTTGCCTCTGATTGACACTTTTTTGAATTTGTTGAATCTATTGTAGTAAATATTGATCGAATGTAGCAATCACATGAGTGTTCATGACTTGCTACATGACACTTCAATGTTTTCTTCTTTTGTGTATATCTTCTTTTAGTGTCAAATTATGAATTATGTCTATGTGATTCTAATAATAGAACGTGGGTTTTTTAGTTGTTTATGTGTGTATGCAACCCATCAATTAAAAATCCAATATAATGAAAAGCAAAAATAAGATCTTAAACTAACTATGTTTTGTTTTGGGCATATTTTTGTGTGTCTTAATGCATGTTATTTGATATTGATTTATTTGTTGTTCTTCATAATTTGTAGTATATTCTTCTTGCTATCTAAAATATCTTAAAGAAAATTAGCCAACTTTACAAAGTGCATATTGTATTCTCAAATCTTTGTGTTGTCAAGTATAGCGTCAACTGAAACTTCTGTCACAAGTCTAATTATATCTCTAACGGCAATGGTTTTTTTTTTCTTTTCTATTTACTAAATACAAAATAACCTCTTCAAAATTTTAAATTATATCGGGTACAATCGAATGAATACCATCCATTAAAACGATTAAAATGTTGCATTTTATTTGAATTTTCAACGTTATCATTTTGAATATAATTCTCCCAAAAAACTTAAAGATTTATTAATAAATTTATTTTTAGGTAAAGATAATGTGTATATCATTGATTATATATGAATGCATTTTAACTATCTATACTATTCATTTTTGTCGTTTTGTAAGAAAGTTATTTTGAAGTTAAAATGTCTCCTTAGAAAATATAAGAGTCTATATAAACCTGATGGTGACAGCATTACATGCAACACTTCAAAAAAAGAAAATATTACCATCAACAGCTCGTTTAAAATAACATGTATAAAGTGTAAACTGATATTATAACAATTCACTTTTTTTTATTAGTTTTCTTATATCAATTAATTAATTTTTTCTATAACATATGGCATGTGCATATAGTATTTACACCAATTTTTATATCAATTTATAATAAATTATATTTTTTTAATCACATTCAACCACGTAAATAATTGGAAATTTATTTTAGAAATTCAAGTAATTAAGTGACATGATAAATTATAATAGATTTACATATATATGTATATATAATTTTTTTGCATCGACAATGTATCAATTAAATTCAAATTCAATTTTAAATTAATGATTTTTTTATCTTATGATATTTTTATATTGTAAATAAAAAATTTATTTATAAAGTCATTCAAATTATAACTGGGTATAGATAAAATATATTTGTGCATGGCACAATAAGACACGTACACTACTAGATGGTAAGACCTGTTTCTAGATAAATCTATCCATACACAAAAATTACTTTTTTCTTCAAATTTCATATAAATCAAATATCCAAGTCATCCAAAAATAAATCAAACACCATACATCACTTTCACAAATATATTTTAGATAAATATTTAGATTACAAGCACCAAAAGATAAGCAATATTCAACTATACCATCTGATTATACTTATCTTTTTAGTACTTGTTTTGCATCAGCTCAGTCATCCATTGATCTATCATTTGCAACATATCTCCATACATATAGTAGACATTAACATTCAAAAGGAGTAGAGAAGTAGGAAGATGATTGAACTAACAAAAAGTGAGTTTTATATAGGGAATCGATATTTTCTATACACGAAACAATATTTATGCATGCACCTTTGTATTGAGAAGAGTACCCGACAATATAGTGGTAATTGGTTCCTAAAAAAGACATTGTTCCATTAATGATAGAAAGTGATTGAATGTTTACTTTGATCAAGGTACATGCTAAATAATGACATTAATTATTGTGAAACTCAAATGAATTTGCAAAGTTGTCTAATAAATGTTAATCAAATTGATTGTTCGCCTTGATCAAGCTAAGTGCTATATATATTATGACATGCTATATTAAGTTAAAATATTATGTTAAGATAAGAATACAAATGTGATTGTCGAGCAGAATTGACAAGACTACCTTGCAATTTTATTTATTACGATATATGTTAAACCCTAGATTAAAGCACACAAAGACAGGTAACTAATAGGGATGTGACAAGAATAGACAGAGACACCAACATGAGAGTAGGCAAGCTAGGTCAAACAATAAACTTTTGAAAGATTTTTTACTTTGTGTTTTAAAGATTTCATATTCAACACTCAGAGTCCATCTAAGGATAAAATATATTTCTATATTTTAGGTTTTCAATAATTCGTTTTGCAACGTCAATTAACAGATAGATCATTTACTGCAAGTTATTCTCCTTAAAATCTTTATTATAATGATGATTTGAAACGATCAATCACTGGACGCAATTTTATTTTGTAGTTATATTTAGTTTTTATATTTATTTATCAATAAATATGTATTTTGTGATTTTGTTATATTGTTATTTCATATTATATTATTGTTTTATAATTTCAAAACAAATTATATTTTATGGTGCATTTGATACGTTGTCAATGCAGTGACTTTTTACAAAAAAATTAACTATTTTAATTTTTTTTAAGTATCTACTATTTTACAAGACAAAAATATAATTGTGCAAGTACAAAAAAGGAAGAAAGAATTTAAGCAATCACCGACACTATAAGTTTGGTTGATTTTTCACGTGTTGACCATAGCATCGATTTAATGGATGTTGTATCTTATATAGAGTTTCTTTTAACTTTTTTATTAATTTTTATTAGTTGTTTGTGGCGTCGATTTTGCCGATGTGAAATATTGCATTAACTAACTATAGCGACGATAAGTCGACGCTATAGAATTTTTCCAATGACATATCAATGTGGATAAAGTAGCGTCGGACGTTTTATTTTACAATGACGTCGATTGAACTGACGTTGTAACTAGACTATATATCAACCCTAAATCAACGACGTCGGTTAGATTCTATATCAACGGCGTCAATTGGACTGACGTGGATATTCTGCTGACATGAAATATTGTGTTTCAAATTTTCTTATATATTTTTTTACTTATCATTTATCATCTATTTTTTTTTGTTTATTTATTAAAAAGTTACAAAATTAAATGTTATTATTTATCATGATAGTGCGTACATAAATATATAACTATTATATCATTATATTAAAAATTATTTTTAAAAAATGAGAAAAATTTATTATTAACGTGTTAGCATTGAATATTTTACTATTATCTCATTTTGAATTTTAACTATGTTATTTGATGTTACAATATTAAACTCTTACTATTAAAATTATTAAATTCAAAAAATCTTTCTCTCTATATTTATAATTTATTTGTAATTATAACATTATTAAAATTTATTATTTGTATTCAAATAATAAATTTTCTACCTGGTGCAAGATACATGTTTAACTATATTAGTTAAGATGATACTTATAAAAACATTTAATTTAATGTATTGAAGTGTGAGTTAAAATTTAAGGGTGACAAAATTGTTCATTTAAACTATCATCCATTCAATTTATCCACAAAATATAAAATTATTTAATGAATTGGATTCAATCCATCTATTTAATGGTGTAGATGAAATCCAATCCAACCATGTTTACAAATTCAATGGGTTACATATATTTTTGAATTAAATCCATTGAATTATATTTGTTTATTATAAAATGGGCTTAATTGTAATTTTGGTCCTTCTATTTTAGTTTAATCGTGAAAATAGTTCATCTATTTTGTTTATCTAAAGTTTTGGTCTCTCAAACATAATTTTTGTTCAAAACTTGATGAAATTTCATTTTTTTTACATTTATTCAAGTCACACCATGTCTCAAGATCTTATTTTCAATAATTATACCTGAAATCTATGATCACAAATGATATAGTACGATTTTAAAAATTGAAATTTCATCAAGTTTTATACCAAAATTCTGTTTGGGGACCAAAACTATGGAGAAACAAAATGGGGAACTACTTTCGCGATTCAGTAAACATAGAGGGACCAAAACTGCAATTAAGCCTATAAAACATATAGATATTTTTTGAAAAATATTATTATAATTAAATTTTTTTTTTTTAAAAACAAAATGGAGTTTTTTATAAATTAAAAAAAAAACATTTTTTTTTATTTTTTAAAAGAAATATTTTTTATCTTAAAAATTAATTAATTTATAAATTAAAAAAACTGTATTTATTATTATTATTATTACTGACTTTTTTTAAGCTTGAGCTATTTTAGTATTTTTACAAACAGCTTTTGTATTTGATTTAAAAATAAGTAATTTGTTTTAAAAATAAGTGATTTGTTTTAAATTTAAATTTTAAATGTTGAATATTATTTACTATTAATTAAATAATAGGGAGGTTTGTTGGAGAATGTCTAGGGCCGTAGATTTTGCCGCGGTGGCGGTTAGAGTTCTGATGTCGGTCACCACCGACCACTCTTATTATTATTTAATTAATAATTAATAATAAATAATAATATTTAAATCAATGCATTTATTTTTAAAATAGTATAGAAATTTAAAACTCTTCTTTTATAAAAAAAACTTCTGTTTTTTATTGTAAAACATATTTTTTAAATAATATAAAAAATATTTTAAATTAATAAAAAAGACGTATTTTTCTTTTGTAAAAAATACAGTTTTCAATATAATAAATAATACTGTTATTTTTTCGAAAATAATAATATTAGTTTTTGAAGTTAACAATTTTTTTAGAAGAGAAGTTAATAATTTTTAAAATAATATAAAACCTGATTTCTTAAAAAAAATTAACAGATATCAAAAGAAAATATAGTTTTTAAAATAATAAATAATACAATAATAACATATTTGGTAATTAATGTACTAAAAGGCTCAAAAGAAAGTAATTAGATAGATCAGATGTATATCTATCCATTAAAACTAGGACAATGGATGAATCACGAATGGTATTTATTATTAATGGATGAATTGGATTTAATTTTTAGAAAAAAACTTAGTGAAATTTAAATTGATTCATGAATTTTGTTGATTCGTCTATTATCATCTAAAACCATCTAATCCTTTCATTTTACACGTTAAATCTAAAATATCCTTTTTTTCCACATTTATTTTATGTGACTTTCCACGATAGACCCATTAAAAAAATAACAAAGATGATTGATTCATGTCTTATAGAAACAAATTTATATGTCGTGCAGTATCATCAAATCAAATAACGTAATTATGCCCTTACACATACCTCATTAATTACTTAATGTTATGTTTAATTTTTTTTTACTTATTTGGTGGGCGTAAGTGAGGAGAAATATTTAGATGGTGATACTTCTAAACAGAAGTAATTTGAATACAAGAAAAAAAAAACACATTATTTAATTATTTTAAAATATATTTTATTTAATTTTTTTTCTTTACGTGTCTAAATAACGTGTTAAAACATCTCCAACGGGAACAGTAACGTATTATTGTAAGATTTGCATTTTTTTGTTATTAATAGTTAATGAGATGCATTTTTTTTAATTTTATTAAGTAATTATTAAATTTTATATTAGTTTTAATTATTATTTTTGTAGCGCATATGTGTTATTTAATAATAGTAGTATCATGTTATGTTTTGTTTTGTTGTTAAAAGAATAACAATAAAAATATTACAAAAAGGGAGAATAAATCATGTTAAATGGGCATGACCCACGTGTCAATTACTAGTTACTAGGTTACTGAGAGAGTATAAATTACAATTAGGTTAATAAAATAAAAAAAAGTTGTATTCATTAACCGTTGGATCGGGTTGATTTTTGGACAACTGGTTCGCAACATTCAAGTATTCGTTTTCAACTATCGGATCGGCGAAACGACGTTCAGAGAGGGAGAAACCGTGCGCACAACAACAGGTTTTTGGAGTTTTCTTCTTGTTGTTTTTTATTTGTAAGCTTTATTGCTTTGTTCTGATAGGTTAATTTTTGAAGAAATTTTTAGAAACCTTATTGATGTTAAAAATAATGATTTTTTTCTAGAAATAATAAATGTGTTGAAAGTTGTTATAGTTATCCCTTTTAAAAGTTAAAGTTATGATTTTTATGAGAAAATTGGGAGGATGCTAATATATAAATTAAATATTAAGATAATTATTATTTATTTGAAGGTGTGGAACTAGTGAGACAAGAGTTTGTGAAACATAATTCTATAAACAACTTTGGTAACGGTAAGGACATCACTCTATTAGCTTTCCTACTTGAATTATACGTGATATAAATATACTGTGATGTTATGTAGTTGCTTTTTTTGTATGTTATCTTCAAAATATGTGTTATATGAATTACATGTTTATGAATGATATTATGAGATTAAATGATTTGCGTATGTTGATTGGTATTGGGTGAATGTTTCAAGGTGACCTTGTGTCTAAGCTAGGTTGGTTTAGGACAATGTTGAATGGTTTTGGACGTTCTGGTTAAGTAATCTATTTTGTTACTAACTAAGGCGATGACATTAATGCATGCATTGGTGGCCTGAACTTAGTCATAAGTACGTGACGATAGTTCATCGCAAAGGCAACCTGATTCAGAAGAATACTTAACGGTGGAGTACTGAACATGAAATTTTGAAGAGCATTTGTCCAACGGTGGGACATTGTCCAATGGTGGGACTCTTTGCTCTACACGGTGATGATATTCCAGAATCATGCATTGACATATAGTCTAATAAATAGGAATCCTGCATTTTGGTTGATATATATCTAGGTGCTTTGTGATTTTTAACTATTAAATGAAGTATATGATTATTTATATTTTGATATAACAACTATATATGCATGTCTATTTGCTATGTGTTTGTTATTTGGATATGACTCTTACATTTGACATGTGACTTTCCCAATTTGCCTTCGCAACCAAAGGGGTTTTTGGATGAATAAATGAAGTATTTCCTTTAATTTCTAAGATGGGTAGTGGTGGTCAGCTTTAGAGACTTTATTTATGTTAGACTCTAGTTCATACCAGTTATTATCCTTCTATTCTTGTGTGACATCTTTGAATCATAAAACTTGAGAATTTTCAATTAATTATCGATTGGTTGGTTAAATTTTGTTTGTGCGAGAATTAAAACATTTTCATTAAAAAAAATAAAAATAGAATCTTCTTTAACTTAGTATTTCGAGATGATGTCCCAAAAAATGGGATGTTACAATTATCTAACAGTTTAAGTATGGTTTTTGGGGATAGAATTTGTGGCATCAACCTATGGGTTTCATCATTTTTCTAATTTTTTCTCAGCAGAATGTGAAAGATTATCTTTTGATTTACTACGCTGAACTTAACTTGGGTTCATTAGATGGAGTTCACTGTGTCACATCATCTTGTAGTAACTAATCCATTTTTTACTCCAACTAACCGTTTCTTCTTGATAGCATTGTGATGACAGTTTGGCACAACTCCAATGATGAACTTGCCAAAAATTAAAAGTTACATAACTACATTGACTTATTTGACTACCGTTGGAGATACTATTACGAGCATACATTAATTTTCTGGTGTACTTACTAATTAGTATGTAACAGTTGGAAATTATCCAATTGCACGTGGAGTGTTCTGGATTTTTTGGATGTTATATTGAATAAGCAAGGGCAATGATCCAATTCAATCACCTAGAACCAAATAAGTTTTATTTTCTTCTCAATTTGAGGGTTGCTGATCTAAAACAAGGACTATTTGTCTTTAAGCTAATATATATCAGATCTGCAACTGTAACGATGTGGATAGATTCCTTTAATTTCTCATTTTGAAGTAATAAAATCTTATATATTGGATACAAGCTTAGGAACTGTAGTAGGTTTATAGGCATCAAGATAGCAAAAAGGAGTTGGATGTTTAATGTGCCTCATAGTTATACCATACAACATGTGCAGCTTCTAAACACATAAATATTGCTATAACTTATCATTGTTATGCAATATAACTTGATTGTTAAAAACATTTTTATTATTGTCGATATATAATTATTAAACTCATAAATTTAAGCAGCAAAATGGGAGTCCTTCCCTTGTAAACATCATCTACATGCTTCTTCAAAAAAAATATATCATCTACATAGACATTCTCATTGTGGAGCAAAAAATGGATGTTTATACAAATGAGTGTCTTTATAGTCACTCTCTCTCCTATCATTTGTGCCTCTCACATGTACTTTTTTACTATCTCTTTAATTACTAACTCATTTTAATATTAAAAATAAATAAATTATTATTGAAATACAATAAATTAATAAATTTTATGATATTGAACTCTAAGTCGTAATTCAACTAACAAATATAAATATTGTTAAGTCGAACATTTTGTTTCGAGTTCAAACTCAAGGTATCCCACTTGTGTGAATTAATTATGATAAAATTTATCATCTTTTTTAATAAAATAAAAAAATCTATGAGAACTCCTTTTAATAAACTTTTTTAAAATTAACGATAAAGAGATTGATTATTAAACATTGCATTAAAAAAGTTAAATATGTGTACACAACACACATAAAATTCACTAAAGCACTGAGCTTGAGAAATTTCATTAAAAAAGCGATAAAAATATTGACTAAATCTTCAATTTAGTCTTTAAACTATAAAAAAAATGTAAATAGACCTTAAACTATTCTCAATCCAACAAATAATTCCATGAGTCACTTTCAGAATAAAAGATAGTGTAATAATTTAAAGATTTCCGAATTAAAAATAGTTTAAAATATTGCATTTCTATGGTTCACGAATTAAATAGTAGTAGAATAATAGTTTAACAATAAAAGGTTTAATCAAAATTCTTTTCCCTATTAGTTTTGACATGTTATTCTTGACCATATTATAGTCCCCTTTCATGCACTGTCATGAATAATTAAGATTCTCCTATCCTTAGTTTGTAAACATGCATACACCAAATCTGATGAAAAATCGCCTTCTTGCATCTACCTATACCTGGAAGTATGCACTTTTGAATAGCTAATCAAAACCACCTTGGCATTCAAAAACAAAGTTTTTCTAGTTTCAACTTCACAATTAAATGTTAAATTAAACCAAAATAAAATAAACATTAAATTAAAAGAGATGACAGGTAAGAGATTATAGACAGGTGTATATAATATAAAAAAATTATTAAAAAAAAAGTTGTTCTTCTGTAACTCTCAGTCATTGCCAGTCCATATGCCAGTTTGGAAATATAAATACACATTTTTTTTATTTCTTTTTTCAAATCTCATTAATAATGCTGCCAATAACACATCTGGCATAGCTTTCATACAGCTTGTCACTGAGATCTCTCTCATCTCCTCACTTATCTTAAATTCCTTCTCACTCCAATCTCTTCACATTACTTTCATCTTCTCTCACTTTTTTTAAACTCATCAAGAACAATGCAAGACTCAATTGGCATTCCTGCATGTTTTTCTTCTGCAAATGATGATGATCACCATCATGGAGCTGTGACACGTTCAGGTAGAAGTGTTTACATGTCAGTATACAGAACAAAACTAGCTGATCACTGCCGTTTGATCACAATCGCATGGTGCAAAAACTTGTTGCTTCATGGTCTATCAGTATCAGTGGAAACACCAGACAGAGAAACAACTCAATATAGCTGCAAAGTTGAGCTGAAACCATGGCACTTTTGGAGGAAACAAGGTTCAAAGCGGTTCACGGTTGATGGAAAACCTGTCGATGTTTTTTGGGACCTCAAAGCTGCTAAATTCAATGGTGAAACAGAACCAACTTCAGAGTACTATGTAGCAGTTGTTTGTGATCAAGAGGTTGTGTTGCTTCTTGGCGATCTAAAGAAAGAAGCATACAAAAGAACTGGTTGTAGACCATCACTTATTGATCCGATTCTTGTTTCGAAAAAGGAACATATATTTGGGAAGAGGAAGTTCTCTACTAAAGCTAAGTTTCATGAGAAAGGTAGGTGTCATGAGATTTCTATAAAGTGCAAGAATAAGGTCAATAATAATAATGTCGGAGATGGATGTTCTGTAATAAGTGGAGTACAAGTTCAAGTTCAACCAGAGATGGAGATAAGATTTGATGGGCACTTGGCGATTCATGTGAAGCATTTGCAATGGAAATTTAGAGGGAATGAGTCAATTCATCTTAACAAAATGAGAGTTGAGGTATATTGGGATGTTCATGATTGGCTTTTTAGTCCTGGTTTAAAGCACGCTCTGTTCATTTTTAAGCCTGTATTTTCATCTAATTCTATGTCACCACTGTCTATATTTTCACCACCTTTATCATCCTCGTCTTCTTCCACTCCCTTATCAACTCAGACAAAGAGTAGTAGTACTTCTGAGTCAGTGGCGGGTCATTGTGTCAGTGAGTCATCATCAGAGTTTTGCTTGTTTTTATATGCTTGGAAGGTTGAATGAAAAGAATGTATCATTCATGATATGTCTCAGCCTAAAGGTGTTGTTTTCATAACCATATAATTAAAAAATATATACTTTTATGCATGATTAGATTAACAGTGAATTTAGTAAACTTATGATCATTGACATTTGACAGTATGAATTTGTTAAAGCTATATAGTATAGTTTTTGTCAAAATTACGGTATCACAATGTGATTCTGAAGTCACTTTCAATCCAACCAAGCAGTTATGTGTTTAAGTAACAGATAAAGGTTTGTGGGGCCAAAAAAGCTGGGGTTATAGAAACAAATGTACATAATGGAGGGAAGAGATTGTCACAAACCACGTGCCCAACAATAATTCTCTGTCCAGAGGCATCTGTGTCCATATCTATCTACATCTGTCATCTACTCCTTTGGAAAATACTACTCTTTTACTTTTTCTTGATCTAGTCTTGAAAACTGAGTTATATAATATCAACCAGAGGTGTATGTGTATGTTATCTAATTATGTTTTATAATACAATAGTGTATAGTATGATTATATAACAAATTATATATAAACATTAGATTACTGAACTGAATGTCTGTATTTGGCCACATAAAGACTCATGCATGTGAATGAGAGTTGGTGTCCCGGAAAGTGAGGACTAGTGTTTGGTGGTGATCAGTAATGATATAGACATCAGGAACACCAAAGCAAAGATACAAAAGTCTTTTATTCCCATCGTTCTCTTTTAGTTAATTAGTTTATGAATATACTACTGTTATGATCTGGTAAAATATTGTTTGGCTGCAGACTTCCATTGAGTTTAATTCTTTTTATGTCATAATAGTATTATAAATTTACCAGTTGATGTACATGCGCTAAACATGAGTAAAAATATAATTTTCTAGTTGAAATACTTGTGCTAAGCATGAGTGTGATAAGAAATATTTTATAGGTTAGTTATAATTTTGGTTCTTATCTTTATTTTGGGTTTTAATATGATATCTCGTATTTTTTGTCACGAAATGATTTCTCATATTACAAATTACAATTTCAAATATTATACCAATGTAGTCTTTTTGTTACTGTCAACGTTGATGGTAGATTGGTAGTTAAGTGATGATCTGATAATTCAAAACAACAATCAAATCGAGAAAAAAAAAAAAAAAACTATAAAGATTGTCTTCCCCAAATAGATAACATGGTATGATTAAGAAAATTATCCAGTATTATTAGAAATGTTTGCAATCTATCATTACCATCAAACAGCTTCCACCTTTATCATCATCGTTGTCGCTTTTGACAACACTCTTCATATTTATGTTTGGTTTTTCAACAATGAAATTTTGTGGAAAATATGCTATTAATTCACTTATAGTGCTATATATTTATTGAGGCCATGACACCTCAAAAAACTATTGATCTAATAAAAGAACTCATAAAGATTTATGTGGTTAGACACCTCAACATAATACATTTATTATCTCAAATAAGATTAAAGGATTGCAATTCACCTAATATGTATTATATTAAGTGACTAGAATATGTAAACAACTACAGTAATACATAACAACAATTACACGATCAATATAAGGTTTTCACTGAAAATATGCAAAGCAATTAACCCAAATTGCAACAGTTTTACAAGACTAATTAACAAAGCACATAGGTAACTAACCCCAATAATGATGCACATTGCATTCTTGCCTCTCTCAAAAGGAAGGAGCATGTTGATTCAAGAACTTGCATGTTGCGGTTCAAATTTGAGTAGTATACTGTATAGAGGTCATAGGTACTCTAAAATTATTGATTAAATAACGTGTCTTCCAAACATCAACACATCATGTCATACAAACTGAAATTATTGGTGATTAAAATGCATGTCTGTACTCGCCATTCTGTCAATTCCTACAAGTGATATTCTGTCATCGTAGACATAAACGCTTCCAAATGCATCTGTGCCGGGAGGACATTCAAGAGCAGCTTCAAGAACTCTATGGTGTACACCATGAGAATCAATGGAGTATCCACCTTTATGATCATGTCCGGCAAGGCAGACCTTAACACAATTGTATTTGTGTATCAAATTCATCACTTCATCATAATTCCACAATAGCGCCTCCTCGGTTGCTGCACAAGGATCTAGAGGCAGATGGCTAGAGACAACCACCTTTTGTTTCAATTTGGTTGCATCCTGAAGAACACCATCCAACCATTCCATCTGTTCCTTTCCGACGCCTCCATTAAACATAAGAAACCTTCTTTCAACCCCTTCCAAATTTGTTGGACTGTTCTTATCTTCATTTGGATTCTTCTCTCTAAGCAATTTCATGGCTTCCAATGTTCTTGGATGATCTTGAGGCCAACCAATGGCACTGATGTCATAGGTATCGAGAACTACAAATCTATAGTCAGGCACCGGTGAGAAATCATAGTAAGCATGACCATCAAGGGTTTGGATCTTCAATAATGGAAGTAACTTGCTTCGAGGAAGATTGTACAGACAGTGATTGCCAATCATATGGTACACAGGTCCTCTAAACATTTCAAATTCATCCACAACCTTCTTTACAGCATTAATAGATTGATCTTTTGGACAAAACCCATCAACAATATCTCCTAAATTAATCACAAACTTATGCTTCTGATGAGTATTCCATTCTTGAACTGCTCTCTGCAGAACAAGAATACTATGCCGATAATACCGTGGAACACCAAGAAATGAGCGACCATCTGGAATGTCAGCGTATTGGACGTCAGAAATCAATCCAAAAGAAAAAAGAGGCTGTGCAGTAGCAACCCCAGTTGCAGACACCATGGCGTCTCTCTATATGAGTACCTACCACACATACAACATATATAACATCAGCAAAGTAGTACTTTCCAAGCGCAATCTAAAGAAAAACTAACAAGAACCAATCATTTCATTCTCAACATCTGAGCAAGTATCCAGAGATAGACAAAGAATAAAATATACAGGAATAAACAAACTGTGGGGTAGCTAACTTGGCCTCTATTTGAATTTTCTGACTCCTGGCATTTTCTTTTCAGAAATTTTCCCCCCTTTAATGCATAACAGCCATCTTGTGGCAAAGTCCATCAATCTGAGTTAGTCAAATGCAATTTCCATTCCTCATATTTTTCCAATTTGTGCAAATCAACATAAGTATATGTAATACATAGAGGTACTAATAAACACAAAACATACCCATTCAGTGAAATTAAGAATAAGGTTTTTTATGGGGGGTGAGTTTTGGAGCTTACTATGTGTTTTGAGGAAGATTGGATGAAAGCTAACGGCGAAAGACTTAGGTGAAGCAAACATAGCTATGCGGTTCAATTTAAAGATAAAGAAATCATAGCCAAACAATGCTTGAGACACCTTGACCTTGCAATTTACGTCCCGTCTCAGCATAAATTTTGTTTTCTGAGTAATTTATTAAATTAAAATAAATTTTCTTTTATCTTATAATAACTGAGCTTTCTAAACCAAAATTACATGTAAACAACACAAAACTCCCAATTTAAAACACATTATAATAATGAACAAGAAACACCACGTTGTAGTATCTTGCATCATTCATCACCACAATAAAGAATTATTTAATTGTATGTTCTGCACAATTCACATAGCTAGGATAAAATCATCAGGTGAACAGTACAGCGAGATTGAGTTTTTCAAGCGATAGACATAATGTAAGACACATTTCTTGGGATCTCGTAACTCTAATGCTTTTGAAAATTCAATTGTAAGTCTCTAATGTATTTTTCAATTAAAAATTAATAAATCAGACAATATTGTATATAAATCAGAGATCGGCGTCACGACCTTGGTTCGTTGTGTGAAATAAAAGCGTACCGGTAAGTGTCGTGGAGGAATGGACGGAAGTTTGAAAGATTGATGATGGTGTAGTAGTACTATTACTAGAAAGGAATCAGAGATTCAGGGATGCGGGTAGTAATTTGTAAGAGAGATCTTAATTTAACACCAATAAATTTGAATTTCGGTGAATTTCGGTGTCGTTCTTGCAATAGACTATTTTCTCACACTACTTTTACACCTTCTAGCCTATATTCTTTATATCCAACCAGGTCTGTTATTTTGACACATCAACAACTAAATAATCAACTTTGACTCCATTACCTAAACTATAAATTAGTTGAAAAGTTAGTTGTTAATAATTGATAGTTAATAAATGTTAATTTATAATTCAAAATTTACTTAATTGAAATTAAATTTTTTAATTTTTAATAATATAAAAATGCATAATTATTTAATTTAAAATAACAAAAAATATGATATTTTTATCCATTTTTTTAATATTGTTTTTTTTATTTTGTTTTTTTTAAAATCAAATCTTCTACTTTATTTTATTTTTATTAAGAAATAAAAAAATACAACAAAGCTTTGAAATTAAAACTATATCCATGTAATTTATTTACCATTTTTTCTTACATCATTTACTTTTTTTTTTTATTATAATCCAAACATAAATTTGAGTTCTTTAAAAGATTAATAGTTCTATATAGATAAATAGTAATTGTAAAAGCAATGTAGTTTATTTATGTTTATAATTTGGCATGAAAAATAAATTTTACTTTAATTAGAAGATGAAGAAATAACAATAAATATAAAAATATTCTTTAATCAATTTCTTGTAAAATGAATAACATTATATTATTTTTTTTGAATTATTTTATCAAGAAGTTAAATAAACTTTAACTTTGTTCAGCTAGAGAAGAAGATATATGTGAAGTTGTGAACCAGTGGATGATAGAGTGGTGAGTGAGTGAAATAATTGTTTTGTATTAAGGCACTATTTGGTAACGTCATTAAGCTAACTTATAAGCTTGTTGGATTAAATAATTGTGTTTGGCAAATAAGCTTTTCTCACAAATTTATAGTTTATTCTAAGATGTTATTTCAAGTATCGTTTGAGCATATAGCTGTTGTGTTTGGCAAATAAGTTTTTCTCACAAATTTATAGTTTATTCTAAGATATTATTTTAAGTATGGTTTCTCACAAATTTATAGTTTATTCTAAGATATTATTTCAAGTATGGTTTAAGTATGGTTTGAGTATATAGCTTTTTAAACTGTCTTCCATTTATAACCTCATTAGTTTATTCTTATTATTTTTTTTATATAAAACGTAGTTCTCCCACTAACTTACTTTTCAACTTGTATCTTTAGTATCTTCTTCTCGATGCTATTATTTATGTTGTTTTGTTTAGAGTTACATAACACATCTATTCTTTCATTCATTGCCAAAAAAATTTAACTTATGTATGCCAAAAATCTATGTCACATAATAACACATAATTGACAAAGGCATGCATGAATTGAGTTGTACTCATACTCCTTAAATTCCTTGCCATAATAACTCAAAATATTTCATCTTATTTATCTAACAAGAAATCATGAGACACATAACAGGTAAAATGAGCGAATATTGGGAGGAGCAAAAATCGAGGAGAAAAGTGAAAATTATAAGATAACATCAACTAACTAACGACATAGAGAAAAATAAAAGACACGGAAAAGAAGAAAACATAAGAAATAAAGTGAAGTAGAAAAATAAATTGAATACAAAAAAA
>JBBPBS010000276.1:17227654-17254086 GCA_037974835.1 Cicer judaicum
TTTTCTTTTCTTTTTATATTAATATCTTTTTCTACCTTTGTTTATTTTCTATAAATTCTATGATATTTACAAAAAAAATTATGAATAGAATGAAGATGTCTCTCAATTTACTCCATCTATATAAAAGAGAAAAATACTAATATTAATTTAAAGTTTAATGAAATATTTATCACTAAACTCTCCGGTTCCTTTTCATTTTTATGGGAGTAAGTCGTGATAAAGAAAAAACACTAATATTGAAGATTTTGAATATAGTTGTTATGATATGTACATAAATATATTTGATGTGATATTTGTGATATTTATCTATTTTGTGACGTTTGAACAAGAAAGTGAATTTGAGAAAATACAATAAATATTTTATAAGGGATGAGGAAAAATAATAATTTTAGATTTGGTGTATTATATAAACGAAGGATTTTCAAAAATATCAAAAACAATTAATTTAAAAATATCAAAAATAGTCAAACATTATTAAACAATAATGGCAACATTTCATTACTAGAAATTATAAAATAAATGTAAAAAAATAAATAAATATTGATGGACGGGAAAATAATTCAATGACTATTTTAAAATTATGACTAAGTGAAAAATTAAGTTGATATAAATTATCAAAATGATGGATAAAATTGAGGATTTACTCCATATATATAAGTATTGATGTGTGACTTGAGTAAAGAGAAAAAATTATATATAAAAAACATCCACCATTTAAATATAAGGTGTTAGATGTCAAATAATTGCGTCAACAAAACACTTTTCTTTCATAAATGACATTGCGTCTAGGGATGGCAAAATAAATAGATTGAATTGATATAGATGTAGATTTTAATTAATAGATCAAAATAATTCATTAATCCACTAAAACTTCTTAAAAAATAATGTAATTCAATCTATCAATTAAAAATAAAATAATCAAATCCATCTATTGTCATATTTTAATGAATGAATATTCATCCAATCCACTTAATTTTTGCAACATTAAAATAAATTATATACTTACAATAATAATAATTATTATTATTATGGTTTTTTATTTATTGTAAAAAAGTAGTTTTTATTATTCTAAAATCAATTTATTTATTATTTAATTTTTAAAATATTAATAAAACTCTTTTTATATTATTTTAAATATAAATCAGTTTTTAAAATATTAAAAAAAAAACTAAAGTTATTGTTTTTGTTTTTTTAAAATTTATTTAAGAAATAGTTTTTATTGTTACTTTTAAATATATAATTAATTTATTAATTAATAATAAAATAATAAAGATGGTGGTCGAAGGCTGCGCTATAGTAGTACAACGACTAACGTCGACCACTAACCACCATCCTAATTAAATTAATAATTAATAAAATATTATTTTTTAAAAATAATTAAAAATTTAATTCTATTTATTAACTAAAAAATATGGTACCGAAAATTTATTTTTTATTTTAATTAGTTATCATGTATCCAAAACTTAACTTGTAAATATTAGTGGTTCCTTTCTTTCCTTTTTCATTAAATTAGTTTAAGGGACGGTTAATTTTTTGTTTGCCATTTGACTTGTTTCGTTTTAGTTTCTATAAACTCGATTTAGATTAAAAATTATCTTTTTCTATTATGTCTTTTATTTCAATTGATTTCATTGTTTAATAAAATTCTTTTTTAAAATAAAAGATTATTATTTTATCCAATATATAAAATAAACACGTGATAAAAACTAAACTAAAAATATTAAATAGAAAACATTTATTAATTTTGAATGAAAATCAAAAACATTTATTAATTAAATTTAGTTTGCATCTAAAAATATTTTACACAATTGAATGATGTGTTGTCATTTGTCACATTATTTAATGAATATGACAAATTATAAATTTATAAATTAATTAAATGAGATGATAATATATTATTAAACTTAATCAAACAAATAACATTATTATTAAACAACTATGTAAAATATTTTTAGACATTAATGTGTTATGCTAATAGTATAAAGTAATTTTCAATTACAGTTAATTATTTTTAAATATTCAATAATAATATTTTTATTTATCTAAATAAATATTCAATGATGAATGAATTTAGTTAATGACAGACTGTTGAAGAGAGTTCAAGTTTGTATTATCTTGCATAATTTTTGCTTAACTCTCAAATGAATTCCAGATTATATTTACCTCTTTTCCATGTAGATTACAAGTTTAAAACAAAATAATAATTTTTGGTGTAATTTTTTTATTAATTAAATATAAATAAACATAATTAACGGTGAAAAACCATACTAATAAAAAAAACTACATGCAGAACAGTAAGTGGCGATAACTGGTAAGGGAAAAAAAGCAGTGGGATATGGGAAAGCGCGAATGAAAGCTGGACTCGCAAATTCTGATTCTCCTCATCTTACACAATCTTCTAATAAGACGAAAATCAATCACCATATGCCCCAACCAACCATAACTCAATTCTCCAATCACATGTAATAACCAAAACCCTTTTCTCAACGTTCATAGCCAATTTCGTAATCTCATCTTGCCATGGCGTTGAGAACCGCCGGCACAAAACTCTCATTCGAGGTTCTCCGCCGAACTCCATTCGATGAAGAAGAAGTCTCTCTCTTACACCGTTCCAAATCTGATCTAACAACTCAATCCGATCGTAAGAAGCGCAGAAACCGAGCATCCAAGAGGAAAAAGAAGCTTCTCGATCCCGTAGATTCCGTCGCTAATTCCGATGATCCGCACCGGATTACTGAAACGCCGCTCACAAACGGAGGAGCATGTAACGGTTTCGAGCTCCACTCTATGAGGTACTGCGCTACCGGAGGAAGCGTCGTGTGCGAGGAAGCAACTGAAGCGAGCGTTTGTGCCGTTACTTCGGCGCCTGAGGGAGATTCTGCGTTTTCGACGAGCGTGCGTGGTGGTGTAGAAGGGTTTAATTTCGGTGAATTGAGGCAGAGGAATGTGAACGGTGGAAGTTCTGAGGATTTAGCTGCTTCGGTGGTTGGCGATGACGGTGGGATTGAGAAGGACAATTTTAGCGTTGGGATTGAGAAGGACAATTTTAGCGTTGGGATCGAGAATGACAATTGTAGCGATGGGATTGGGAAGGACGATTGTAGTGTTAAAGCGAGTCCGGTGGAGACACCGATAAACGTGTCAGAAAGGAGTGTCCTTACGAAATCGGAAACGGTTGAATCGGTGGAATGGAAGCGGATCATGGCAGAAGATCCGAATTGTGAGTTCTTGCTCTGCATGCAACATTGCATTTCGTACTTTTTTTTGTAACGATTTATCAGAAACTATCTCCACTGAATACATATTATGAAAATTGAACCTATAATTCAATATTTGATCAAACTGTTATTTTCAATTTGAAGGAAATTAAACTAATCAATTCTTGCTTAGCTTTCAAGAATTAGCTTCATAAATTACTAATGGTTCAAAAACTTTTGCATTTATGCTAATCATGTTCGAAATGCCATTCCTTAATTCTGTGCTACTTTAATTATGGTAGAGTTTATATTAAATCCAAACTCAATTGTAGTTTGCAAGTCTGGCTTTTCTTTTGGTGTTCTATTTCATGCCTGCATCCAACTAGCTACTTACCTAGATCTGCAGGTTTTTCTTATATTGCATGTTCTGCTTCAATTTTTATTTTTAATCTATGCTATGACAAAATTACACATAGGCTTGGTGGCATGATAACCGACAGAATAATGCATGGCAGCGAAAAATAATGCGCGGTTTTGACATGGCTAAAATCCCTTTGCCTGTTTTCTTATTATGCTCCTGCTGCTTATTTAGGAATCAATACTAGTAATATGGTCTCTGACCTCCAGTTTGTTTATGCAAAGCAATCTTTTGCTCAACTCTCTTACTTGTCATTTTATTTTATGCATGCTGTATTTGCTTTTTTGGCTTAATTAACCTAGTGGTGACGTGTTTTGATGTCAGATGTGTTCACAGTAGATAAGTCTCCTGTAGCATACTTCTTGGAGGAAATGTACAATGGAAATTCTTTACGGAGTACTACTACTCTCGGCAATGAAATAGAACGAGAGAGAGTTTATGACACTATCTTCCGCTTGCCATGGAGATGCGAATGGGTACAATTCCTTTTCTCAAATAAAAGGAAACACAAACAAAAATGATTTCTGGTTCTATTCTTGTTATATCATCAACGAACCTCTTCTCTTTGTTTAGCATCCTGTGCCTTTCCTCCATAATAATCAAAATAAATTAAAACGTTTAGGGGAAAAGAAGTAAAACTTAAACCTTCCACTTAAATATTTGCATATTTTATCAATGTATTCTGAATTTTGTATTTTGGTATCTTAAACATGGAATGCAATTGCAGCTTATAGATGTTGGCTTCTTTGTCTGCTTCGATTCATTTCTTTCATTATTAACTATTATGCCAACGAGGATCTTGATGACCATTTGGAGGATTCTTAAGACAAGGTTTGCCTCCTTTACTTAATTTTTCTTCCCTTGTAATAAAATGTTAGCTGGGCATAATGTGAGGATTTAGGGGATAGATTAATCTTACAACACCAGTTTCTTTAATTTAGACTTGTATTTAAGCTGTGTCCATTGAGTACAATCTTACTAGTGCTTTAGATATCATTTTAAATCTCTAAATTATAAAACAAAGTTGTTTTCCTGGAACCATGACATCCCAAATTATGCTGTTAGTTCAATCTATAAGACACAGGTTTAGTTGTTAATTTATACACAGACCTAGTTAGTTCATGATTCTCTGTTAGCTGACAATTCTCTTTTGAATACATGTTCTACATGTTCTTGGGCTTTGATTTGTATTCCCTTATTTGGTTCAATTTGTGTTCTGTTTTAAAGTTTGTGATAGTCTATCATGGTTTTCAGTGCTTCAATATGACCTAATCATACTTGTGACAGACAGTTCAAGAGGCTCTCTACAATGGAATTGTCAGATTTTGGCTGTTTTGTTATTATGAGTTGCGGAGTGGTTCTTTTGCAGCGAACAGGTATAGCGATTCTCTACTCCCCTGATTGTATGTTATATCAATCCTTTTTGTATTAGTCAAGTTTCATGATATACTAAGTTCCATTCCCTCTTTAAAACTTGCTTCCTCAGATATCAGCTTAATATATCATATGATCCGCGGTCAAGGAACAATAAAATTGTATGTGGTCTACAATGTTTTAGAGGTGAGCATAAATTAATTTGTTAATCTGTATTATGGGGAACTATTAGCTCTCCACATTGAAAAATTCAATCACCGTATATATATATATATGTTATTATGAGTTTATGCAAGCAAGATGTTGGAGTGACAAAGTAAGGAAATTTTTCAGAATATGGAAGAATAATTCTTTTTATTATATACGTAAATCATGAAACTGACATTTGATGAGATCAAAATTGGCTGTATTTGAAATTATTAGTAATCATTATGTATCTCCAACTTTTTTATTTGTCATCATGCCCATTTTAAGGCAGTAGTGCTGTTAGTTTTGATTTGATCATATAAAGTAGTGAAACCTGAAGTGGCAAAAGGAAAAGGCCGAATTTTATTGCCTTAGGCGAGATTTGGGACAACCCAAAAGGGAAATTTAACAATAGGGGTAGGATGGATGGTTGATATAAATGATTTTATGATTGTATTTCCATATTAGTATTCAGTAGTCTTTTGGTGTTTGAACAGCTCAGTTCACAAGTACTGAAATTGTAATCTAAGCAGCTAGATATTTTACTTTTGGTTACGTACTTTCTGTTAATTGCATAAATGTCAAAAATCACAATATCCATAGTGAAGTTTATAGTGTGCTTGTGACTGATATTTGAAGTTCTTGCAGATATTTGATAAATTGTGCCAAAGTTTTAATGGGGATGTGTTGCAAACATCATTTCATTCTGCTGAGGGACTAGCAAATTGCCCTCCAGAAAATATGAGATTCTGGCTTTGGAAATTTGTTTGTGATCAAGCTTTAGCTGTGGTAGCTTCAAATATCCTTCCTCATTGGGATGACTTTTCCACGATTGTTTGGTTTTGGATAACTATTTTCTTCTGTTAAGACAAGAAAAAACTATAGGCTTGTGATTCCTTAACCAGTCTTACTTGTTCATTCTTTTATCTTATTAGCTCAGGCAATCACTTTATCAACCTGTATAGTTTCTCACAACAATGCATT
This sequence comes from Cicer judaicum, assembly GCA_037974835.1. Lineage (NCBI taxonomy): Eukaryota > Viridiplantae > Streptophyta > Magnoliopsida > Fabales > Fabaceae > Cicer > Cicer judaicum. The sequence goes on from JBBPBS010000276.1 coordinate 17,233,814, forward strand.
GTTAGCTTTGCTGGTGTCAAATAATTTTGCTGAGATTAAAAGCAATGTGTTTAAGCGATACAGCAAGGATAATGTTCACAGTTTGGTTTACTTTGGTAAGTTATCTTTCCCATTGCAGCTTATTTGGTTTTTTTTCTTTCACTTCTACATTCCAACATGCAAAACACCTTCATGTAATTTGTCATGTCCTCATTGTCATAATGCTATATGAGCTACTCTTGTCAATATATTTTTTTAAAGATTATATGCCTTTCTTTAGGCAAAATACACATGCAGTCTTTTAAGTTTGACTTTTTTCCCGGATTGATCATTTGAGTTTTTTTCTTTCCATATTGGTCCTTTAAGTCTTGGAACATGCACAACTTCGTCCTTTTTATGGATTTTTGTTTAACTTTGTTAAAAAAATGCCCTCTTGCCTGTTAGATGTTGATGTGCTCATAATGATGATGAGGTGGCAATTCCAAATAAGCTTATAATTAAAAATTGTTTTTTACAAAAATAAAAACCTCCAATTAACTGTCTTTTCCTTTGTTTTTTCGTACATTACCAAATATAATAATAATAATAATTAGGGTTCTTCAAACCAAAAAATTAAAACCCGGAAATTAAAACCAAATGGAAAAAACACTCTGCTAATGCTATAAAGAATCGGCAATGAATCAGTAGTTTTGAGAATAGCATATTCTTCAACAATGTCAAACAAAAGTTCTCAGGTTTGAGGCCTTTATGCATAATCCCAAGAGAATGACAAGCCTCAAATTCGACACACGCCCATTTCTGCTCATAAATCCCTCAATTGCCAACGCCTTATCAATCCTACCCATTGTACAAAACCCTCTAATCGAAGCATTATAAACCAAGCGATTAACCTTAGGCCCCCACCATTGATGACATCAACAACAAGTTTATATGCCAAATAAACATTGCCACATCTGCACAACCCAACAACAAGCACAACACATGCTTAAAATCAAGCTTCAACCCTCTTTCAATCAAACCACACCGAACAAAAGCAATCTCATCAAACCTTTTGGACTTACACAAGGTGTTGACGATAATGGTGTAGGTAAACAACATTGGGCTCTCTTCCTTTCAAAGGCATGGTGAAGTGGGTGAAGTTAATGGATTTTTTTCTGGGTTTGAAGGATCCTGAAAATTTTAATTTGAGATTTTTTATTAATAAAAATTAATTAATTTAAAATATAATTTTCTGATTTGGGCTCGCCACCTCTATACCGTTATGGACATGTCAGCATCTAACAGCAACATGGACGTTTTTTAATTGAGTTATATGGAAATTCAAAAAAGGACCTACACATTTTGAAGCTTAAAGGATCAACATAGGAAAAAATATTAAAGGACCAATTTAGGAAACAAGTCAAACTAAAAGGACCACAGCCCTTTCTTTATTAATGATGTACGTGAAGTAAAGTTCTTTGATGTTTGTACCCCAACACTTGTGCATTTTTTCTGAATGCTATTATTTGAGTTTAGTGAGTAGTGCCTAGATTTTGTTTTTTCCTTCTTTGGTGCCTTACTCCTGTGCGTGTAAGTAGGATCTGGCAAACCTTTTGCATTAAATTGTCTGTCTCCATTTATATTTGTTTATAATTCTAAGAGCATGTTTAAGTGGAGTCAACTTTTGTGGAATCGGAAAGGGAATGCAAAGTCTTTTATTGGAAATGACAAATTTATTCCAATGTGACAGATACTTAGGAATAGAACTGTATTGTATTCCATATAGTTTTTATGGGTGGTCATCCAATAACTATAATTATAAATAATGAAAATATATTTGGAAAAGCGTTTGTTTATTCCAGGCTACTCTAGGATTGGTTTTGTCTTTCATACAATCAAAAATTGTAATCGAGTTTTTCTTTCCGTTGTAACAAACATGCTTGTGCAGAATTTATTTGTTTTCTACTTCTTTATGTTGGGGATGAGACAAATGAAATGAATGTCCCCGAGGTGTCAGTTTAGTGGTAAGAGTTTGACATTGTAACCTCAAGGGACATGGTTCAAATCCTATATGGGACAATTATAAAATAGCCATTAGTGCCACCGTTATTAATAATCATTTCCCCTTCCCCAATTTTTTGTTGTGTAAAAAAGTTCGAATTTAGTTAAGGTTTGACATTTGTTTTGCTATCAATATATAGATATAATAAAACTCAACGTTTATTATATGATATAACTAACAGCTTTGAAATTATACATACACATAAAGAAGTGTTTAAAATATGATATAACTAAAACTCACTTGTAATGTATTTTTTAAATATAGTATTAAAGTTCATCAATTTAGGCATCCTATTGGTCACGGTCACACTCAAATTGTTTATAATTTTATATATATTGGTTAGCTACTTTTTTTAGTAAAGTTTATTTGCAGAAGTACTGATAGTGTAAACTTCATACATTGAAATTGCATCTAATATTAAACGCACATGAATGCACCAAGTCAATTTTTTTTTTTAAATGGGCTAAATGAGAATGTGTTTAATAAGATGTTTGTTCTGCATTTGTCATTTACGTTAGTTTTTTTCATTTGGTCTCGCCACTTGTTAATTTATTTTGTCCCATTACTTATGGTGACAAGCAGATTCTGTGGAGAGATTTCATATTTCAGCATTTATCTTATTCGTTTTGGCTCAAAATATTCTTGAGGCAGAGGGTCCGTGGTTTGAAAGCTTTCTCACTGTAAGATTTGGAAATATTTTTGCTCCTACGATTTATTGAAGTTTAATTTATCATGTGGAATCAATGGATTTTGTCTTGCTCTTGACACATTTTATATGGCGCAGAATATCCTCTTGGTTTATGTATGTGAAATGACTATTGATATTATCAAGCATTCATTCATTGCTAAATTCAATGACATTAAGCCCATTGCATACTCTGAGTTCCTTGAAGACCTATGTAAACAGGTATTTCTTCTTATTCTTATGTGGATATTGTTATTGCAATATGATTGGTTGTTTATTATTTGGAAGGTATATTCTATATATAGCTGGAACGAACCACTTTGATAAGATAATGATGTATCTTCATTCAAATTGCTTATTTTAGCTGAAAAGTTGTGTGGATTATTTAGCAACACACCTGAATGCACCAAGATCCTCCATGAAAATATTTCAAATGCCTTTTCCAGTCATTTGCCACAATGTTTTTAATGAGAAGAAAGTTGTTCAGTTTTCTAAATTAAATAAATCTGGTCTTTTTTCCGATTTTTCAATTGTCTTGGATAACATTTTCCCCTTTTTTTTTTCTTTCCCGCTCATGTAGTTTATTTCCATAGTGTTAAAAAGTGAAGAACCATATTATGCATTCATGCATAGAAGTGTACTGTGTCAAAACAAAAAGATGGTATTTAGTTGACACCTGAGAAAGCTACTGTTAGTGTGTTAAGAATTATGTATCGTTCTGGATCTTTATAATTATGACATGAACATTGCATTAACCTTTTTGTGTTAAGAATATACGTCTGACCTTGAATGTTCACTTTTTGTAGACTCTAAATTTGCAAACTGAGGGTGTAAAGAAAAACCTAACCTTTGTACCCCTTGCTCCGGCGTGTGTGGTAAGCATAAATGAGTTTTAGATGTTTATTTAGTTTTTCTGGTTTTTTGGCATCCGATTCCGATTAAAGGTCTGTATATACTTTTTCCTTTTATTACTTGTTCTTAGGTTATTCGAGTGCTAACCCCAGTATTTGCTGCAAACCTTCCTCAAAATCCTCTTCCGTGGAGAATTTTCTGGATTCTGCTTTTTTTAGCAATGACCTATGTTATGCTCACAAGCCTCAAGGTTCTCATGGGCATGGGCCTACAGAAACATGCCACTTGGTATATTAATCGTTGCCGAAAGAGGAAGCACCACCTTCATGCAGATTAGTTTATGAGGCCAAGTATTGCTGTCATGTGTTAGTGTGCTTTGCTGCCTAAGGAATCCTTCACTTTTGCCCGAAGAACGTATACATGCCTGGTGATTTTTCTGAAATGCCTCGACTCTCGAATCATCATTAGTGAATGGCACATATGAGAACAACTTTATGTAGGCTTGTTGATTTATACTTGAAGGCAAGCCTCGAGATGGTTTCTCCTTCCAATTTTGATAGCAAGATATAGTTTGATGATTATACAATAAGAATAGAAATTTATAGGCTGCATAGTTGTCATGGGTTGTAACTTGTAAGCCCTTCCCAGTCTATTATACATGAAAAGAACACATCATATTTTTCATTTAATTGAAAAAAATACTTCCCATTCTCTTTAAATCCTGTGGGTCCCAAATCATTATTGCCATGCAAGTTGTGTTGGTTCGATCAGTGCCCAACGGGTTCCAATAGAGAAAGATAAATGTATGTAAACGAATACTAATTGCCATTGTAGAGTGATTCAAATCGCAGTCCTTTTCTCTAGTCACTGGTGTGTCTTGAAGAGATTTAATGGAGAGAAATGAAGAAGTGAAAAGATGACTTAGATGTATCCAAGAAAAGCTCTGGTTGTAAGGTACGTTTAATTGTGTTATGTTCCCATTCTACCTCTATTTTATTCGTCTGTGATAGGAACCACGTTCTCATCAGTGTGTAGTGTCTGAAAATGGGAAAAAATGAAAAGGCCAAAATGAAGAAAACGCTTGAGACAGCCCAACTTGCTTGTTTGACCGTGAAACTGAAAGCCACTAACCACATTTTTTGAAATTTATTTGCATAAAACTTGTTCACTACACGTTGCATTACAAAAGCAATAAAACAAAATAAGCTATGATGATCAGTGTTTAGAGATGAGCACCTTTACTGTCTCTTATTTTTTACTATAGATGGACAAGTATAAAAAGAAGTGTGAAATTATTCTTAGAACTGTTGTATGGTATTGGTTGGAGGCACAAAATATCTTTTTTGTTGATCTTATTTTTTACTATAGATGGATAAGTATAAAAAGAAGTGTGAAATTATTCTTAGGAATTGCTGTATCGTATTGGTTGGAGGCGCAAAGGATTTTTTTTGTTGACAGTGATCCCAAATCTCTCAGTCATGTCTATGTCTTGAAGAGATGCACCATTTGTAGGTAGCTTCCAATCAAACCAATACAAAAGATTAGCAACCGTATACTCGGAGGAAGCAAGACCAAACGTAATACCTGGGCATTTTCTTCTCCCAGAACCAAACGGGATAAATTGAAAGTCTTGACCATTGAAATTAACCTTGCTGTTTTCAAATCTCTCAGGTAGAAACTCTTCTGACCTTTCCCAAAATTCAGGGTCCCTCTGGATTGCCCATGCGTTAACATATACCATTGTTTTATCAGGAATATCATACCCCCCGAGTTTAACACTAGATGTTGTTTTTCTAGGAGCTAAAAGAGGAGCAGCTGGATGTAGCCTCAAAGTTTCTTTGATTACACATTTCATGTAGTCCATTTGATTGACATCACTCTCCTCTATTTTTGATTTATTCCCTACAACCCTTCTTACCTCCTCCTGTGCTTTCTTCATTATGCCTGGATTTTTTACAAGCTCTGCCATAGCCCATTCTACTGTTGTTGAAGTTGTGTCACTTCCTCCTAAAAACATGTCCTGAAATTATGAAAACAGAAAACAGATTATAATGCTTATTAGCCATTGCCAATCAACTCATGCTAATATAAAAACAACTTCTGATGTTTTATAAATTAGGCACTTCATATATTTTGAGCTTTTAATTAGTTGAGATTACATAAACCAATATTTTTTTAATTGCTTTCGCAACATGTTTGAATAGAAATTGGTGATGAATTTGTTTTTCCATGGAGATAAAGGGATAGAAAGAAAGACCATTAAGAGTGCTTTTAAGTCATTTTGTGTGAGCTCGAAGTCTGAAAGACCATCATCCTGAAGTTGAAGTAGAATATCTAGGAAATCTTTCTTGTTGGGGTCCCTCCTAGCCATCTTATGCTCCACAATCATACTATCGAAGAAATCATCCATTTGTTCAAAAGTGACCTTAAATTTTTTAATTTGGCCAGTGAGAACATCAATCCAACCCAACAAAGGAAACAAATCTCTCGTACTAAAATCTGAAATTTGAGCCATTATATCCCTTCCAGCCTCTCCAAAATGGCAACCATCATATTTCCTTCCAAATATACACCTAAAGATTATGTTGTTTGCTGTTGCAATCAGCATCTCACTAAGGTTCACACAGCCATCATTACTCAAACTCACCGCTTTATGTATCTTATCTACCAATGCCTCAGCTTCCTCTTCTCTAATAAACTGCACTGACTGCACCCGTTTCTGACTCAACAATTCAACCACACACAGTTTCTTTTTCTGTCTCCATGTATCACCATAAGATGCAAAAGCAATGTCTTTACATCCATATAGTAGGGCTTTTGTTGATGTCAAACATGGTCGGCTCGCAAAAACCAGGTCATGTGTTTGCATGACTTCTTTTGCCATATCTACTGAGGAAACCACCAACACACGAATCTGACCAAGCTGCAACAGCATTACAGGGCCATATTTTTGTGACAGGGATTGAAAAGAGCGATGGGGAAGTTTTCCTAGTTGAAGGTAGTTTCCAATTATTGGCAATCTAGGTGGGGATGGAGGTAGATTAAGTTTGTTTCTTGTTGTAAACTTGAACACAAACAGCATGCTGATGAAGAATGAAAGAAACATGAAAAGGGTGGAATTTAGGTCGTGTGGAACTTGCTTTAGAAATGATGGTAGATGTGGAAACATTTTTCCTTCCAGCATGTTGATTGACATGCACAAAATATCTATCTTTGTTTTTTTTTCTCTTCTTTTTCTTTGATGTACTACGTTGTTGGTTGGTCATGTGTGTTTAAATACTGAGAAACCTCGTACTATATGAAGCTACAAAAAAGGGATACGTGTTGCATTTAGGTGGTGGTGGTAGTAGTGGTGGCACCATTCTTCTGATCACACCCATAAAACACCAAATTGTTATACGTGATTGTTACGGCTCTGAAGTTCCAAAGGATTAGAATTTATCGTTGTCGCGGTTTTACATCATGGAGAATCTAAGAAGAATGATATATACAAGGAAAGGAAAATACGATTTTGAAAGAACAGCCGTTTTAAATCGGTTTATCGGCAGATTTCACCCATATCAATCCATCTTAGTTTTTTAAAAGATATCTATACCTATAATAAATGGATATATTTTGTGTAGCCTATTTTTCTATTAAAATTATTTAATAGTTTTTAAAAGAATTGAAGAGAAACATTTAAAATAAAAATTACGTTTATGGTAAACATACACTGATTTTTAAATACAACATGATTAACATTCATTAATAAAATAAAAAAGTGGACAGATAGACATGGAAGTACCGTCTAAATGCTGATAACTTTATATTTCTTTTTTTATTAGCCAAAACTTTAAATTAGGGAGATATATCTTCTTTACATCAATTTCAAAAAAGGTTCATTAAATTTATGTATAATATACATATCTAATTTTTGGACAATAAATTTCAAAAATACATTTGATTTGAGACAAAAATTTACGATAAATTTTCGCAACAATTTATTAGATGATTACTACACTTAAAATACATAATTAATTATGTACAATAAATGGTTAACAAATAAAAAATATACTTATAATTCTTTAATTATCTACGTAATACAATTTTAAATGTCATTAAGTCTGATATTTTATATAAACATTTAAACACAAGAACAAAGGAGACTTGTGAAGGAGGAAGGCACGATTGAAGGTGTTTTACAAACTAAACTGAAGCTCAGTAAAGATTACAAAAGAAAAAAGAAAAAGGCTTAAAAGAACAATTTTGAAAAAGGAGAGAGTTCTAATAAAAAGAGTAAAGTTGAAAATGAGAAGGCAAATAATTCTCCATGTCAACATTGTGGAAAAAAGGAACCATCAAGCATTTTAGATGTTGGAAGAATCCTGATATACGCGGTAACAAATGCAATCAACTTGGATTTTATTGCAAGGACAAAAGACAACCTCAATTTGAAGTTCCACTGGCTGATCAACAAGAGCAAGATAAGATAAGCAGTTATTTGTAGCAACTTATTTTTCTACTAACAACCAATACGTGTCCAAGGTTCTTCTTCGCATATATTATTTTGGCACAAATCTTTTTAGTTCTTAAAAAGAAACAATTTGAGAAGGTTCAATTGTCCGAAATGAATTTCTAAGTACTCAGATTTATCAACATATTAAGCTCGTAAAAAGAACTCCATTTTTGTTGATAAATTATGTAAAGATCTTTGGTTCTCTACACTATTTTTCTACCATATTTAGAGAATTCCTTGTACTGTAGAACTAGTCAGTCATAGTATATATATTGGGAAGAAGACTGTTTGACTTTGGTTCTTTGCTTTTTTTCAACTCTATAATCAATTAGAACCATATGATTATGTCGCTGTTTTTCCATTTCAATGTACTACAATAGAAATATATTAATCCTTTTCTATTGTAATCAAAATTCAATTAAATTCGACTCGATACTAAATCTTAAAAAATAGGCAAAGAATATTAAGTAAAGTGGGAATAGAAATGGAGAAAAGGGGATTCTAGGATGGATAATTTATCTTTTCCTAGAGTCCAATTCCTTCTTGTTTATATCGAAATAGATACGTAGTGAAGTAATGGACAAACAAAAAAGAGCGTGAATTTGATTCACTAAATAGAACTTCTTAAATTTACTTTTAAAAAAAAAAATAAGAATGAAATCTTGATTCGATATTTTTAAAGACTCAAAAAGATAAACAGTTATTTGTAGCAACTTATTTTTTTTGTAAAGATTGTTTCATAAACAACATAAAATAGATAAAATTTTGCTTTCGATTTTTATTGTTTTCTCTCCTTATGATTTCTGATTTGTGCAAGCGTTGGATTGTTCGATAATAGATCAATCACATAATCAATATCAACAACCTCTAGGTAATAAAATCTAAGTGCAATGGGCTTGACATATTGATGGGAAAGATTTAGCTTTAGTACAAAAGTGTAAAACATGCAATTTTCATCCCTTTAAGTATATATATACTTGCATCAGAATCAGTATTACTACTTAACACTACTTTCAACAAGACAATCATTTGCAATAGATGCTGCTCATGAACATTCTTGCTGATATTTTCGAGTTTGGCTGGGAGGTTGGTGTCTAATCAATTTGGTTAGAAATGATTTGAGGAAGCCAAAAATAATTGCATATAATATATTGGAATAGAAGATAAAAGAGAAGTTCCCATGCAGCAAGTCCGGATTGCATTTTCAAAGCTAATTTCAATGATAAAATCAAGATCGAATGGTGTTGACAAGCAATTAGAGATCCAAAATCTATTGAAACAAATTATTAAATTAAGTCTATTGTTTATTCTCTATAATGGATTGTTGGGTAATTCTCTATTTGATATAAAATCAATATTATTGACTCAATAAAAACAAATTGGTGAATATGTAAACATTAAAATATGATATCAATGACTATGTAATCATATGTATAAAAATTGGAAAGATTCAAATTTAATTAAAATCATTTAAAAAGACAATCAATTGAAATTTATGTAAACAATTACCTCATACATTATTGGCACGTGCTCCATACTAGTTAGGCTTATATATACACCCTTTTTATATTATTGTGAAAATTAATTGACAAGGGATTCAAGTTCAATAAATATTATCTTGTGATAAAAAAAACTTATAATTAAAATTGCATTAATGATGTTATTCGACTTTCACATTAAAAATAAGATTTAAATATATTTTTGGTTCTTAGGTTTCTCAATTGTGTGGGTTTGACCCATATTTATCTCTACTAATTTCTCAATCCCACTTATATGAGGTTAAATTTATTTGAAGTTTATGATAGTAACATATACCCTTCACCCTTAATCATTTTTTCCCTCCCTTCACATATCCCAGCTAAACCCAACTCCTCCAACAAATGTTTCTCAAACAATTATTTCGATTCTCACTTGTGATTCAGTCATTTTGCTGCAAACTTTCAAAATCATTCTTTAGCATCTCTCCCATATTCCCTTTTTGTCCTATCTCTCTCAACCCTTTTTCTCTTTATCTCTCTTCATTCAACTTCTTTATATATTGTAAAGTTTTGCAAAAATAGGAGATGCGACTTCTAAAAAAAGTAGTGGTCAAAGCAAAACTATTAAATATATTTAACAAAATATGTATTTGTGTTGTGGAGGCAATTACCTCCATGCCATACATTTTTTTTTTGACTTAGATACTCAATTTTTACTTGATTAATATATGAAATTGATTCTTATATTTTAAAATCAAACGGTTTTGATTTTATTTCATATTTTTTAATTAACAAGTTATAATGTGATATATTTTTAATGATGTAAAATATAATAAAATATTATTAAATAAATAATACCAACAAAATTACAAGAGAAACCTCTATCTTTTAGTTTCAACTTTTGAAATAGTTTATTTTAATAATTTAATTAATAATATATAAATAATTATTAAATCTAGATGATTCTATGAGATTATATATCACATCATTTTAAATATGTTCAATACTATTTTTTTAATTAGAAAATTTGACAAAGAAAAAAAAAACTGTCAAATTTTAAAATATAGAAACCAATTCAATGAATTAGTGAAAATACGGCGAGAAACACTCTAATCAGACCTTTTTTGTTTCATCATAACATATTTTTTCTTTGATCTAACTCCTCTAAAATGAGCAATTTATTTTGAATAACAAAGTGAATTTGATAATATCAAATGTTAAATTAATAAATCAATGGTTAATATTAAATGTCCGTAACTAATTAGGGATGATTACAATTTCAAGTCTTAGGATCCATTTGGAAAGCCGGTGCTATTGGTGCGAACAACCAGGCAGCACAGTCAATTCTAAAACAGGACTACAAGGATGATATCACAAGGGAAGAAGCGGTTCAACTCGCACCGAAAGTACCGAGCAAAACGATGGACAGTAAAAGATAAAAAGATTATTATTTTTTTTATTATATTCTTATAGAAAAATTATTTAAATAAAAAAAAGTAAAAATATAAACAAAATAAATGAAAATAAGTGAGGTAAGTTTTTCTATTTTAATAATATATTAATGTTATTTTAAATAAAATTAAGATTATTAACTATGAGTTATTGAAATAAAATTAAAAAACTAAATTAACAATTTTTTTTTATTAAAGTACCTACAAATTTCTTTATTTAGTTTATTATTTTTTTTTAAAATAAAAGTTCCAACTTAACTTCAACCATTCAAAATAAAAATTTTACCTGAAAAAAAATAAGTAAATAAGTGATTAAGGAAGAAAAAAAAATTGAGAAATTGACAAAAATAAATAAAAAACCCGTTGTTTACAAATAAAAAATCTGTTTCCAGAAACACAAGTTGGTGTCTCACTCAACTCATCTTCGCGGTTAACACAAAAAACAACCCTGAAAACACACCGGAGTTTCTCATCGCCCGGAAGAAACAGTAAGTAACTCGTTATTTTTTCTTTTTAATTTTTCGAATTTTCCTTCCCCTCTCCTATAGGCGCGATTCCATCGCGATTTGCGTCCGGCTGCAAAAAGCAAAGCATCAGAGAATGGTATCGCAGCCGAGCTCCTCTCTGTATCGCGATTCCGTGCTAAAGCGGTGCGATTGACAACTTAGGTTAAACACCAATCATATATTAAGATGGGTGCTTTAATTTTTAGGGTTTACTATTTTTCATGTACGAAATATTTATGATCTAGATTTATGTCAATTTTTGAGTGGTTCTTGTTAAACTTCAAATTGAGATCGTGATTTAGTGGAAGTTAGGTTTGTCACAACAACTGTCCATTTTTAATGTGCTGTTTTAAGCTGTCTCTAAAATTCATTCAATTTTATCACAATGTTTTCAAATTTTGGCCATGTTTGGATGAACAGCTTAATTTGGCACATATAACATATAAGTGCTTATGTATAAGCTTTGCCTGTTACAAAAGATAAAATAAAGTCAAACTGTTATGATATAAGATGCTTTTATGTTATCTGAGAGCTTATGGAAATAAGCTGAAAACAACTTATTGACATGTCATATGATGTTTCTATGAGCTCTCCCTAATAGTCTCAGAAGTGCTTATGCTAGTAGATTAGCTTAAATAAGCCAATTCAAATAGACCCTAAGGGTTTGTAACTTTTGCATGGCATAGATTTGTTATGTGTTTATTTTTGAGAGAATGGGGAAAATCGCAACCCTTTTATGTGTCTTCTGAATGTTACAACTGTTTGTTTTGTGTTATCGATTTGACATATTGTCTCTGATGAATGATAGAGTGAATTTGTTTTTTCTGATTTACCAAAGAAATACTTTATTCAGTCTCCTTATGTTTTTGACTTTGCTTTGAATTGAAAACTCAGATTAAAATGTCTCGAAGATATGATAGCCGTACAACAATCTTCTCTCCTGAAGGACGGCTTTACCAAGTGGAGTATGCAATGGAGGCTATCGGAAATGCTGGTACGGCAATAGGAATCTTGTCCAAAGATGGAGTTGTTCTGGTTGGTGAAAAGAAGGTGACATCCAAGCTGCTGCAAACCTCAACTTCAACTGAGAAAATGTACAAGATTGATGATCATGTTGCATGTGCTGTTGCTGGGATTATGTCTGATGCCAACATCCTAATCAATACTGCCAGGATCCAAGCACAACGGTACTCATTTGCTTACCAAGAGCCAATGCCTGTTGAACAGTTGGTTCAATCTCTCTGCGATACCAAGCAAGGTTACACGCAATTTGGTGGTCTCCGTCCATTTGGAGTCTCTTTCCTGTTTGCAGGCTGGGACAAAAATTTTGGTTTTCAACTTTACATGAGTGACCCTAGTGGAAACTATGGCGGTTGGAAAGCCGGTGCTATTGGTGCGAACAACCAGGCAGCACAGTCAATTCTAAAACAGGACTATAAGGATGATATCACAAGGGAAGAAGCGGTTCAACTCGCACTAAAAGTACTGAGTAAAACTATGGACAGTACTAGTCTTACCTCAGATAAGCTTGAACTTGCAGAAGTTTTTCTTTCACCCGCCGGAAAAGTCAAATATCAAGTCTGCTCCCCAGAGAACTTGACTAAGTTGTTGGTGAAGTCTGGTGTGACCCAACCAGCAACAGACACTGCTTAGCATGCTGTTCCGTGTCATGCATAATTTACTTATGCACACTTTCGATGCTCTTCTATTCAGGATAGACACATGAAACTGTTCCGAATGTTAAAACTTGTAAACTTCTCATATCTTGGTGACACTAAATTACTAATAGCTTTTTATTTCCTATAAGCTTCTTTGGTTTAAGGACATAGATCCATTTGCTTCTGTTTATCTATTATGGTTTCTACTAATTCTTTATTGTGTTGTTCCTGTTATTTGCACTGAACTTGGAAGGTTGTAGAATTATTCTAGATGATCTAGGTTGTTTTGAGGTTATTTTTAATTTTAATGTATGTACACATACGATGGAAAGTTTGTCATCCAACCCATGTTATCAATATCTATATGTTAAGACCAGCCAGGTTAAGCATATAAATATATCATTAAAATAGAAAAATTTAATCGTTTTTTCTTCTTCTTCTTTATTTTATGGACAAAGAATTAGTATAATTGATATTGTTAGTATTTTATTGTGGGTAAAGATGGAACCTGCGACTTCTTTAATATTCTACTCACTAACTCTCATCTTAGTCACCTAGTCAAATTTAAAATATTTTATTACTTTCTTAATTTAAAAATAAAAAATAAATTATTTTCTCCCCTCCTAAACTCTCTATCCATATATATCCTAAACCCTACAAATGATAGAATATTTTTTATTTTTTATCTATAGACGAGTTAGTAAATGCCACCAGAGAATCTCACACCCAACAACAAGATTTCGAGTTCGAACTTGAAGTATGATATCGAATATAACAATATTGATATTTGTCAATTAAATATATTTTTAAATAAATTAACAAGTTACTATGTCGAAAAATATGACGTTATAAACATTCAACTTCAATTCTATTTTATAACAATATACTTAGATATGTCAAAAACTAAAAAAATATTAATATGCATAAATTATTAAAAGTTAAATATAAAAAATAAATATAAATTTAATATAATAATAATAGTAGTAGTATAAAAAAATATTTATATTTATTTAAGTAAATTGAGTTAATAGGTTTATTACGTCACATGTAGCAAAATATTTTTAATTAAATAGGTTATTTTAAAAACATTGAGGTTGTGCTGTTCTTACCTTTTCCCACCCATATTTAGAACTAGTATTATTTTGAGTAAAAAAGAAAGAAGTGGTATTATTTTAGTTTCAATCTTATTATTATTCTTGAATAAAGTTTCAAATATTATTAGGTTGCTTAAGAGCTCGATCTTCTGTTGGATTTTGTTTCCATGACTATGCCCAATTTTTTTGCTGGTTATCGATTCAACTCCAAAATGGGTTTTTCTTTCTCCTTTAAGTTTACGATCAACGCTGAACTTGTCTACAAATTCACACCTTTCTGTCAAGTTCAAAACTTTCGTTGCAAGTATCTTTCAAAAAAGAAAAAAACTTGCATTGCAAGTATAAGATACGCGCCGTTTTCGTTGACCTTTTAAGCTGTTAGAGTAGCATTCGTTTACTTCATGGTGCATACATTGTGTTTGTGGAAAGTCCAGAATGAATCAAGGTTAGTTACTACTAACATTAACAACCCATTTGTGATAATAATAACTTATTCTTCTTCAAGTTATAATAATATTTTTGTTTTAATTTTCTTTTTTTTATGTTCATAGAATTCAGTTATATATTGATTTCTTGCACTTCAAAATCAAGGGAGAAATACTAGAGTAACATTGGTTATAGTTTTGAAGGAATGGTTCAAAATCTTGTTGGTCCAGTCAACTATGTTGTCTTTCAGTATCTTGTTTAATTTGAGTATTAGAAATGGTAGATGCTAATTCATCCTGAACATTAATAATGGTGATGTAATAGGGGTTAATGTGTCTTAAACCCTAGCCATCATGTTGACTTATGTAACTGTCAACACAAACCTATAGGACACTTGCTTTAATCTGAATTGGGCAAAATATTATGATATTTTTTTTCAGTATATTTAATTAGCTGCCCAAATTGTGATTTTAGTATTCTATTTTGAAGGATTACTTTTACTTCTGTATGAGAATTATATTGTTAATGTCATGATTGTTCATAATAGAAAATACTAATAGAACATAAGTATCAACATCTTATTTCAATATGTTTTTAATTAATAATAAGTACAATCATACATGATGTCTTTATATAATCAATCAACTCTTGGATTCATGATGGTAAACTTCTAGATCTTTGGAAGCTGTATAGTATCCTCAATCTAATGTAAAGCATTTTCATAAATATCTTTTCTTCTGCGTTATCTGTTCTTGCAACTAAAATCTTTATCACCTTGTAGATTATTCATATGTATATTTCTCTTCAATAGCATAGATGGTTTTACTTGGAAATCTAATGTTGTAATTGTTGTGAATCATGATACACAGGAAAAAAATTGGAAAAGGTAGCACAGGACTATCAACTTCCTCATGAAGTGTTAGAAATCGTTTTCAAGAAACTAGGTTTTGATGATCTCTTTCAATTTGCTGGTGTGTGCAAGAGCTGGAGGGAATTTCATAAAATTTACTGCAGAAAATTTCTGGCATCTTAAGAACCATTACTTTTCCAAACTTCTTCGTATGCTAAGAATGATTATTCTTTCTATAGCATACCTGACCAAAGAGCTTACCGCTTGGAGATGGATTGCTTATGGGGATTTTCCTATTCAGGGTCTTCTAGTGGATATCTAATTATGGCAGGTGCTAATGGTACACTTTTGCTGATGAACCCTTTTACAAAAAGAAAGGTAATTGATACCACATCGCCTTCAAGGTAAATTATCTAATTTGGGTTGCCATGCCTTACTTGCTTTTGTGAAAGGTTCTGAAGAGTTTTTCATAGTGGCTTCGTGTACAATTATCACAGTTTGCATGTCTATCAATCTTACAATTCTGGTTGTGGATTACTTATTCGATAAGGGAAGATCCATGGTATGTTGTGGACTTTATGGTTTTACATAAAACTATATACATTATCACTTACAAGGCCAACATAGGAGTACTCAACATAAATTCTACAAATATAAAATTTCTAGAATTGAAGAATATTCCCACGATATTTTTATCGCGCCTTAGGTTGGTTAGTTGTGATGAGCAGCTTCTAGTGGTTCATTTTGAACCTGAGAAAGTATTGGATGTGTATAAGATAGACTTCTTAACCATGAATTATGTCAAGCTGGAAACTTTGGGTGACATTGCGTTTTTCTATTTTTCGTGGACAAACTGTTGTGCACTGAGCAACCCGGGAAGGTGGGGATATGAGAGCAATTCTATGTATTGCATATGTTTATTTGCAGAATGTCATGTGTATTCAGGGGATGATAACAAACTGCAAAAATGTATAGTACCTTTTGATAGTCTTCAACCTCCTAGTAAATCAAGCTTCTACTGGCTTGATCGGTGTTTTCCGCATCTACGTGATGAGGTGGATTATTCTCTAGTTGCTTAATGGACAATGTTTAGCTTATAATCTTTGTGATTGGACCTTGTTCAGTTTTGTTTACCAATAATTTGACTAAACTGGAAAATTAGTCATGGTTTATTTAATTTTATTCACATTGCTCTAGTTGTTATTGATGAACTTCTATTAGTTTTTGGATTATCCTTATTTTGCACCCATTTGTCTTGGCGGTGATTTCATGGTCAAAATAAAATGTATGTTACAAACGAAACTTCTGTTTGTAGCTTTTGGTTTTTCAAAGTAAAGAGCAGTTTGATTGCACGATGACGATGGGTCATCGCTATACAAATAAGTGCATTGTTAAAATATATGCATTTAAGCATGATTTTCGTTGACTAGAGTTTCGATCAAAGACTCCCATTGACATAAGAAATATCACTTCACTATACTTTTGCTTACTCCTCAATTTAACTCAATTTTTAACCTCAAGTTTATTGTTCATATTCAATTATTACCGAAATTTATTCAAATAAAAATTAATATCATTTGATATTCAACTCATCAGTTTTATGTATTTAAAATCAAATTTTGATCGCACTTAACAATCAAATACTAGTCCAGAGTAGATCATTAATGGTCTATCAAAACCTTAAATTGCAAATTGCACAATTCACTTTGCTTGAGTTTATTGATGTCGTGACTTGTTCCAAACGAAAGCTTCAAATTTCAAAGTTTTCTTTAAAAAGTTTTCTATTAGGTCTATAATATTAAGCCTCCTATTTGAATAATATTTTTTTCAAAAGTTTTAGTTTATTATTTTATTATTTTTTGTGGGTTTAATCGAGAGGCTCATATGTCTAATGTTTTGTTAATTGAGAAGTTTTTTTAAAATTTATTTTTTCTAAAAATATGTGTCAAAAAAATTTAAAATATTTTTTTTCTCAAAAAATGGAGTAAAATCAAAAAAAAAATTCTTAAAATCGATCTTTTTCTCGAATAAAAAATTTTGAGAAAAAATTATAAATATTTCTTGAGAGCGGTGCCACTGTATTTTTTTAAATTATAATTTTTTATATAAGTTATAAAAATAATACTGATAAATTATTAAAATATCTTCTAATCTTTTTGTTTTCAAAACAGCATTTCGCATCTCCCCTCTCTATGTATTTACCTCTCTCTCGTCTACTCAATTTGTTTTCCCTCTCTTAAAATTTATATTAATAAAATATAATAAAATTAATATAACGATATCTATCTATGACAAATTATCTAATATCGAATGATAAATTACAACAAACAAATTATAACACTTTTAGTTAACAACTCAACTACTATCTATTAACAAATTTTTACATGTTAATAATTGATATGTAATATAATGTTAACAATTGATATATAATATAATGTTAACAATTGATATATAATATAATGAGATACTGTTTTTTAATTGTGAATTTATTTATGTATTTTTTAGAAGTGACACGATATTTAAACATAAGAAAATTGATGTATTTTTCAATAAGAAAATTTTCGACAAAGACAAAATTCGTAAAATAGATATATTTTATTTGATTAAATTGTGTGAAATTCTAAAAATTTGTATAAATTGTATGACAAAAAATTGTAACATTTATGAGAATTGAAATTCTAACTTTTACAACTTATTGATTATGTATGAAATGTGTGAAACTATATTTTAATTAACAGTTATCATCGCTCACGTACTCCCTTCAATATTTTGTGCAAGATCCGCCACTAAATATGAGTATCGTATCTAATATCAGGGTTCATGCTTCATTGAAAGAAGCATATCATTAGGATTGCTTTGATGCTATCATTGGGAAAATCATGGTTTCCACCATCTTGATGGTCCATCTCCCCATCTTCTTCATTCTCTTGTGATCTTCAATCACCTGATCAAAGAAAGCATCTAAAGTACAAAAAGTGGCCTTAAACTCTGATATTTGTTCTGTAAGAATGTGAATCCAACTCAATGAAGGAAAAAAATTCCCACACTGAAATTTGCTAACTGTTTCATCATTTTCCTTCCAAGCTTTCCAAAGCCAACACTACCATCTGGTGTATCATGCTTTTTTCCAAGAACACACCTTGACACTATGTTATTTGAGGCTGCAATCAACATCTCATTCAGAAGATTCACACAAGACTTTTCACTTGAACATGTTTCCTTTAAAGTATCAACCAATTCTACCACTTCTTCTACTCTTGTGGATTGAAAAGATTGAAGCCTTTTGAGGCTAAGTAGATCAACAACACAGTTTCCTTCTTTGTCTTCACTCTTCTATATAAGGTGCCAAAGCAATATCTGTGCATCCATAAAGAATGATTCTTGCAGCTGTCTTCTGAGGTTTGTTGGAAAAAAACAACATCATGGTTTTTGAATATTTCTTTGGCAACATCAAATGATGAAACAACAATAGACTTTTGAGATAGTGCATGGAAAAGATTGGTGTGGAAGTGTTCCTAGTTGATGAATATTGCCCGTTATTGGTGGTGAAGATGGAATGTTCAACTTGCTTCTTCTTTTGATTAGATTAAGCACAAAGAGAAGGAGGCTAATGAAGAATAAGAAAATAGTTAAGTGTTGTGTTGAGATTATCTCATACAACAATTGCTTTAGAGGTGGTGATAGTAGAAGAGACATTATTTCATGAGTTATTTGATTTTTAGTAGGAAATGTGCATTTATAAAAACCCATATATTTTTGGGGATTTATTAAAATAGGAACTCATTTGTCAATGGAGCAATATTGCAAAACACTAACTCTTTCAATCTAATGGGTTTCTTTCTTCTTAATTGAAAATGTGAATTTGTTCAAATCAAACATAATATAATTTCAAATGGTTCGATCTAATGATAAAAAGAAATGTATTGAATTGACTGGTTGCAAATTCAATCTTCTCTAGTGTTATTAAAGAGATGCAAATATAAATTCATTTGTAAGTACTCTTGAATCTTAAATCTTCTTTAATTTCTCTTGTAATTGTAAATTCATTTATAATTAGTTTTGTTTTTATAATAGTTTAATGAGTTTGTTAAGGGATATTTGAAATTATTTATCCTATATATAATTCATCATTTGTATTCCTTTATATCATTTTGTTCAGTTAATGAACGATATCATTAAGAAATATAATAAAATAATAATATAAACTAATGAGAAAATGCTATGAAAAACCGAAAGACAGCTATCATATAAAGTTAAGCAGGGATAAATATGAGGAAGCATATTTTAACGAAAGAGAATAAAGAATACAAATTTAGTTATAATGAACTAAAAAGCGTAATCTCTGCGTTGCTAGTGTGAAAATGAGGATGTCATATGATAGTGTGTTTGTTTGTATAGTCCTTCGCAATGCTTATCATTTTCCTATAAATTAACGGGGTGGTGATGCCTCGTTGTTATTTTATATATATCATGTTTAGATTTCAAATAAAATTTTTAATTTTATATATTATGATAAATATTTATTTTATATTTTTATTTATATATTTATGAACAATTTTTTTTTTTGTGTGTTTTTGTATGTGATATTTAAAAATATTGATTTTGTATTTTTTCAATACTTTTATTGTTCAGTGATAAAGATTTGTTCTATGTTCCTGTGATAAATATTTATCTTATATTTTTTATATAGATAAATATGTCAAGTGCTTTTTTATATGTATTAATTATAAATATATATTATTTATTTTTTATTTATCG